>LR999915.1:14279206-14844026 GCA_905220335.1 Noctua pronuba | reverse complement strand
AACCTAACCTGAGCGAACCTAACCTGAGCGAACCTAACCTGAGCGAACCTAACCTGAGCGCCTCGGGGACGAGGAACTCAAAATTTCTATTAAATATCGAAAAAAATCGAGGAACCCGCACGTGAGTAGCATTGTGCTGAGTGTTACCCCAGCAATCTGGAGAAGGGCACTCGAAGGAGGCAAGCTTCGGATTGACCTCCAACGAGTGCGCGTCGAAGACCAGACGCCTCTGGTGCAGTGCACCCGTTGCTTGGCATACGGGCACGGCAAACGCTTGTGCACGGAGCCAGCCGATCTGTGCAGTCACTGCGGCGGTCCACACCTTAGGGTGGACTGCCCAGACAAACAGAGTGGCAAAGCAGCGGTGTGCGTTAACTGCACCAGAGCCAAGCTGGGGGAGCACCAGCACAATGCATTCAGCAACGATTGCCCGGTACGTAAGAAGTGGGACGCATTCGCGAGAGCAACGATAGCTTATTGCTAAAGTCGTCGGTGCGCCCACTTCAAAGCACACAGAGACCAGTTCGACACAACAAGATAGCAGACGCATTGAGCGAACCGCTAGGGTTGGCTTAATGGAGAATGGTAATTGGGGCCACTTTCTTGAGAAAGTGGCAAAAATTATGCTGGACCGTAAGCCAACTCTAGTGGAATCGTCAAGTTGTGTCGAACCTGACGTGAAATTTCTGCAGCTGTTTTTAGGCCTGCAAATGATATTGACTAATAAAGGGTGTAAAAAGACCCTTAACGAAGCCGAAAGGCACTTGTTCTCCTCGTCATTGTGATCATTTTTTTGTTCTGAACCATACCTGGGAACCTTCTAGTTACGGAGATATTGGGGGTCAAAGTTCCAATTTTTTCACAAGTTTTTTTTGAAATACTACTTTTTAAGGTTCTAACTTTACTCCAATTACCTCCATGGTCCGTTTACTATTCAAAGCATCAGCAATAAGTTTTGAGCGCATTATATTGAGTTTTACCGTAAAATGTGATTTTTGACCCCAAAAAAAAATTTCGTTTCCCAGCAAAAATTTTTGCGCAAAGTTACTTAGTTTGATGTACATAATGCTTGGTTGACGGCTTGGTGAAGGGTCTGTTTACACCCCGTATATTTAGTATATGCAGCAAATATCATTTAAAACAAAATTAAAATAAACATAAGCGCAGAACAATTTGTAAGGTCAAAAATTTATAGGGTGACATAATATAAACATGATTAAAATAGAAAACATAATTTAGGGATAAATAGCACTTGTAGTATAATAATAGTAAATTTATGAATTCTTTAGTAAAAAACAAAATTTAATAGTTAACTTAGTATGAATAAAACAGCACCAAAAAATTAAGTAAAACAAAAATATAGTAAAACATAATTTATGTAAATATGTAGAAATAAAATAAAAGTTAAAACAAGTCACAGAGTGTGGTCTCCTCGGCCGCCGATCAAACCGGTCGCTAAGAAAGTTTAAACTCGTACCAAAGGTCTCTGATCTTCATGTCAGAGGGACACTGGCTAGGCAGGAGTGGTTTTTAGCCGGTTCGAGTCCGGCACTACCTCGACTGTCTCACAACCTGTGAGGCAGTCGAGGTGTCCGTGGGGATTTCCCATTCCTGCCCAAACAAAAAAAAAAAAAACCTAACCTGAGCGAACCTAACCTGAGCGAACCTAACCTGAGCGAACCTAACATGAGCGATAACTTCTCTTCCAGACGTGCGATTTTGAGGCTGTTTTCAGCATTTTTAGACCTCACTAGGCCTCCGCCTACGTTCTGACCATATCGCACGCGCCGGAATTTTCTCCTTACCCGCTTTTCAAAATTTTCCAAAATTTAATTGTTTTTCCAAATTTTCTTACAAAAATAACGTTAGATTATAGTTTCAATAGTACTCACCCTTCTTCCCTGAATTCTGGTCCGCATTCCGTGTGCCGGTCTCTGGGTTAGGGGTTGAAAACAAAAATTTTTTGACTCAAAAACTGGTTTTTTGACCAAAAGTCTTGAATTTTCTTTGGCACCTAAATCGTTTTATTTCGTAGATCGCTAGCCCGCGCGGAGCCGCGTCTCTGGACACCGCCTTCGTGCGTCTAGCTCAAATAAAACGTATTCATTTTTAAAAAATTGTTAATTATTAGTTTCTGCAAGTACCAAAAAGCACCTTAGGGAGATAGTTTTTAATATAAACATCGATATCTTTGCCTCCAGACGTGCGATTTTGAAGCTGTTTTCAGCTATTTTAGACAAAACTAGGCCTCCGCCTACGTCCTGACTATATCGCACTGACCTGCACGCGCGCACTTAAAACTTCCCTACCCACCCCTAGGAATTTTCGAAATTTTCAGATAAAATCATCAAAATTTAGTGTTTTTCCAAATTTCTTTTCAAAAGTATCGTTAGATTATAGTAGCAATAGCACTCACCCTTCATCCCTGTGTTCTGGTCCGCGTTCCGTGAGCCGGTTTCCGGGTTGGGGGTTGAAAACCAAAATTTTTTGTTTCAAAAACTGGTTTTTTGACCAAAAGTCCAAAATTTTGTTCGGCACCCACCTTGTTTTATTTCGCAGATCGCTAGCCCGCGCGGAGACGCGTCTCTGGACTCCTCGCACGTGCGTCTAGCTCAAATAAAACATAAGCATTTTTAAAAAACAGTTTATTCCATTGTTCTCTGTATGTGTGTGTACTGTGTAAGCACCAAAATCTAGGTGAGGGAGTAAGTTCAAAACAGAAAAGTCGATAACTTCTCTTCCAGACGTGCGATTTTGAAGCTGTTTTCAGCATTTTTAGACCTAACTAGGCCTCCGCCTACGTTCTGACCATATCGCACGCGCCTGAATTTTCTCCTTACTCCTTCTCCTTAGACGTGGGGTTTTTCGGCAAAAACCATTTAATTGATTTTATCTCCTTTTTTGCTTCCCTAGGGGTTATTGAAGGGTTTAATAGGGATAGCTCGCTTTTAACCACATTTGACCGAGTCTTTACGACTCTTAGGACGATTTATATTAAGTTTAATTATTAATTATTAAATACTTTCTGTTTCTCCCCTTTACAGGGAAACAGAAGTATCCAGTGTCCCCACAATAATCTCTGACCTGAGTTCGTACTCCCTCTTTACAGGAGTCCGTTCTAACCCGCTCAATATGTTTCGCACCCCGTCCAGCGCCGTGAGGTCGCAAGTCTCTAGTGGCTCGCCACGATCGGCGGAGAAGGCGGGGTCTTCGCCTGCTGATGCGAGGAGGAGAATCTCCTTCGGAGAAGACACTCCTTCCGCCTCACAGGGGGGCTCTGCCAATCCGGGGACGTGCCGAGCCGCTACGAATGCCCCCAGACAGCTCAAGAAGTCTGAGGCCGGGTACCCTAGTCGCACTGCGGAGGCGAGAGCTTGCCTGAATAAGGCTAAGCTTAATTTAGGCAACTCTCGAAACCTCAGGACCGACATCAAGGCTGCGGTGCTCGAGGCCATAAACAGGCTTTTTGAGCTAGTCAAGGAATCGGAGCGCGACAAGGCCCCTGCCGCACCGGAACCCGTACCAGCACCCGTTCCCACTGCTGACTGCTGTCCCCAGTCCATCTCCGACAGTCTCGCTAGCCAGACTGAGCTCATCTCCACCTTAAAGGAGCACATCTCAATAGTCAAGGAGAACACCGAGAAGGTGGAAAAGCTCCGAGACAGTCTGGCTGGCTGGGAAAACGTTGAGGAGAAGACATACGCCAGTGCAGTGGCTGCGAGTAAGCGTCACACCGGGGGACAGACCCTGGAGCGAGCAACGCTGCACTCGGTGGTCATCTCTTCAACGCAAGAAATGGACACGGGAGACGAGATTCTGGAGCGGGTCAGAAAGGCAGTGGACGCTAAGGAGGGTCGGGTGCGTGTCGAAAAAGTTAGAAAAGCGAAGGATCAGAAGATAATAATGGGGTGTGCAACGAAGGAGGAAAGGCACAAAATAAAAACTAGACTGGAAGCGGCCGGAGAGAACCTCGTTGTCGAGGACGTGAAGAATCGAGACCCGCTTCTGATTCTTAGGGACGTGTTGCTGATGCACAGTGACGAGGAAGTATTGAGAGCCCTTAAGAATCAGAACCGGGAGATATTTCACGGCCTCGATGACGAGGAGCAAAGGATTGTAATAAAATACAGAAAGAAAACGAGAAACCCGCATGCAAATCACGTTGTGCTTGGTGTGTCCCCTACCGTCTGGAGGAGGGCGATTGAAGGGGGAAAACTCCGCTTCGACCTCCAACGAGTTCGTGTCGAGGACCAGACGCCTCTGGTTCAGTGCACCCGCTGCTTGTCATACGGGCATGGGAAACGCCTGTGCACCGAGCCGGCCGATCTGTGTAGCCACTGCGGTGGTTCACACCTCAGGACAGACTGCCCGGATAGACAGATCGGCCAGGCAGCGGCTTGCGTGAACTGCACCAGAGCAAAACTGGGGGCCACCGAGCACAACGCATTCAGCAGCGAATGCCCCGTGCGAAGGAAGTGGGACGCATTCGCAAGAGCTTCGATAGCATATTGCTAAAGTTGGCGATGCGACCACTTCCAGGCACGGCACCCAAAGAAATTCGGCCCAAACGAAAAACAGGCACATTGAGGAAACCACTAGCGTTGGCAATTTGCAGAAGAGTAAGTAACCTGAGTCTGTTTCATGAGAAACTGGCTCAGGTTATGTTGAAACGGGTGCCAACTCTAGTGGATGCGTCAAATTATGTCGAACCTAGAACTACTTTTATAGGTTTTTGTTTATTTTGTAAAGAATTTAGAAAAGTTAGAAGAGTATATAAAATATTAACAAGTCGATCTAAAAGTAAATGATATTTAGTTATATATTGAGTATATAGTTTTAGATATCATACAAATAAAAATAAAAGACAATAAAACAAAATAATTATTTTTTAAATGAAACGGGAATCTAGTTGGTCAAGATATTTTAGTGTAAGGGCATAAATATAAAGTGTTTTTAATAGATATAATATAAGTTAAGTCACAATTTTGAAAGCAAAAGTAAAATAAATAAGTGTTAAATAGTTTTTGAAATAATAACAAGATATGTATATATGTATAATTTTTATAATATAGAAGTAAATTGAAAATAAAGGAAATTCTAAAGGTGTTTAAACACTAGGCAATTGTTGTTGCGGTATTTTTGGGTGTTTTGTTTAATAAAACGTAAATTCGAATTGCAAAACATGTGGTCTCTCCGGCCACCTAATAGCGTAGCCAAGCCAAAAAGACAGATGTTAAGGGCTCTGATCCTCATGTCAGAGGGACACTGGCTAGGCAGGAGTGGTTTTTAGCCGGTTCGAGTCCGGCACTACCTCGACTGTCTCACAACCTGTGAGGCAGTCGAGGTGTCCGTGGGGACTTCCCACTCCTGCCCAAACAAAAAAAAAAAAAAAAAAAACCTGACCTGAGCGAACCTAACCTGAGCGAACCTAACCTAAGCGAACCTTACCTGAGCGGCGAGGAAGGCGGGGTCTTTGCCTGCTGATGCAAGGAGAAGAATCTCCTTCTGAGACGACACTGCTTCTGCGTCCCAGGTGGGCCCCGCCACTCCGGGGACGCGCCGAGCTGCTACCGATGCCTCAAGACCGCTCAAAAGGCCTGAGCCCGGGTACCCCAGTCGCACTGCTGAGGCTAGGGCTTGCCTTAATAAGGCAAAGCTAAATCTTGGCAACTCCCGCAACATCCGCACGGACATCAAGACTGCGGTGCTCGACGCTATTAACAGGCTTTTTGAGCTGGTAAAGGAGTCTGAGAGGGACAGGGTTCCTGCCGCACATGCAGCCGTACCGGTAGCCGCGCCCGCTGCTGACTGCTGTCCCCAGTTCAATCCAGAGAGTCTTGTTAGCCAGACTGAGTTCAATTTTGTAAATATAGCAAACAATTTAAGTAAGTTAGTCGTTAAAATATATGATATTTAGTTATACAATGTCGCCCATGCGCATGTGACCGCCCGTAATTTTCTGAATATTCATGAAGAAATGTCGAAAATAAACTTTAAAAGGGGGGGTCTATCTATGACATTTTTCATGTTATTCAATTTTTATTTTTTTAAATATAGTTTGTAGATTTGCTTTCTATTTTTTGACACATCTCCGAAGTTTATGGGTCGATTTGGATTCTGTTTATTATTTCTAAAAGCTTATAAGTTATTTCAACAGGTTAATTAACATTTTTACTAAAACACACAGTTTTTTTACTGTTTTATTATATTCAATTCAATTCCTTTATTTCAATCACCAATTGGATCATATAATAGCATTAGGTACATTAATTAAAAAATCATTAGAAAAATAAGACAAAAACACAACACACTGACACACACTTGAACACATTAATAGGTACTGACAAATTAAATTAGAATAGGCAACAAATTAAAATTAGCAATAACCATACAATTATTAGTTACATACTTAAAAATCAAATTCATATACAAAAAATACTCATATAAAAAATAAAAATTAAAATTAAATAATTATCATTAAAATTTTCAATATTACAAAATGGAAAAGTGGGACAGATAATTAGATATTATAATAATTACCAAAATGTGTTACAATTATTTACTTATTTACTTATTTTCTTTGTTATTGTCACTACATTAAGCATACAACAATGGTTAATGTAGTGACAGTCGAACCTCTCAGCCATCATCCTCAAGATGATGTTGGAGCTGGCGCGGACCCTGCGCACCAAAGATGTGTTTGCCAAACTTCTTAGCAGTATATGATTAGGTATAAATGAGACAAAAGATGTAGTATAGTCTGGTTATAATTATCCAAAGGTGCATCTTATATACTAACGACTACGCGACGATAACAGACAGCAGAAACATTTAATAGATACTGAACGTGCGATAAAGAACATAAGATTGCGATGTAGATTGTAGATACAGCACAAAGATATTGTACTGTAACAGTACACCCCCCTTTAAAAGAAAAAAATAAATATTATGGTAATAGTGTTTACAATATAAATTTGATCTAGACCTTACTAGTTATTTGCTGATGTATATAAATAATAATGCTATTGTACGCGGTGGAATTTGATGACGCCTGTTGTGGTGTTATTTGCTGACGTCTGTAATTTTGACTTAGCTGTTGCACGAGTGTTTATTATTCTTTATAGACGTACTACTGGCTTTACTTTACGTCCCGATCGTGTAGTGTACGTGTGTGAATGTCTGTCGTAATCCTTTGAATCTGGCACGTAGTTTGATTCGTCATTGATCATGAATGCTGGTTTCAATCTATCAATTGATATCACTGTCTCTTTATCCCTAATTCTAATGCAAAATGTTTTATCTGTTTTACTAATTACTGGGTAGGGTCCCTCATACGGCGGTGTCAGGGCTTTCCTCATTCTATCACACCGAACAAATACGTGCGAGCATTCTTTGAGTTCGGGATGCACAAATATAGCTTGGTTATGGTTTTTTCTTTTCGGAATTGATGTCATTTGTGTGATGTCCTTTTGAATTTGTTTTACAAATTCTTCGTACGTTGATAACTGTGCTGCTGATGACTCAAAAAATCCTCCAGGGAGTCGTATTGGCGTTCCATATGTCATCTCTGCTGAACTATAACCTGTGTCTTCTCGCAAGCTACTCCGCAACCCGAGTAAAACTGTTGGGATTTCTTTTAACCAATTTTCGTTGGATTCTCTTGTCATTAACGCTACCTTTAAAGTTCTATGAAATCTCTCTATCATTCCATTGGATTGCGGATGATAAGGTGTTGTCCTAATTTTATGTATTCCCAAAAATTGTGAGAGTGACTCAAATATTCTTGATTCAAACTGTCGGCCTTGATCCGTAGTAATGCGCAACGGACATCCAAAACGAGTAATCCATCCTTCGAAAAGTGTCTTGGCTACTGTTTCTGAAGTTATATCTTCTACCGGAAATATTTCGGGCCATGACGTACAACGATCTATGATTGTGATTAAATATCTCTTCCCTTGTGAAATCGGAAGTGGTCCGACGATGTCAATATGTAAATGTTCAAAACGTTGCGCTGTCATAAACGTACCAGGAGGTGATATCGTATGTCGTTGTATTTTTGATTTTTGGCAGGCTATACATGATCTACACCAATTATTGATATCTTTGTTCATATACGGCCATAAATACCTTTGGGTTATCATTTTTCTCGTAGTTCTTTTTCCTGGATGGCTCATACCATGAATGGTATCGAAAATTTGTTTGCGAAAATGCTTTGGTAAGTAGGGGCGGCTTTTTCCAGTAGACGTGTCGCAGGTGATGTTTATTGTGGAACCCGGAAGCGTAATGTTTTTGAATTTTAATCTTTTATTGTCATGTAATTTACTTAGTTCATTATCTGTTGATTGACATTTTTCCAATTCAGCGTAATCGATAGGTGATGGCACGTATATTTCCTCTATTCGAGATAAGGCATCGGCGGTAATATTGTCACGTCCGTTTATGTGTTGGATGTTGGTACTGTATTGTGAAATGAAATCTAACTGCCGGACCCGTCGCGGTGTATCGTTTGATGATGGTTTTTGGGAGAATGCGTATGTCAAAGGTCGGTGATCCGTAAATATTGTAAATTCTCTTCCCTCGATTAATCTGTGAAAATGTTTGACGGCCATGTATATTCCTAACAGCTCTCTGTCAAACGTAGAATATTTTTGTTGAGTTTCGCTCAATTTTTGTGAAAAAAAACCTAATGGTTCCCAATTGCGTCCGGATTTTTGTTGTAAAACTCCACCAACGCAAGTAGCACTAGCGTCGGTCATGAGCGCTAGTGATGCGTTGCGGGAAGGATGCGCTGTTAATACTGCGTTTTTCATGCTTTCCTTGCATTTTTCGTAAGCTTTGTCTGCTTCCGTTGTCCAAGGAACAGGTGAATTATCGTTCTTTTTTGAACCATGTAGATATTCGTTCAAAATTCTTTGATTTTCCGCTGCGCGTGGAATATTACTTCTGTAGAAATTGACCATGCCCAAAAATCTTCTTAATTCTTGAATTGTTTTCGGTTTGGGAAATTCCATGATTGCTTTGTAATTTTCTTCGGTAGGTTGTATTCCTTGGCTCGTTATATGATAACCTAAGAAATCTATTTCCCTTCTGAGAAATTCGCATTTTTCGAGATTAATGGTTATTCCATTCTCGTGTAAACGTTTGAAAACCGTTTCTAAATGCTGATAATGCAAATCTTCGTTGTCCGATGCGATGAGACAGTCGTCTACATATATAAATACGAAATTTAAATCCCTAAATAAGGAATCCATGAATCGTTGAAATGTTTGTGCCGCATTGCGTAATCCGAAAGGCATTCTTAAGTACTCAAAAAGTCCGAAAGGTGTGATGATGGCTGTTTTCTCTATATCCTTAACAGGAATACAGTGGTATGCTTTGCGTATATCTATCTTGCTTAGTATCTTCTTATTTTCTAATATGTATGTAAAGTCAGTTAACCTTGGTAGTGGGTATTTGTCCGGTACTGTTGTGCTATTGAGCATTCGATAGTCTCCGCACGGTCTCCATTCGCCATTCTTCTTTTTTACCATATGTAATGGGCTTGCCCATGGGCTATCTGACGGTCGGCAAATTCCGAGTTCTATCATATTTTGAAATTCCTTTTTGGCTATGTCGTATTTTTCTGGAGGTAATGGTCTTGCCCGAGCTGCGACGGGTGGTCCTGTAGTGATAATGTGGTGTTCAATCTTATGTTTGGGCGCATTGCGTAGAGAGGACTCTTTCGTGATGTCTTCGTATTTGTTTAAAAGTTGCGTAATACGTGGATTCGTTCCCACTGCGATAGTACGAATTGTTTGCTGTGTCGCTTTTTCTGAAGTTACATGCGTTGTCAGCTCTGTAACTTTGTCGATAAGTTTGCGACCTGCTATGTCGACTAATAGTTTATAGTGCTCTAGAAAATCTGCTCCAATTATTGGTTGTGTAACATCGGCGATTATAAAATTCCATTTATAACATCGTTGTAGTCCTAAATTCAAGGTAAGCGTCTTCTCGCCGTAAGTCCTAATTTTAGTCCCATTTGCAGCGTATAGTGTGTATTGTTCATTTTGTAAAATTGAATATCTCTGTTGCTTGCTAATGACTGAGATATTTGCGCCCGTGTCAATCAAAAACTTCATACCACTTTTTCGGTCGGTAATGGTGAGGCGATTGGATGGGTGGATTGCACAGAGTTTCGCCGTTGTCTGTGCTCTTATTCGTTTCCCTGGTTCCGTACGTAAGTCATTGGTTTCCAACCGCATGGTTTAATGCAGTTCCTTGCATATTTTCCGAATCTTTCGTGGTAGTAACAAAATCGATTTGCTCCTCTATAGTTTGTTCTCGGCCTCATAATCGGGAATTGTTGACGTTTCTTGAAATGATTGTGCGTGTTGGGTCGATAGCCATATTGACCTTGCTGAATTGCGTCAATATCTATCTGTAATTTTGCTAGCTGGGTTAAAATGCATGCTGTATTGTTGTCGCTTGAAGTGTCGTTGCTAACAGCTGATATTTCGGTTACTTTTGAATTCATTATTATTTCGTCTGCAATTTGGCTCAGTTTGTCAATTTCCATGTCTTCCGTAACTGCTAGAACCGTAGTAACTGATGTTGGTAAAAGCCTGAACCATAGTAGTTTAATTGTTTCGTCACTGATTTTTCCTCTCCCGAGGACTCGCATTTGACGTAATAACTGCGAAGGCTTTTGATCACCGAGTTCTGTCTCTGATATTAATTTTTGAAACTGTCGCTGTTCTGTTTCTTCGTAACAATCAATTAAACGCTCCTTGATGTTTTTGTATTTATCTGTAGTCGGTGGTGAAGTGATTAGGTCACTAACCTGTAGTATTTCTTCCTTGGATAACTTTGCTATTACTGTACAGTATTTGTATTCGTCTCCTTGCTTCTGTGGTGCTAATATGGCTTCTAGTTGCGTGAACCATAATCTTGGTTGGTCTTTCCAAAATTCCGGAATGCGGGATAAAACCGAGGTGCCAGCAGCTACTTCAAGTGTTCCTTGCTGATTTATGTTCGCCTTGCACGGTGATTGTGCCATGTTTCTTGCTGCGTATTCGTTCGTCGGGGTCACCAATTTGCCAAACTTCTTGGCAGTATATGATTAGGTATAAATGAGACAAAAGATGTAGTATAGTCTGGTTATAATTATCCAAAGGTGCATCTTATATACTAACGACTACGTGACGATAACAGACAGCAGAAACATTTAATAGATACTGAACGTGCGATAAAGAACATAAGATTGCGATGTAGATTGTAGATACAGCACAAAGATATTGTACTGTAACAATGTGCACCGTTTCCGCATCGTCGCATAGAAGCAGTCAATGCGCGACTCAGCGAACATCCCCGACGCACTGCAGTACCGAGGCAGCCCCAACAACACCCTGTAGGCATTGTTGAATTGGACTCGTAGGGCGCTGTACTGTTTTTGAATATAGCTAGCCCACAGGGCGCTCGAATAAAAACAGGTGCAATACGCTCTGAAAAGAGTGTTTTTTACTTCCTTCGAGCATCGTGCAAACCTGCGAGCTATCATGTTCGCTCTAACAGACAACGCCCTACGTTCCCGCTCCATATCATCATCGTCTTTCAGGTCAGAGGTCACCAGATGCCCAAGGTATTTGAAGGTTTCAACCCTCTTTAGCGGTACATTATTAATTTTTATGCTAGGGACACTATCTGGACATTTACCCCTGGCCCGTAAAACCATACACTCACTCTTCTTAGTGTTATAGAGCAGGCCATGACTGAGAGCATATTCCTCACAAATCCCGAGCAACTTCGACAGGCCACAGACCGAGGCGCTCAGCAGCACCATGTCGTCTGCATAGCTAATGTTGTTTACACAAACTCCACCAACATGACATCCGACACGCGTGCTGCTCAGCCTCCCGATGAGTGCGTTTACATAAAGATTGAAGAGCGTTGGGGAGGTTAACCCCCCTTGCCTCACCCCGCACTCCAATCTGTATGGTTCAGACAGCGTCCCCGACCATCGAACTACGTTGACCTGTTTCCCGTACCAATACTTGAGAAGACGAATGCATTCGCTTGGCAGAGATGTGTCGTTAAGTTTGTCCCAGAGGATATCATAGGAAACCAGGTCAAATGCTTTCGTGAGGTCGAGGAAGCAAGCATAAACTGGTGTTTCGCGATCAGTATAGTACTTGACAGTCTGCTTCAAACACAGAATAGCTGTCTCAGTGGAGAGTCCAGACTTGAAACCGAATTGATTGTCGTGTAACTCAAGACAGCCACTCATCAGTGTGTTAAGAAGACTGTCAAGCACCTTAGACAGAATTGTAGCCAGAGAGATGGGTCTATAGTTGTTGGCGTCGCTTATATCACCAGTTTTATTTTTCACGATCGGTACCACCACGGTCTGCATCATAGCTGAAGGTAGATATGAATGTCCCAGACATAAGGAGTAAAACATAGCCAGAACCCTTGGAAGATGAACGCCAGCATACTTAAGATGCTCGATACTCAAGTCATCGTGGCCAGGAGACTTGCCTCGGGTCATGGTCGTGATAACCTTTCTAACATCTTTGGCCGTAAACCTTACACTGAGCTCCTGCCCCCGAGTCACACCTTCAAGTCCCGACCGTGATGGTCCCAATGGTGAAGTTACCATGAAATGGCTTTTGAACATTTCAGCTATGTTTCTTGGATCAGTAATGCCACCAACGCTCACAGGCAAGCCCGGCCTTCTGTTCACTTTATTAGTAGACTTCCAAAAACTCCGAAAATCATGTTTGGCGTGATGCGTTGCCAGAATGTCCATCTTAAGTTGCTCATGGTTATTTTGACACCACTTTAAAAGGCTTTTAAAGATTTTACGGCTTTCTTGCATCTCACTCCAAATACGACCCGACTTCGGTCTGCCATACAAAACCCATAACTGGAACTTAGACCTGGCCTCCCGGTGAGCACCACTGACATGTCTGTTCCAACCTACCACAGGTTTCTTCTTACGTACCCTATTACTACTAGAGTAACTGTCATCAGCTGCTCGGCCCAATATGTCCACAATTTCGCCATACATTTTGTCGATAATACACTTATGTTCCACATCATCGCAAGAGAAATCACAACAGTTACTTAATTCACTCGGAAAATCTATTAATTTTAATCGTTCATTACATAACTTATTATATAGTGCAATTTGTTCAGATGTTCTCTCGCCCCAACGTATTTTATTACACGATTCGATATTATAACATGCTATTTTAGGTCTAATACTATTTAAATTACAACATATAAACAAAGGAAAGTGATCCGACCACATGACATCATACTTAATATCGACATTGACAACCGTTCGCATAGCTGACTCCGCAGCTAGACAGTGGTCTAACCAACGTCTAGACCCGTTCGCGTCATTTATAAAGCTATAAGTATCAGATGAGAGTCCAAGTAATTCAACATCGGCACATATCCACTCAGCCTCCGTACAAAAGTCTTTCAACTCGTTAAAAAATAACTGACCCGGATGAGCGTTAAAGTCCCCGAGTAAATAAACTGTCTCGATATGTTCATTCTTAATAATAGCACTTACCAAACTAGGACAGTCCGTAAATTCTGGTAGGTTCACGACACAATCGGTAGGCATATAAATGCTCAACACTAAAAACGACCTTTGCCCTAACTCCACTTTAATGGCACAGACGCGAGCGTTGTCACACTGTACTATAGACACATTCTGTAGGACACTCTTCTTCCACAATATCGCCACTCCTCCATACGGCCGGCCTACGAGCATGCCCACCGTAGTATCCACAGCTGACGTCCCCACATAGCCAAAATCAGGATCAATGTCGCTTAGAAAATGTATATCATTCGGTAGAAGCCATGTTTCTTGCAAAGCTATTATATCAGAGTTATGACACAATTGCCTGACATAGTCTACCGATCGCTTGACACTTTTACAATTGAAGCTAACCAATGTGTACAGGTTGTCTTTATCCATCTACTACATTCTCAGACCGGACACGACGCGGCAACACCTCGACGTTCGATATGTAAATATAAAGGGTGTAAATGGACCCTTAACGAAGCCGAAAGGTACTTGTTCTCTCCGTCATTGCGATCATTTTTTTGTTCTAGACCATACCTGGGAACCTTCTAGTTACGGAGATATTGGGGGTCAAAGTTCCAATTTTTTCACAACTTTTTTTTTAAATACATGTTTTTAATGTAAGATTTTTACTTTAAACACCTTCACAACCCCCTTACTATTCAATCCATCCATCAGCACAATGTTTTGAGTACATTACATAGAGTTTTACCGTAAAACGTGATTTTTCACCCCAAAAAAAAAAGTCGTTTCCCAGCAATAATTTTTGCGTAAAGTTACTTAGTTTGATGTACAGAATGCTTGGTTGACGGCTTCGTGAAGGGTCTATTTACACCCTGTAGATAGTCAAGACAAGTATGGTAAATAGGCGAAGGGCTTGCTTCGACAACATTTATTACATCGATCTGCGTGATACCTGACCTGATACGCATCAATTATTGTTTTGCCAGTTCATCAAAATATTATAGCCCTGTTTTTCTTCTTCTTTCGTATCGATGGTACGTTTGATCAAATTATTAACATCATGGTGGCTACACTTATCACAGTGTCAGTTGCGATTTTGACAGAAATACTCTAAAACGCAGGTGTACGGATACTTTGCACCATCCAGCATGTCAGCCATGGTCTGGTCGTGAGCCGCGTATGCATTTTGAGCTGCTACAACCATGGAAGTACATGCCTATTATGTACCACGATGGTTAGAATATTACGGATTTACGGTTAAAATCTTTTCAAAACTTTTGAGTAATATAAATAAGACGAAGTGCGATCAGTGATCAGTGGAGAGGCTTCATAAGTGCGCAATGAATGCACTAATGTGCGTTGAAAAACCAAACTTAGATGCTTTGCATCTGTGGGGATCACACTGCGGTCGACGTTCGTGTTAGTTCGGAAACATGAAGATTACCGAAGCGCATACCCTTTCTGGTTCCATTACTAAATACATTGAATTCAAGCGTTTACAGTATTTTTCAGTAACGGGGTTTTTGCATATTCTCACTTTTGTTTTCAGAGTTGAAAGATTTTTCTACTTTCTTTGAAGAATACTCAGCGTCGGGAACATAGATCAATAGATTTTGAATTGGCAAAAAGATTTTGGATTTCAATTGGATGGCAATATAAATTGATTCCGCC
Organism: Noctua pronuba; assembly: GCA_905220335.1. Lineage (NCBI taxonomy): Eukaryota > Metazoa > Arthropoda > Insecta > Lepidoptera > Noctuidae > Noctua > Noctua pronuba. The sequence goes on along the minus strand of LR999915.1, from coordinate 14,828,815 downwards.
CAGAAATTAACTATGACTTCATTTTATAATTAGAACAAAGATGTACTAATAGGTTTTTAACCGACTTCAAAAAAGGAGGAGAGGTTATCAATTCGTCGGAATCTTTTTTTTATTTTTTTAAGTATGTTCATTGATTATTACTCAAAGATGCCTGAGCCGATTTGGAAAATTCTTTTTTAGTTTGAAAGAATATAGGTACTCCCATGTTGGTCCCATAGAAATATTGTCATGATCTGATCATGTACTTCGGAGATATGGAACGGAGCTCTTCAATAATAGACAGCAACTCTGTCGTGATTGCTCCAATCGTTTGGATGTTTATTAATTACACAACATCATAACATAACGTCACATCTATATGCTCAGAGGGGGTACGCAGACAACCAAGTTTCAACAGTTAGATAGGTATGTTAAGTTACATTTTATTGGGGATAAGCCTATTACCATGAAATGTATTATTAACAATGTAAAATAAATGCATAGCAAATTTTTGTATAGGATATTACAACTAAAATTACTTTAGCTTCAGAAGAATCAGAAGTCGGTGACAAAAAAATTAAATCAAACAAACAAAAGTTAGAAATTAACAGTAGGTACCTAAGACAGTTTATTGGTACATTATTTCGTAGAGGATGTTAGGAATATACCACGACTTTACGTTCCCATGTCATGTTCCCTGATAATGCCAAAAGAATATGCGCTCACGTGAGTGAAGCCGCGGGCACAGAAAATGGATTTCCGCCGAGGAACCACTATGCTGGTTTATCTATATATATAAAAGAAAGTCGTGTTAGTTACACTATTTATAACTCAAGAACGGCTGAACCGATTTTGCTGAAAATTGGTGGGGAGGTAGCTTAGAACCAGGAGACGGACATAGGATGGTAGGTAGGTAGGTAGGTAGGCAGGTATTAGGGTAGGTAGGGTAGGTAGGGTAGGTAGGGTAGGTAGGGTAGGTAGGGTAGGTAGGGTAGGTAGGGTAGGTAGGGTAGGTAGGGTAGGTAGGGTAGGTAGGGTAGGTAGGGTAGGTAGGGTAGGTAGGGTAGGTAGGGTAGGTAGGGTAGGTAGGGTAGGTAGGGTAGGTAGGGTAGGTAGGGTAGGTAGGGTAGGGTAGGTAGGGTAGGTAGGGTAGGTAGGGTAGGTAGGGTAGGTAGGGTAGGTAGGGTAGGTAGGTAGGCAGGTAGGTAGGGTAGGTAGGTAGGGTATTTAGGTAAGTAGAATAGGAAAAGGAGTATTGCAACGCATGCCGGGCACAGCTAGTTTGACATAAGTGTTGACTCTGTCCGTCGTGCTCTTCATAATGAAGGGCTGCATTATCTGCTGCATATTTGCGTTACTCCTTGGCCTGCTAGATCATTAAACTTCTGCAACCTACAAGAAGTGACACTGGGAATTGAAGAGTTACACGTTTCGTCAATTAGGTGAAAGTTAAAGTTGTGAAAATACCAACGCCATCTAGTTTCTATTTTCGAAAACTTGACAACGTTCACTTACGTTCACTGGTAAATTGAAACTAATTATATCCGTGCATTTTTTTTTAAGATATGTTTTGATGGGATTCGTTTGACTAGTCATAAAATGACGTTAAATTACCTATCACGAAAGAAAATATTTGGACGTGAGAAGTGAGACTGGGCAAAAAAAAATAACAAAATGTTAGTTTCACCGCATCAGGCGTCTTGACATTTGACATTTATTTTGTGTTTGTTTGTCAGTGTCAATGTCAATATCATCTGTGTTCTGATCGAAATTACGGCAATGCAGATCTCTGCGCGTAATTTAAAATCTGCTATGTATTTAATGCAGTGCCAATTTGTCCATTCCGTGGTCATTATTCTGTAACTTTGACTACTTAATTTTTCCTACTTGTGTGTTATGGCATAATCGTCAATGTACGAATAAAATATAATATAATGGAAGACGGCGGCGGTAGTATGAGTGCTGGGGCGCCGGCGTGGGGCTGGAGCCGTGCGGCGGGGACGCGCTGGGCGCGCGGCGCTCGGCGTCTCTGGCTGCCGGGCGGCGTGCTGGCGGCCGTGGCGGCGGCAGTGCTGGCGCCGCGGCTGGGCGCGCCCGGAGGCAACTACCGCATGCTCAGTGCTCGCTAGCTAGACATCATATACCGCATTGCACCTCATGTAATTACATACATTCTATTGTTTCTTCAGATTTGTTTGTAACATGTTGTCTGCTTGAACTGTTGCAAAATCTGTCAGCAGGCTTACTGAGCCGCAACTTTCCGTGAACAGATATTCTGTGACTTGTTAGTGAGCAGTGTGACAAGCAGGCAGCAGTTATTGTGCATCCTGCATTGTTTTGACAGAGTGAGGCATTCCAACTGACTTAGGACGAGTTAGTATGTATAAGACCACATCATGTAGGTCGGAGGCAGAGCAAGCACATTACAGAAACACATCATGCTGTGAGGCTCTTATGTGCTTTGAGCTGCCTTTTTAATAAAGAAGTTTTTAATAAAAACACCAATTCCTAGCTATATGTCCAGGGCTTGTATGGCCATGACTCAGTCATTAGATCAGCTGCTAGTGAATGATTCATATTAACATTGTTATTGGTATGGCTGTATTCTTTAATTATTAAATTTGAATACAGCCATATTGATAACAATGTTTAGTAGGGAGCACAAACTTACAAGTTAGTTCTTATCTCTAAGCAAAGCATGTACCATAAATATTGTAAAAAAAAGTTATATTCAAAGGCAGTTAATTATGTATTAAATTAGTTATTGATAAGATATATAAAATATTTCAATTCCAGTAGTTGCAGTTTGAAACCTGATGTTATTACAGGACAGAGTGTATGATCATGATAAATCTAGGACTAGATCACAGCTTGGTAGCACACGGCAGAGGGACGCTGAGCCCGCGCTGAGCAGTGTGTCTGCTACTCACAGGCTCCTGCTGCTCAGATGGTATTTAACATTTTGATAGTCAGTAGTTTCAAACATTTTATTATTCATAAATCAACATTTACTAATTTCTTTTATTTCTTTGTATTTCAAACATTTAAAACACACTAGTAGAAGTTCAAAATTTACACAAATTTACAGTAAGTACCTATTTTATTATCGAAATAATCTAAAAGTGTAAAGTATTATTTTTGTAGACATGGAAATATGCAATATGGGGTGGAAGGGACACCGACGCGCGACGTGAAAACGGTTACCATGTAATCAGTACATCATTCTGAGCCCCACATACCTAGAAATTTGTTGCTCAGAATGATGTCCTTTTTGGTGAAGCAACTTGTTGCCAAGTGCCGTGCCACCAGTTGCCTGCCACTCGATTGTCTGGCTGTCACTTGCTTGATTGACAGAATTTCCCATTGTTTAAGGGAAAAACGGAAATTATTTTGAGAATTAAGGCGAGGTTACGCGATAAATATACGTTCATTTTGTTTTATTTTTCTAGAAAGTATTGGTTATAGATAGATTAGGAACCTACGTATTGTAGGAACTTGAACCTAATAATCAAAAATAAGTTTGTATAGTCTATTTTTTAATCTCGGAGACTAAATTGACAATTGAAAATGTCAAAACTGACTTAAATTCTATTGAAATCAATGTCAGTTTGCCATTTGTACTTGTCAATTTAGTCTCCGAGATTAAAAAACAGACTAGGTATATTTTTAAAATTTTTGTGAATAAAGTAAATTTAAAATCTGGCTGACACTAAGATCATGATTCAAAACTACACGCCGCGCACCATTCGGTTTCCCATAAGGGTGCGAAATCTTCGTGTCCTGGATCAGTGGCGTAGCTAGTCCTAGTAGGGCCCTGTATCAATTTTTTTTGGGGGCCCTTTGAACCCCGAGTGCGGCGAAGCCCAAAAAGAACAGAAAATCAACAAATTATTTTTGCAAAACTAAGAAAATAGCATCCTGACTTGCATCGCTTTAGCTGTCATTCATTTTACTAAGAGAATGTGTGATCGAGCAAATCACACATTCTATACATAATTATAATACACACATTCTATTCGAGCAAAGTGAGATAAAAAAACTTGTAACTGCGATCATAACTGACTGGATCATGAAGGTTAAGACTTCAATGAAGAGTTAGAAAATTACAGCATCCTGAAAATTTGTGTCTTTTGAACAATGATTAGTGAAGCCTTCATCAATTCGAAAAATTGGCGCTTTTTGGACTTGTTAAGTTATATTTTCAATTTATCTTTTATCAAGAAGAATATTTGAGGTTGAGAGAAGATTTTGTTTTTGTTTCCTCGTCGGGGGCCCTTGTTACTCGGGGGCCCCTTATCATTGATACGGCTGAAACGACGGTAGCTACGCCCCTGGTGCTGGTATTAAACATCAAGCAGTAGATAGGCACACTTACTTTAGGAGAATATTGTGTTACAATTCTTGAATTAATTCAAGAAGGGTTATAGGTACCTATAAATTATTATTTTGTGTAAAATATAATATGGAGCGAGGGTTGTTAATAAATAAATAATATAATAAATAAAACGTTTTTTTTTTTAATTTTTAGTCAAATAGTCATACTAATAAAAGTAAACACTTTTCAAAATCAAAACATTTATTGAAATAAATGTTTTGATTTTAGTAGGCCAGTTACAAGCACTTTTGAATTGTCGAAACAAAGATAACAACAAAATGAAGCTACAGTCCCAGTCAAAGAGCATAATAAAAAACTGTGAACGTACTGTAGTTGCCCATTCCAAAGTTACGGAAAATTATAAATACGAAATTCGTACGAAATGGTCATACTGTCACATTTCTACACTACGGCCAGTGGCCACAGAATACACAATAGTACAGAAGATTCAAAATTCTTATGCGAAATCATAAATAGCGACTTTTGTCACGACTATAGTTGTAAATAATTGCCGTTTTAAACCAAAATCCGTGGTTTAAAACCGGTTTTAAATTGGTTTAAAACGGTTTAAAACCACGACCACGTGGGCCGTACATTGATTATAAATTATTTAAAAGGCTAATTGAAATCATTTAGCATTTTTATTAATGTGGGATTGTATGGCAAAATAAACGCGTCGTTACTTGTGAGATATTTATTATTTATGCACACGTTACAATTCGCCGTCACAACGTAGCTGTCCGTCGTACCAACTCAAAATCGCCATTCCTCCTCCTTCTCACTCGCACACATACTTCTCTCTTTCTTTCATCCGCTGCGTTCCGTTTTAACATAAATTAGTCTACATTCATACTGTAGATACAATATTTATCCCACAGTCGGCCATCCTGATCCATGTCTGTCCTCAGACATCCACACAAACATTCATCCCTTGCTTTCAACTTAAATTCAACTTAACTATTAATACATCCTTACATTGCTTAACAATATTCCTCAATAAACAGGCTTACACACTGACATTTAACATTGCAGTAGACATAGTACACATCTCCTTATAGTAAACTACGCTAACAATACATAGACACGTTTAAATAAAATAAAGAAAAGAATACATGGTGTTAACAAAACATTGCACATAACCTTTCATACACAACACTGAAACAAAAAGTTAAGTCGAGCGACTCTCGCCTTTTAGGTTTTGGAGTTGACACCTGGCCACGCCTTCATGTAGTCTGCTGAACTAGAAGTTACCCCAGGGCCTTCAGTGTTAGGGTCTAGCTTTTTCACATCATATCTGTCGTTTCTCTTGACTTTTACAACCTGATAGGGCCCTAGATATTTGGCTTTCAGCTTCATTCCCGTGCCAAACTGCGTGCGTTTAATTGCCACTAAGTCTCCTTCATTATATTTCATACTTTCTTTTCTCTTCCTATTAAAATTTCTTATGTTTTCTTCTTGAACTTGTAAAATTTGTTCTTTGGCTTTCTCTCTAAGTTTTTCTCTCTCCTCTGAATAGCTTTCTCTTCCTTCTTCTAAAAGCAAATCGTAAATTTCGATGTCTTCCTTCATCCTCATCTTAGTTCCAATCAATAGTTGATAGGGTGTAGTATTTATGCTTCGCTGAAAAGTACTGTTTAGAGCACGCTGTAATCTACTTACATGCCGGTACCACAGGGCAGGGTTTTCTATACACATCTTTGTAAGTACAGAAATTATAGTACGATGAACCCTTTCCACTTGCCCATTACCTCTAGGCACTCCCGTCGTAATTTGGATGTGTTGTATGTTTTCGTCCTTACAATACTCTTGAAACTCATTGCTCGTATACGCCGTTCCTCGATCAGTTATAAATCTGGTTGGATTACCAAAATGTTGTTGGTGAATTTTCAACTTTTCTATTGTTTCTTTACTTGTGGTACTTTTAGTGGGAAATATCCACGTAAACTTGGTAAATGCGTCTACAATCGTGAGAATATGGTTATACTGCTTCTTCGTCTCGGTCATTGGACCGATGTGATCCAAATGAAGTGTATGCAGCGGTGACTCTTCCTTTTCAATCGGAGTTAGGAATCCTTCTTGTTTTCCCTCTTTACGCGTAGCTAATAAACATGGAATGCAACTTGTAATAAACTCTTCAATCTTCTTATCAAGGTTCTTGATAAAATAGTCTTTACTTATTAATTCAATCATCTTTCTCTTTGAAAAATGTCCATTTGCATGAGCCCTTTTGAGGATTTCATTTTCCATAGACTTTGGGACCACTAAATGCTTTTCCATTCCTTTATACAGCAATCCATTATCAATATAATAATCACCATAAGTTCTCTCCTGTAAAATCTCTAATATAGCTTTTAGACCATCATCCAACTGTTGTGCTCGTCTGATCTCATCGTGCAGAGTCACTACTGCTACATATGGGTTTCGGCTTAATGCATCAGTATGCTTCATCCTCGTTCCTGGCCGATGTTCAACCACAAAGTCAAACTCCTGCAGAAGCAATGCCCATCTTGCAACCCTCGTACTCAAATCTTTTTTCTTAAGTGTCATCTGGAATGCTTGGCAATCAGTGACAATTTTAAATTTTATACCATACAAGTAGTGTCTAAATTTTTTTACCCCTTCTATTATAGCCAGACTTTCTAGTTCATAACTGGTGTACTTTTTTTCTGCATCATTTGTTTTACGACTCATGAAATATACTGGATGTAGTCCACCGTCATCATCAGATCGCTGCATGAGTATAGCAGCATAAGCCAGAAGTGATGCGTCTGTATGCATTTCTGTCTCCAATCTTGGATTAAATATTCGTAGAACTGGTTTAGTAGTCAAACGTTCCTTCAAACAATTGAATGCACACCGTTGCTCATCATTGAACTTGAAATCAGCATCTTTCTTAAGTAAATCTGTAAGCGGTCGTGCTATAGATGCAAAATTCTGGATATACTTCCTGAAATACGACGCCAATCCAATAAAACTTTGCAATTGCTTAGCTGTTTTGGGTTCTGGAAACTTTGTAACAGCATCAATCTTTTCACTGGCAGGCCTTACTTGTCCATTCTCAATCGTATGACCTAAATAAGTTATGCTTCGACATATCAGCTGTGCTTTCTTCCAGTTTATTTGCAAGCCGTATTCAGACGCCACTCTTAAAACTTCTCTTAATCTATCAATAGCTTCCTGTTCGTCTTTTGCCGGGATAAGAATATCATCTACAAATATTAGAACAATCCCTTTAGATATTAATTCTCTGAAGATTATGGTCACAAATCTCATAAAGTAGTTTGGGCAAACAGACAAGCCAAATGGAGCTTTCAAAAACTCGAACTGACCATGGTGTGTAACAAATGCAGTGTACTTTACAGACTCACTGCTGACACTCAGATGGAAAAAGCCATTCTTTAAGTCCAGTACACTAAATACTTTTGCCTCAGCCAACTTGTCAATGTAATCCTCGATAATCGGCAATGGAAACTCATCCTTTATGATTTTATTATTTAATTTTCTATAGTCAACACACACTCTTATAGCACCATCTTTTTTGCGAACAAGAACTAATGGACTGGCATATTCAGAGTAACTTACGCGTACAATTCCTTGCTCGAGCCACTCCGCAACTTGTTCTTCAACTACCTCCTGCTCCTTTAGTGATATGCGTCGTGGACGTTGCACCACCGGGACATCATCTTTTACAATTATTTTCAGCTGGATAGGAGCTTCTTTGATTTGGCATGGTTGATAGCTCTCAACCATCTGAACAACCTCTTCTTTAATGTCAGTATTACTTACATGACCAACCTCGACACTGCAACTAAAACAATTGGTTTCGTTCACCCATTCCACAGGTTTCATCCACACAGCACTACCATTCATAACCATTATAACATTCTTAAGAAATTCGTGACCTATGATTACATCAAAAGGCATACAGTCTTTAGGTACCACGTAGAATAACACGTCGTCGTATTTCGTACCGTCGATCACAACATTTGTTGTTATACAACCTAATGACTCCACTTTAGCGAAACCAAGTCCGGATAGTGTTATGTTATTGTTCATCACTTTACTGACATTAGCACAAAACTCAGAAGATACCAAGTTCACATCACTGCCCGAATCAATAAGCGCACTTGTCGTTTTTCCACATAATTCTATGATCTTCAAAGGTTTTTCCCGTTGCGATTGTTTGTTTACATCGTAGATATCATACTCGGTTTGACTTTGACGTTTGCTACTTCTGTCATCTGTCATGTCACTGTCATTCTGTGAGTGTGACGTATCATCCGCGTTGAACGATGATTGGCCGAACATTGCTTGCTTGCTCACACGTTCGCCGCTCCCGCTCCCACTTGTCGATGCGCCGTTGTTGTGTCCTTTTCTATCGCCGGAAGTGCCGGAACTACGCCATCTTGATGAACTCGAATCTTCCTTGCGGTTACCTACCTCCTTGTTATTTTTATGCGGGCACTTCGGTGAAATATGGCCATATTCGTTGCAGTTAAAGCACTTTGGACCTTGTGCCTTCTGCGGACAGTCTTCCGACACATGATCACCTTCACCACAGTTATAACACCTTTTCGACGTATTTTCGTGACGTACGATGCCGCGTTTTTCGTTTCTGTAGGTATTTCTAGAATGTTCCAGTTTCATTTTTTCCTTAATAGTCTCGTAGATTTTAAACTTCTCTTTAAGTTCAGGATACGACGTTACACCATACAGCATGATTTTATTGGTTTCGTGGTCCACTATGCCATCAATGATATATTTAATGGCCACGTAATCGGGTATCTTTCCTCTTTTCCCTAACGCCTTCATGACCATCATATAGTCGATGCAACTCTCGTCACGTTTTTTCTTCCGTTGGCTCATAAGCTCGTGTATTGCTTTGATGTCGACTGTATCAGGGAATTCTTTACTCAGGGCCGCCTTAAGTTCTTCCCATGATTTGTGAGGGCGTTCAGCTTCTATCCAAAGCTGTGCGGTGCCTGATAGGGACCTCCGTGCCATCAGCAGCTGTTGTAACGGTGTCCAACCACATATTTCTCCATTTTCTTCCACGTCTTGTATCCATCGCGTAACTGGATACGTTTTATCTTGACCGGTGAATTTAGGTATTAGATCCGAAGTTAGATACAACATCGAGCTTTGGCCCGTACGTTCTTCGTGTTTCGTCATTTTTAGTTGCCGATACCGTCGTAATTATCTTCGGCCGCCGTTGATTTTTTGAATACTATCCGCCAGCGTGCACCACGCCACGCGCCGGTCGCCGTCGTCCGTCGTCAATCAACTTCTTGAAACTCGAACCCGTGTCGTTATTTTGCCAATCCCGGACGAGCCCCCAATTTTGTGGGATTGTATGGCAAAATAAACGCGTCGTTACTTGTGAGATATTTATTATTTATGCACACGTTACAATTCGCCGTCACAACGTAGCTGTCCGTCGTACCAACTCAAAATCGCCATTCCTCCTCCTTCTCACTCGCACACATACTTCTCTCTTTCTTTCATCCGCTGCGTTCCGTTTTAACATAAATTAGTCTACATTCATACTGTAGATACAATATTTATCCCACATTAATATACGTGAAGTCATATAAATCATACTTATACTACTTTTTAGGATTAGACAGACTGAAAACAATCATGAAATGCGTGTTTATTATAATATAACGGCAATGCCGAATTTTTATTTTGCAATTTGCTACCAAAATCGTAACGTAGGGTATGAGGAGAAAGAAGAAAAAGAAGAAGAAGAAATTACATTTATTTGGCACATGCCACAAGTTACCATCACCATATTAAACCGCTAATTGTAGTTTTAAATCGTTTTAAACCAAAAAGACGGTTTAAAACCAAATGGTTGAAAACGTTTAAAACCCGTTTTGCATCTATAGTCACGACACAATAAAGTGCAATTCAGACCGCACAGCGCTAGTTACCTACAGGCTACAGTTATATTCACCTACAAGCTGCCTCTCTTTCTAGCGCGTAACTCTTATCTTATACGGACTATACCTTCTGACTATGTTGCCTATTAAGAACTGTAGCTTTGTGAACAAATGACATCTATACTATAATCTATACTATAATATTATAAAGCTGCAGTGTTTGTTTGTTTGTTTGTTTGAACGCGCTAATCTCTGGAACTACTGGTCCGATTTGAATGATTCTTTCAGTGTTGGGTAGTCCATTTATCGAGGAAGGCTATAGGCTATATATCATCACGCTACGACCAATAGGAGCGTAGCAACAATGAAAAATGTTGCAAAAACGGGGAAAATTGTATTTTTAATAACTTGACGCGGACGAAGGTCGCGGGGAACAGCTAGTCTATACTAATATATAAAGGTGAAGAGTTTGTTTGTTTGGTTGAACGCGCTAAACTCGAGAACTATTGGTTCGAATTGAAAAAATCTTTTAGTGTTGGATTGCCCATTTATCGAGGAAGGCTATAGGCTTTACAACGCTACGACTAATAGGAGCGGAGCAGCAATGAAAAATGTTGCAAAAACGGGACGGGATTTTACGCGGACGAAGGTCGCGGGGAACAGCTAGTTTCAAATAAACTAGGCTCGGTGTTTACTTAGTATTAATTTTTAAAAACTATTTTTGGTTCAGCTCGTAACAGAACTTAGTGGGGGTGAGGTGGCGGGTTCGCAAAATTGGCACACGTCTGACCTCCTACGCCTTCCGCTCGGGACTAAAGCACGCGGTGCGAGCGCATGAAATGATGAAAATAATTGATTTTGGAATTGGTGGTACAAGTATTTCCATATTTCACATTATGGTGGCCGATTTTTGTCACATTTTTTACGACCTTTATTATGGTATAAGTTTTATTGTTAAAAACCTAATTTATAACTCAAATGAAATGATAATTAAACCATCATTTAGACTTGTCTTGGCGATTAAATTGGATGCAGTAAAGTGCAAGTAATCGTGTATCGCACGGCCGAAATATCTAGATCGAGGTGTGAAATATGTAATATGTTTGTTTTCAGAATTTAAATCCGTGCTATCTACGAATAAAACACAATACATAACGATGTTTATCTGGGTAACCTCGCCTTAATTTATTTCTCTAAAGCACTAGCCATAGTTTTGTTTGATGAAGGGTTCACTGGCTCACAGGTAGCGCGCTTGCCCTGTTGGTGAGTGGTTGGTGCAGTAGTATAACGTCTACGCGGGTGTGTGTAGGGGGGCTACGCGCGGAGTACACTTCGTGGGCGCTGGTGTCATACGTGCACTATAGCGCGGGGCGGCGGGCGCGTGGGACCAGCGGCGCTCAGTGCGGGGTCGGGCGGGCGCAGGCGCGCGTGCACGCGGCGTGCGTGGCGCACGCGCACCTCGTGGCGCCCGCGCTCACCGCCGCACTCATCAGCGCGCTCACTGACGGCGTGGACTACCGGATCATCAAGGGGTGAGTGTGCGAGCGTGTTGTGTGTGTGTGTGTTTGTGTCACACCGCACGTGTGTGACGCGAGGAATGTTTGCAGCGTGATGCTATGGTCACTGGGCGGCGGCTGCGCGTGGCTGCCGCTGGCGCTGGACGGAGGGGGCGCGGGCGGCGCGGCGCCGGGCGGCTGCGCGCTCGTGTACGCCGCCTCGCTGCTCGCCACGCCGTTGCACACCGCGCTACTCGTGAGCACCCCACACTACTATAGTTGCTGCCAGTTAAGATGGCAATGGCGGTCATTGACCCACCTACATTTATTAAAGTTCTTAACTTTGAAATCCACAAATAAGCCAGTTCATGTCTTGAATCGTCATCTATCGTGATCTTCAACATCTTTTCTAATGAAAAACGATACATGGTTCATTTGTTTTGGTTCGTACGAAGAGATATTATGGAAAGAGCAATGACCGCTATTGCCATCTTAACTGGCAGCAACTATACACACTACAGCTAAGTGCTACTTTACATCATATACAATTATATCGCAATAGTTTAGCCATGAGAGATTGAGTAGCAGTTAGGCTAAGGCTAGGGGCTTGAGATGGTTGGGAATCTCGCCAAATTTGGTCCGACAACGTGGTCGACGAGCGAAGAGCATTTAGGGAAGTAGAATGTTCGGTTACCACTGTCAGAGAGTGCACGGTGGTTAGGGTGAGCTGTTGACCAGACGAGACGAAGACGGCTAGTGAGAGTTTGTGTGCAGTGCGGACGCGCGGCGCTGCCGGCGGCGGCGGGCGTGCTGGTGACGCTGTGCACGGCCGCGGCGCCGTTCGCGGCGGGGGCATGGCTGCCGCTGCCCCCGCCCTTAGCCGCGCCCGCACCACGCTCGGCCCGTGCCCCTCCTGCGCATGGCCCGCAGCTGGCAGCGCTGGCGCTGCTATACGCTGAGTGCTGCGAGCGGCTGTGCGACGCAGAGGCCATCCTGTACCTCAGCGACGTGCTGGTGGCGTTCGCGCTGGGTGAGTGTCCTGCAACTTGCAAGCGGTGGGGGGAGGGTGTGGATTTCTCACACTCACACTCGGTATGTGTCACACAGAGGTGTGCTGCGTACTGGTGTCGGCGGCGTGGTGCGCGCTGTACGCGCGCGCCGGCGTGCTGTCGCGCGAGGAGGCGCGCGTCGTGGCGCTGTGCGCGCTGCCGCGCTCGCTGGACACGCGTGAGTGTAGCGCTGTTGCCACACCACACACGCGCTCGATCTGGCGAACTTCACAATACGTAACGTTTTAACGTTTAAGTTTCGATATCATTTTAATTATCATTATAAATTAAAATGTTTCAATATTAAATCTCGGTATGTCTCGTCGTCGTGAGATGCATAAAAATGGAAAAGGCATTTCCATTTTTTATGCATTTCCATTTTGCGTGCGTCCCACGACCTTTACACCGTGCAGAGTGAAATAAATCTGTTGCAACATATTTTTTGTTTATCATGATATTATGATGTCGACAACAGTCGACAGCCGTCTCGTTTGCGAAGGTTTGCGAACAAATTACATTAGAGTGCAATGTGACGAGAGGTGCGGGGTGTGTGGCGTCCGCAGGCTGGTCGATGTCGTGCGCGGCGCGCGGCATGTGCCGGCTGCCGGGCGTGTTCGTGGCGCCCACGCAGGCGCTGCTGTTGGCGGCGCTGGCGCCGGAGCCCCGCGCGGCCACGGACGCGGACGACGCCGACGTGCTGCCGCGCAACACCGGTGCCCTGCTCGGCGTCGCCTCGTGAAGCGCGAACAGTTCCATCATCGCACGCTACACGACCATGTCGACACAGTTCGGCTGTCGTTCTTAGCTAACGAGCGCGGCACATCGTAATGCAGAGCTCGTACTTCGCCTTATCAGTGCTCCGATTGAATACTGTTGAGAACACTTAGTATTACTTTTAGACCAATAAGGACATGACTGAGGCCTTAGTACAGCCTTCGTTGGTGCTGTTGCTAGTAACACTAAGTAGAGTTACGTTTAACGTTAAGTAGTTACCTACCTATATTACTTGTTAAGCAGAATAATATATGGTAAGATAATCGACGGAGCGGTTCAAGCGCAGTCGAGAGATTACTCCTACAGATACAGACGAGGACGGACTGAGGGGACACACGCCCCGCCTGTGCACTTCTACCGTCAGCCTTCCTACTCCGCGCACTGAAAGCATTGGTGTCGGCACAGGAGAGCCTTCCATCGGCCCAGCTCCAGCGTCTACTGACATGACGTCACTCGCTACACGACAGTGGCAAATTCATGCTTAGAGACGAGTCACGGAACAAGGACATGAGTCCCGACGGGTAGCTACCCCGACACAACAACTGCAGTCAAGCAGTCGCAGTGAAGGATCCTGCTTCGGACACTAGTGCATCACGGGGTGGACGGGGCTGTTCGTCAGTGTAATGTGGGATAGCCTCATCCCAACAGTAGTAGGAACACGTATGCCTTCTTCGATACTCGTGGGAACAGTTAGGTAGCATAGTTATAATAGTAAGCTGGTTCACTAACTAGTCACACCCACTAGCACTACTGATTTCTTTACTTATAATGTATAATATATGAATAAATATATATGAATGAATATATATGTGCATGATATGTATGTGTTAATGAAAAAACAAAGTTTGAAATTGTTGGTTTCACTGAACATTGGTTAAAAGACTGAAATGCTAATTAAAGACGCAAATTACAGTGTGGGCAGTTGCCTTAAACGGAAAGCTAAGATTGTGGGGATTCATTAATCTTAGTTAAAATTTGTATTAAGACTCGCAATGACAATGTTGATCTATCGGTTGAACATTTTTTTTTATTCACGGACAATAAACAGCTAAGTACAATATGTGTTGGAACAGAGGAAAGATAATGCAAATATTAACAATATTGCAGCCCACTGCTTTATCCGCATAATAATGAGTGCGACTAGATAGGTCATAAATAATTACATCACATTAATAATAATTATAGAGATATCAATTAGCAAATAATTAAATAAAGGAAATATTAATTACATCATGCAATAGTACATTCTGATATAAGTGCGGTAAGTTGAAAATTACAGCCGAGGCGATATTGCTAGCCCGAGCCGTAGGCGAGGGCTACAAGAAAGCAGAGGCTGTAATTATCAAAGGTCACGTATATAAATAAAACTCAGACTTTCTTAAACGAATAAATCTTTAATCACTGGTCAAAGCAGTTATAAAAATTTGAACAATTATTTGTAAAATTGATTATTACGTTGCCAGTTGGCATTTTTAATGTTGTCAAGTTGTTATTATTAGTTACAATTTCACCAGTGTCTCTCTCACTCTCTCGAGTGAAAGTAGGAGAAACTAGACCATAGAGTTCTGCAGTCGCTGGCGGCGACGGAGGCGGCTGCGGCGGCGGCGACGATGGTGGAATGTACGCGTGTGTGCTCGTACATGATCGAGAGTCAATAATTGGCTCCAAATTTATATTCCTTGTAATGCGGGAGCTAATTTCCTCTTTATTTCTCATCGAGGCATCTATGTAGCCCTCGGCTACACTGTTCGACCGCCGCCCTCCGTGGCGTTTAGTTTCAATAAGCTCGCACCTGAATCGGCGAGCAATGTAGCCGAGGACCTTCTGAAACTGTGTCCTGTGTATTCATGTGGATCATCCAAATTTAAGAAAGTGGCAATTTGTTTCGGCATTGCTCCTTTATTTATGTCAATGGGTTGGCTAGTGCATTTTCCATTTTGGTAATTTTGAAAAAATCTGTTAGACATCGCTTTTGTTGAACGAAGCGCTTCGTATTTCTTCACTATGTCGTGAAAAGGCCCCTGTAATGTGAACGATCTTGGAATTTTATTTTTTGTGTTTTTGACCTGAACAAGAAGAACCCGCCCATGGTTCTCGACATCATTAGTTGTGATGTTTGCCAACTCTTGACGTCTACATGCACCATTTATACCGAATATTAATACAACCTGAAAACAGATAAAAACAGCGTCCAAAACACCTACGGGGTGTAAACAGACCCTTCACGAAGCCGTCAACCAAACATTCTGTACATCAAACTAAGTAACCCAACACAAAAATTATTGCTGGGAAACACCTTTTTTTTGGGGTGAAAAATAACCTTTTACGTTAAACTCAATGTAACGCGGTCAAAACATTGTGCTTATGGATGCATTGAATAGTAAACGGGTCATGGCGGTATTTAAAGTAAAGTTATAACCTGCAAAATTAGAATTAAAAAAAAACTAAAAAAAAATACTTACTAAAAAAATATAAAGGGTCTATTTACACCCTTTATATTGTAAATAAATACGAAAGTGAAAGAAGTTAATAACAATAATTTAGTTTCTCTACTGACCTTTGTTGCCAAATATCGGCAATCGGGAGCTTCTTTTAGGAACTTCTTGTACTTTCGACTTTTTACTCACATGGCCACTTGAGCGTCTTTTTAGAAATTCCAGCAAGTTGGAGTATGACTTGATATCAATACCTTGTTTTGTTTTCACAGTGCTTTTTAGCATTGAATAGTAGCACCACAATGAGCTTGACTTATATTTTTGAGAAAGTTCCATGAAATAGGCTAAAAACAAACTTTCTGAAAATGAATTTGCATCTTTGCTTGTTTTCCATAAGATGAAATTTTGATACGCTTGTAGGTAAGTATCTATCGGTCGATTTTTCTGGCAAGAGGCTTAGAGTCAGGGGCGTAGCTACAGCCGTATCAATTATACGGGGCCCCCGGACCACGGGGGCCCCCAACTTAGAAAAACTAAAGTCATCATCAGCTATAAATGATTTAATAAATCAGTTTGCCGAAAAAAAGGGCAAGGAGAGTGTATATTTAATTTGAATTGTTTGTAAAAATTTTGGAAAAGTGACAGATAGATAATTATGATGAATAAATATTTCTTTTAATCTTATGCATTTTTTTTTCTTTTGTGAGAAATCTTTACCCTTCCTGAGGGCCCCCAAACAAATTTTTATACGGGGCCCCGCAAAGGCACGCTGCGCTTCTGCTTAGAGTAGCCTTTGTCGCTGCCCCTGAGAATTTCTGGCGGTGTCGAATTAATAAATTCATCATTACTTGACGACATTTTCAAATAAAAACAATACAACGAAAAGAAAAAGCGCGCGGAATAATTTTTACTTGTTCACAAATTAGCGATGCGCGCGCGACAGTGCTTTTTTTAAGGCAAAGGCACAAAAAACAAACAGTATTACTACATAATAAAGTAAATTAATATTTTTGTGTTTTTGTTACAGATAAATTGGTTGTAATTTATTGTCAAAATTAATTAAATTAAGGAATTAAATGTTTATTTATTATATTTTATCTCCCAAATTAAGTTTATTCATAAAATGTTGACCACTTTTCTGACATAAAAACTCTGGAGCCAAGGAACTTATATACTAACTTGAATGAGTACGAACCAAGGAACTTACATACTAACTGGAATGATTACGTGCAACGCAAAGCCGTTCCCAGTGAGAGAACTTCGAGAGTGGATCTCATCTCTTTCTAATAGGGTATCCATATTTTTGTACTTTTTGGGACAGTTATTTTGTTCTAAATTACTAGCACCCCGCTCCCCGCTTTGCATGGGCGATGCCGAAACCTACGCATACTGTTCATCTAAGGCAGAGCCATTTGTAAAAAAAATCTACTTTATTTTTAGGTATAATAATACTAAAAAACCTCATCTGACTGCTGCCGGCATGTACCAGCGGTAACGTATCTCCATAAATTTTAGTTTTCCAAGGGTGCCACAGTTAAAAAAAACTCTGTAGTGGGATAGGTTGATGATGTGAAGAATACGTACACTTGTTTTCGTTCACGGTGGTCTAAATGTTAGGTTATATCCTCCATTGAAAAAAAAAATCGGTTGTATCGACAGTTGCCACCAAAATGGAAGGGTTTAAAAATGTAAAGATAGAATTCAAATGTTTATTTTCAAGAAGTTACTTTTGCTAATATTAAATTGAGTAAATAATTCAGTTTTGCTACTGCATTATAAATAACAATGTTTTGTATTTTATACGCATGTGCACAAGATTATAAATACCGATACGGATACTAGAAAAGGCGTATTCTTTACAATATTTTCATAATCCCCGTTTACAAATGTAAAACATTGTCACCCTAGTCGTAATTTGTAAACAAAGTTAAACGAACGTACCTGAAAAAAGAAATTGCATATCCATCAACCCCTCACACTATTAAACCCCTTCAAACAACACGATTTCACCATATTCATAGTGGAAGATTTCACTTAAATACAATAAAAAGCACCTGAGCAAGCAAAAATACGACTGCAACGCGAAACCGTTTCGGCCATTTTTTTTTTTTTTAATCTTTCTTGAATTTTGGTATTCATAACATGTAAGTAACTACTAAAGAATTCAATTTCGTAAGAAATTATTATTTTAATATTTGGTATTTAAATATCAAATAATTCCAGTTACGATTTATGTGCTAGTTTAGCTATCAACGTGATTTCCGATTGCTATATAAAAAAAAAAGAAAAAATATTTGTTTATTTTTTGATTACTGGCAATTATTAGACAAGGACACAATCCACTCTTGTCGCTTTCTCGCTCTGAAGTTTTCTTCCCCCTTTGGATTAATTAAAGTAATACGAACTCTATGTCTTACTACTCTACTCATTCCAGTTAGTATATAAGTTCCTTGGTACGAACAAAATTTTGATATCAAAAAACCGTTTGAAAATGAACTTTATCTAAAAGACATAGAGTTCGTATTACTTTAATTAATTCAAAGGGGGGAAGAAAACTTCAGAGTGAGAAAGCGACCAGAGTGGATTGTGTCGTTGTCTAATAATTGCCAGTAATAAAAAAATAAACAAATATTTTTTCTTTTTTTTATATAGCAATCGGAAATCAGATAAATCGTAACGGGAATTATTTGATATTTAAATACCAAATATTAAAATAATAATTTCTTGCGAAAATGAATTCTTTAGTAGTTACTTACAATTTACGAATGCCAAAATTCATGAAACTCATATAAAACTGTATGGTCATGAAATAGATTTAAAAAAAAATGGCCGAAACGATTTCGCGTTGCGGTCTTATTTTTGCTTTCTCAAGCGCTTTTTATTGCATTTAATTGAAATCTTCCACTATAAATATAGTGAAATTGTGTTGTTTGAAGGGGTGTAATAGTGTGAGGGGTTTGCTGGATATGCAATTTCTTTTTTTAGGTACGTTATTTTAACTTTGTTTACAAATAATACGACTAGGGTGACAATGTTTTAGATCTGTAAACGGGGATCATATAAATATTGTAAAGAATACGCCTTTTCTATTATCCATATCGGTATTTATAATCTTGTGCACATGCGTACAAAATACAAAACATTGTTATTTAGAAGATAGAATGATTTTCTTTTTTAAACCCTTCCATTTTGGCGGCAACTGTCGATTCAACCGATTTTTTTTTTATTCGACAATGTCTCGAGTCAAATCCAAATCCCTTATCAATTTATTTTTTTAAATCACTGTAATTCTTATTAATATTTGGAAATCATAACATAACATTACGCTTGTAATCCTCGAAAGGTTACGCAGAGGTGTACGTAATAGTTCACTGACTTTTCGCAGTTATGGAAATCAAGGCAATATAAATAACTTTTAAGCACTATAAAATAGTTAAGTTCATAGTCGTACGTAGTAATCAAAATAGTATGTAAAAAATTTCATAAATAAGAAAAAAATCATCTTGCAAAAATTCATCATTCAAAAAATCAGCACTTAAATTTAAGACAATAAATACAATATACCAAACAATAAACCAAAAATTACATAAAAACAAATGTTTAATAATGTATAGTGTGATTAGTAAAGGAGATGTCCGCTTTTTGTATGGACGTTGGTTTTTTATTCCGAGAAAAATCTAACCAGCATCAAAGTCCACTCAAATAAATACGACAAAAATATGGAACTTAGAACTACTGAAATAATATTTTTAAACCCCTCCATTTAAGAGAAAAATCATAAAATAATAATTGATGTTATTACTATTTTATTAGTTGTTGGCAACCCTTATAAAGCTCCGGCACTCTATGACAATGTCATTTTTGACAGATGATTATACATGACACTGGCGTTAGAGATGTGCCAACTTAGGTTAAGACACACATCAAGTTAACTCGAATTGAAATTAATGTGATTCGGGAGTTAGATAATATAGTACTATATGCAATTATTTTATTACCATATCAAAATATCAGGTATAAAAGAAGACATTTATTTTCTAAATGTATTTTAAATTAGAAAATAGATAATATAGCATAAAAGTGCTCTAGTTTCTAGGATAAATTGTTTTTTTTGTCCTGAAAAATCGATTCGTCGATTAATTGATTTAAGATCGCACCCCTATCGGCTCAGCGCATGATTCGTCTGATCTGTCAGATGCAGACCGTCAATGTCAAAGTATCGTTCGTTCTCTCGTGCGTTATTGTTATCTTTGTGCTTTGCTGATTTTTTCGATTTTACTGACTTGGCCTTTTCACAACGGATTCTTCTGCTTTGCATTGGGAAAAGGACTGTTGGAAGCTGTGCTCATGTGATGACAATTGTCTGGTATCTTGGATAGGCTCGGCATCAAAATTATATATATCTACCTGCTCAGTTTCTCGACAATATTTTAATAAGAGAAGACATTGAAAATGAAGAATATCAATAAATAAATACTATTTAAAAACTTGAGTTTTATTCATAACAAAACCGTACATTTGCGTTCAATTATAGCTTGGTATTAATCAATTTTTAAATAGCATAATTTTCGAAGGGCTTTTCATCCACACGGATCTCGATTTCCAGTAAATAAACGGAATTATTCTCCTAGGTATTTGAACAATGGTTTCAATTAGTATATAACATTATTATTCATTATCTTCTGCTGATTATAAGCTCTTGTGTAATATGCTGAAACATGCACTTCTTGCTTAGTTAAATATTGTAATTTACACGTGAACATTCAGTGAAGTCACCATGATTATACAGTGTGGTCCCAGATCTTGATGGATAATGCTATACATATTTGACTAAAATAATGTAATAGCGATTGTATTATTGTTTTATTTACATTGATGACAGACTAAATCTAAATCAAATATTGATTGACACTGACAGTAATGACAGTTCCCCTATGTCAATTTTGACAAGTTAACTTTTTTTTTGGGTGTGTTCACTTTATTAGCCTAGAAAATTAGAAAGGTTTGTTCGTTTTAGAAGTAAATTCTCACTAAAATAAAAAACGATTTTTAAAAAAATTGGAGGGCTTTAAAAATGTATGATATAGTTAGAAGCACTAGGTTTTGAGATGTCTTTCCAAATATATTTAACTTACCCTGGTTAGAATTATTAAATAATAAAAAACCATTTCCGGACATGTCCTTTACCAAATACTATTAAATTGTTTGAATAGATATGCTACATGCTCATGCTTCATCTATGTGAATATTGCAGCCCTGTACGCTTTAAAATCGCTTTACAAATCACCGTGAACGAAAATAAGTGTCAAGTATTCTTCACATCATCAACCTATCCCATTACAGAGTTTTTTTTTTATGTGGCACCCTTGCAAAACTAAAAGTTAAGGAGATACGTTACCGCTGCTACATGCCGGGGTTTTTTTAGTATTATTATACCTAAAAATAAAGTACATATTTTTTTTGCAAATGGCTCTGCCTTAGATGAACAGTATGCGTAGGTTTCGGCTTCGCCTTGTCTTTTTATGCACCGTAATTTTGAATAAACTGCTACCCATGCAAAGCGAGGAGCGGGGTGCTAATAAGTTATAACAGAATAACTGTCCCAAATGTAATTATAAATAATGGACACCCTATTAGAAAGAGATGACATCCACTCTCGAAGTTCTCTCACTCGGAACGGCTTTGCGTTGCACGTAATCATTCCAGTTAGCGTTCGAACCGTGCGTTTTACCTTATTAAAAAGAAACTCGTGCGTTTTACATTACAATAACGCACAAGTACGTAATGAGATACAATACGATATTGAAATTGGTGAAATAAGAGACCCTTTACGAGCAAATGTGGTATAAATTAAGTTATGCATGCTGTGGTCTCCTCAACTCCTGTAAGTGAAGGAGTACGCCTACGTGATACTTTTGTCGTCAATAATTTATTTCTCGTCTTCTTTGTGTTGTTGGAGATCCTAAATAAAATAAAATAAAAAATCTTCTACATATTTCATATTTACGCACAACTGTATGTGTAATCATGTTACCTCTAACAACCAAAGCCCTCCGCTCCCTCTCGACATCAGCATTGTCTCTAAGACCGGCTGTGACTACATGCCCTAAGTATTTGAAATAGCCCACTCTGACCAAGGGAACCCCGTACAGTTTGATGGGAGGTACTGTTACAGGATATTTAGAGCCGGTCTCAAAAACCATGAACTGACTTTTCGTCACATTATATTTTTTTTTTAAAGACTTACGTTGAACAATATTGACGATACCTTAAAGACAGCAACTTTAGTGTTGTGTGTTCTCCCGACACCCCTGAATCAAAATTTTTTGATCAAGTAGTTGCGCAAGTAAAGGAGCACCTGAGCAAAGCGAAAAAAAAGAAGAAGAAAAAAACCAAAGCGCGTTCTTTCCGTACGCAAAACACGCGCTTAGGACGTGGAGTTGCGCACACCAGCCCGTTATTATGCAAAGGAGCACCTGGAACCAGACAGGTCTGAAGTCGCTGAGAGGCACATATTTCGGCAAAGATTATAAAGACTAGGTGAAAGTAATCGCGAGTACCTACAAGAACTAAAACACTTAGCTAAAACGTGCAACTTCGGCGCTTGTTTGGAAGTGTGCCTACGAGACCAATTTGTATCAGGGCTGAACGATAAAGACATAAGGTCAAGGATCTTCGCAGAACGTGGTGGCGCTGGCGCTGGAGGCAGCGGAGCGGTACGCAGCAATGGCGTGTGTATCGGCTGGTGCGGTAGCCGCGCGGCTTCTCGCCGCCGCCGGCCGTGGCTCACCTGTGCCTGTGCAAATTGACGACGATAAATCAGTATTGGAAACAGGCGTTCATAAGCTTTTCTTTGTATTCTATAATATTTTCGTATTTCTTTAATATAGGACAAAAGAAAACCGTAGATCTGTATATATATAGTAGTCTAGCTAAAAATGTTCAAGCTCGCTGCGCTCGCTCTTGAATCCTATGTTTTAATTGATGAGCTTTTCTGTATAGATCGACAAAGTTACTCCTTGAATCTAACATATCCTTAGGGGAGTGAAAAAAAATTCGAGCTCTTCTCATGGAACTGAAAGTGCACCTCTCTGGAAAAAAAATCCTGCCGGCGCTCATGCGCAACCATAAATCTCCAATTTTTATAGATGATCTCCGTGGCTGTGTGCAATCAGGGCAAACAAACATGACGAAATTATTAAGTTTATGTTTTGTCATTTGGTTCGGAATACTAGAAATAATGTTAAAAACCTTACTCTAACAATAGATAATGAAAAAAAACATAAACAGCCTAGTTCTTTTGGCGCGTGGCCGTACATGGAACTAATGACGCTACCTTGATTTTTCATTGCAATTTTCACAGACAATTTCACAAATCTTTACCAATACACCGTCATCCTGTCAATGTCATTCAAGCGCCAAATGAAAAGAGCATAACTAACCGAAACCGTATGAAATATGAATAGTCGGTAAGAACATTAAGAACAACAGAAAAAACGACGCTTTGTTTTCAATGTAAGTTTTTTTTATTCTACACCTTTCTACAACACCATGCGTAGATAGAAGAGCACGGTAATTTCTTCAGTAAATTGATCTAGTGCCACAAATGGCACAAATGTAAAAGTTTACTAGCAACCGACACGGCAATTGTTATTGTTTTGCTATCATTCCATTCAATTCATTTTGTATGAGGCTGATTGGATAAACACACACAAAGCGAGGCAATATAACCGGTGAGATAAGGAGACGCGGCGCGGCGGCATTGGCTCGGAGGGGGCGTCCAGTGATCCAGTCGCAATCGCGAGCCTAGACAGCAAGCACACGACAGCCGGCGACAGCGCGCGGCTCGTCGAACACATTCCAATCTGTAAGTGGTCACCTGACGTCGGCGACACGAATCTTCAGTTGCATGTATTGGATCAAGTCTCACCACTCCTCACTCCACCATGTGTTAAAAACTTGCTAGTTTAGTGAAGTTTATAGAATCCTCAGTACATTTTCATCAAATAGAGAAAAATTACTACTTATCACTTTATGCAGAAACATGAATCTACATGTCTGTAGTTAATTCATTGTAAGTGTGCATGTATATTAGCAATCCATTATCAATAGTAAGTGTCAAGTGGGGTACAGATTACTGGTATAACAATTTATTGCTCATATGAGTGCCGATTGTGACAGAACTGCAACTTGTGTGAGCGGAGACACAGTCAAGGACGAGCAGGCTAGATTGTTGTAGGTAGTATTGTTTGCATGCTGCACTCTGAGCTTGTGACGGGTTGCTCCCTTATTTTATAAGGTGAACTTCATGTGTATGCATGTTTATGTGACAAGGTCTCTACGCACTCATGCACTCTTGTTAGTGCAGTGGCTGAGTGCTACTAAATCAATACAAACAAAATGTGGTCTGATTATTGAATACCACTATAATAGTTGTGTGTTCAGTATCTCTCTCTGCTTCATTTATTTGTGGTTGGCCTCATGTCAACACTTGACTGTGAGCGATAGCTACCTCAACACCCTGTATGAAATACTTCATGGTGGATGTGCTGAAATGCAAAACTATTGTACAAAATGTGTTTCCTTAGTCCTTGCACACAACAGATAAGATATGGATGTACTCTGCAACAATCTGTGACCCTGAAATTTAATATTATTTGAAAATGTGAATGATAAAGTTGATAATGTACTGTGATGGTGATATCTTTAACCAACTTCCAAAAAGGAAGAGGTTCAGCTGTATGTACTTTTTTTTTTGTATGTTCACCGATATCTCAGTCAGTTGACCGATTTTCAAAATTCTTTTTTTATTTGAAAGAGTATAACCCCGAGGTGGACCCATTGTCACCATGTCAGGATCTGATGATGGAATCCCAGGGAAATCGGGGGCAGCCCTCAAATTTTATAGGCATGTGTAACGTGTTTCATGCTTTTTCTAAAGCTATTCAAGAATTCGCATCTGGGAGTCATCACCTCATGTTGATGAGCTGATGATGGAAGGTATAACTTCTTAACGGTTAGGAGTTGGAGGATAATTCTTTAATAAAATATTATGGGGACGTAATGTAGGTGTATTCTTTCAGGTTAAAACTCTACAACTCCTTAACGGTTAAAAGTCAGAATAATTACTCAAGTTATATGACATAGTTCAACTTACTACGTATACCTACAATTATTTACACTAAAAATAGAGAAAAAACCATTTATAAATTACAAATATTGAAAAAAATATTATGTACTAAGCAGGTTTTTTTTTATAATTAATAGAAAGCTTGTTTATAACAATAAAGAAAGAGTTTAACAGTCTTAATTTCAGCATTTCCATCAACGCTTTTTCATTGTGCGGTTTCTTAAGCAATTTGTTGGGCTGTAAGTCGCAAAGAGCAATATCATCTTTTGGTATAGTCCAACTAAAAAAAAAAACTTAGGGATCAGTGCAAGTTTAATTAAAATTGGTTCAGTAGTTTTTGAGATTGAGATTTTAAGTGTGTATCAGTAACTAAGAACACGTACAACAGCGTAATTCTAAAAGGTATCATTATGCATGTTTCATTGTTGGCATGCAGTTAGGCTCTTGACAAGGATTTGTGTTAGATACCACAAATAAAAAACTTTTTTCCAAAAAAACTGACTTTAAAAAAAAAAAACAAAATAAAAACTTTTTTGAAAAATAACCGGCTACCAAAAAAAAAAACACAAAAAAGTGGAAAATAACTTAAAAGAAGGAAGTCAATGGCAAAAAAGTCAATGAAAAATACAAAGTCACCAACTTCCGAAATTATTATGAGCTATGATTTGAGATATATTTCAATTCTCTAGGACTTAGGCCCATTTTGAAGAAGACCCTTTAAATCAGATCAAGGTGAGGATTATAATTAGGAATATAATGGATTACATTACATTTATTTAAATGGATGTTAGTCTAACAGGCGTGATTGCGTGAAGCGAGCGAGATGCGTGTGGAGCGTGTGGTGCACGGCGTGCGCGTGGCGGCCGTGAGCGAGGTGAACAGCGCGCACTACGACGCGCTGGTGCTGGTCACGTCGCCTGGCGTGGCGCCGCCGCAAGCGCTTGAGGATTTCGTTGCGGACGCGTGCCAGCTGGATAGTGAGCTGAGCAAGGGCGCGCACTTGCTGCGCTGCGCGCGCGTGTCGGGCACGCGGCTGGTGCTGGCGGGCACGGGCGCGCTGGGCCCGTACGACGACGTGCGCGCCGTGCGCGAGGCAGCGCGCGCGGGCCTTCTGCGCGCGGCCGCGGCGGGCGCAACGCGGCCGGTGCTGGTGCTGCAGCCGCACCCGCGCTGGCCCGACGCCGACTTGGTGGCGCTGCTGGCCGCGCTCGAAGTGCTCTACGTCGTGAGTTGTTCTCTTGTCTATTCGCTTGTGTATGATGAGATCATCAGGGAGATTCTGACGGATGTAAGAAGACCCATCACCGCGCCATCACTCACATAGTTTCTTCCCGTCATTGCGGTTATTTGCAAGGGTGTCGCCAGCTTTTGAGTTAGGAGGGGCCAGAAGGATGAGAAAAAAAATAGATTTTAAGGGTTAAATTTACTACTTACGGATGCAGCTGAAGTTACTACTGTTACTGTTAGCCTGTGTCCTGTCTGTGTCATCCCACTGCTGGGCAAAGCCCCCTCAAAAATGTTGGCACCTCGGATTGGTTAGATTGTATATACTAGTTCATATAGAATTAAAAGTTAATTTTGTCGTGTTAGTTGAAAAGTCTAAAGTCCGGACGCGAAGCAGGAAGAATTTCGTCCTTTAACCTATTATTACCTGTCTCTATCACTCTCGCGTAAATATAACGAGTCTCGCTCGCACAGATGCAATGGCCGCCGTCCTAAGGGATTGTAAACCTTTTACTTAACAATGTAAGGTTTGTTCTTGTTTGTATGTGGTTAAAAAATCCTTGGCTTGCTTGACATAATTTTCAAATAACGAATGAAATGTCGTTCGTTCATTATTTAAAAATTATGAATTATGTCATTCCGAGATGGAATGCCATCTTGGAATGCATTAGTGATCGCTCAGTTTTCAGAGTTTGTTAGTTTTTGTTATCTTGTTTTAATTGTTAAGTGGTTTTGTTAGTTTGTTACGTTTTCTTCACTGTTTTAAAATGGAACCAGCGCCGTCTACCTCGCGTCCATTCAAGGAGTTTGTTTCTCCGCGAAAGAAAAGAAAAATGTCACACTTTAGTGTACCTATCTGAGAAGGTAATGATTATTAACGTGTTTAAATACGTTCAAGAATCCTGGCCTGCTGATAAATATCCTTCAAAAAAAGAAATGAAGGACAAAACAGCCGATATCTTGGGCATTTCGAAATCGGCCATATATCGTACCTTAAAAGAATATACCGAAACAGACAATAATTTACATAATTAAGTTACATACATTGCATTTAATAAGTTGGTTTTTCTTTCTCCTTCAAATATTTCATGCAAACTGCACTTAATAGAAAAATGTTTGTGACCACTGTCAGTAGGTAAAGAGGTCATTGTACGAAATTCTTTCTGCTCCGCGACTGGACTTTAGAAACAAAAAGAAAGTGCCACCTGCACTCCAGAAAAATTTCGTCATTTTTTTCTAATAAATAATGTTACTTCACAGCCGGCGATGATGAAACTATTTTTCTCATCTGCACGGTGGTTCACGCGCCCTACAAGCGCGGTCATAAATACCTTACTTTATTTAATTTGTTAAATGGGTTTTTTTCTGAAGGGTAAATAATAAAAAATACTTCACTAATGTACATTAATGCTTTATTTACATAATTTAATACATTATATACAATAAACTGTACAATATGTACTGTTTAATATAAATTTAAATCGTCAATATTTGAGATTTATTCTCACTCGTTCGGAAATACATCTGAATATGATATTAACGCTGTTCATGAAGGGGTTATCATTAAATATGTATTATTTTATATATTATACATATTATGTACAACAAAAGGCAAGAAAACTAAAACTACAATTTATTTACAAACGTCATCATAACCACAAATAAGTTAAATAACTACAACAACCAATCTAATTTCAATTTAAACTAAATTCTTAATAAATCTAAAACCTGCCTCGACATAACGCTCCGCGTTCGCAAGATGGTCTGGGCTGGTTCGCGATTTCTTGAATGCACTTCTCATTACCCCTTACTAATTCGACACATTCAATTTCATTTAACCAATCTGAGTACTTATGCAAAAATTTTGATTTACTTCTAGAGACAATTTTCCAAAATCTATCAAGACTTTTACATAAATTGAGTATCTTACTATCTAAGTTCCTAATGTCTACATTTTCGACCTCATCCAGTGAAGCTAGAATAGTTTCCAACACGTGTTGATGTTTCAGAGGAACAGTTCCATTTATGGCAGACCAAATCTCAAAGAAATGCGTCCTTGAGAAAGAACATTTAATCAAAGTATCTGATTTTTTTAAATTAATATTTTACGTATGTTTCGTAGACCGTGCTACGCCAGAGCCTACGCAGTCGTAGAGGCTATATAGCAACTAAATGAGCAAAAGGGCGCAAAACAACCATTTATATTTTCAAAATAGATAGTGCAATCTTTAATATAAGATATGTGAGAGTATTTGATTATGGTTGCAATTTTTTGTAGGTCTATGTGAAGTCAACTATAAGATACATATTTGGTAGAAATACTGTGTGGCGTAGCACGTAAAAATACGTCATAATAAGTAAAATAAAACTTAAAAATATAACTAATTAGTATTAACATACCTTGATCTTGGAAATCCATGTCACAAACACCACTCTAAAACAATGCAATTCTGAGAATTCACAGTTACACAAATAGTAGTGCTAATGAGTTACTGATAAAGCGAGCGCAACGTAAAGATGTGTTCACTTCGGAGGTAGAAAAATAAGTGATAATTAGGTAAAATGGGTGACATTTTCATACTTTAGGGTAGCTTGTTTATCGGTAAATCTTTATAGATAATTAAATTGGGGGTAATTGATGATGAAACTTTTGCATTTATGACCTAAGGCGGAACCACCGTGATCTGCCCTGATGACGGAAAGGGGCAACGGGGGCGATGGGACTAAGTCATAATGCGTAGCATTTCAGCCAGCTGATGGGTATTTCGCGTTGTTATGTGTGTATCGTGTGGTATGTAACGCTGTGTGTCGGGTGTGTGACAGCCGCTGCAGATCCGCGAGTCGTTCCCCGAGCAGGCCCACAAGATACGCGCGCTGGGCGTGTACGCCGAGGGACTCGCCACGCCGCTCGAGCAGCTGCTGCGCGACGCCGCTGCTCTCGATATCGCCAGGTGACACACTTTATCCCATTTTGATTTATATTATAAGCAAAGCGTTTTCTTTGGAAGCAAACTCAAAAAACAATGTTGCCCCGTTTGTTAATCTTACTAATATTATACACAGGAAAAGATTTGTATTTTTGTGTGTGTGTGTGTGTGTGTGTATGTTTGTAATGAATAAACTCAAAAATTACGGTGCCGATTTCAAAAAAAAATTCACCATTAGATAGCTACATTATCCCTGAGTAACATAGGCTATATTTTATCCCAAAATGTTTAAAAAATAAATGTCCACCCGTGCAAAGCCGGGACCGGCCGCTAGTCATGAATACATTGAACACGGAACATAAGCGTGTCGGCCGCGATAAAAACATAATAATTTATTTCTCAAAAACTTAGTAATATTTTACAGAAAATAGTTTGGCAGTATTATTCTCTAATAAATGGATGTGAAACTGCACTCTTTTGAGCTCGAAAGAGTAGTTCGATGTGTTAGAGGAATCCTCGGAACAAACACAGACTGCCCTCGGGAACGACCGGTCAGTACAGTTGCCTCTATAATATTTCGTTGCTATGTTTTCACTCGCAACCTGGTGCCATTGCATAACTTTGGCGGGTTTAAATTTCGCAGCAACATTACTGGGGCGCCAACTCTAAATTTGAACTAAAACTGTGATACACGTGTCTCATAATTTTAATTGAAGAGTGTGTACACCAATTTTCGAGTCATTCGATCCAGAGAATATAAAGTTTCACAGAAAATTCAACCACCCATTTGACCCTCTTAATGCTGGAATTTCGAAAAGCCCTTTCATAGTTGATACCTACTCTTCACAAAGAATATACCTTTTCATGTGTTTAAGACCAGCGTTGAGTTTAGTTTTCGCCTCGAATTCTCCTTTATGTCTTCTACCGAATGAAAACGGGTGCCACAAACTGGTAATTTGAGTTTAGGAAAAAGAAAGAAGTCGGCTGGAGCCATATCTGGTGAATAAGGTGGTTGGTCCATGGTATTTGTTGAGTTTTTGGTAAAAAAATCCTTCACTATGATGGCCTTGTGCGAAGGCGCATTATCGTGGTGCAAAATCCAAGAATTTTCTCTCTTAAACGCCGCATAACGCTCAAATAATATTCTTTATTTTCTGTTTGACCTTCCGACAAGAATTCCGAGTCAAAGCAAACATCGTCGGTCAACATGACTTTGACTTTTGATCGCCTTTGGCGTGGTTTTTTCGGTTACGGTCCAGTTGGAAGGCGTCACTCCGAAGCTTGTTGACTAGTTGGCATGTCAAACTCGTAAACCTACGTCTCGTCACCAGTAACAATGCGTTTCATGAATGTTGGGTCGGAATTGACTCGTTCTAGCATGTCCGCAGCGACTCTTATACGATTGAGTTTTTGGTGAAAATTCAGGTCTTTTGGGACTAGCCGAGCGGCAACATATGTCATACCCAAGTGATTATTTAAAATGGTACGGATCGACTCGTGAGACACAGAAAGTTCAACGACTATCTCTCTCAAACTTGAATGAGCATTTTCAGTCACTATTTCCTTCACTTTTGCTATGTTAACTTCAGTTGAAGACGTTGATGGCCTACCAGAGCGAGGCAAATCTTCCATCACATCTCGACCGCTTTTGAACCACTCATAAGCGCGTGTTTTTTATTAAGTCGAT
Source organism: Noctua pronuba (assembly GCA_905220335.1). Lineage (NCBI taxonomy): Eukaryota > Metazoa > Arthropoda > Insecta > Lepidoptera > Noctuidae > Noctua > Noctua pronuba. Next base: position 14,797,854 of record LR999915.1, on the reverse strand, counting down.
TCACCGAAAGCCTTCTGTAACATTTATCACAAACTCTTTGTTCGATGTTTTTATCATGAAATTCGCAAAATTATAATGATCTAACTAAAAATAGCACTGTTTTTTAATCTAAATAACAGATGCAACTCAAACTCCGCTCCAAAATGGAAAACAGTCGTGCCAATCTAACAATAAACAAAAAACATAGTTTAAAAACTAAAAAACCCGACTAAAAAAACAGAAACGCCCATACCATTTTCATAATTTTATATTCAAATTTGCCCCGCCTGCTTTTAACTTTTGTTTAATTTAAAATGTGCTTATTTAATTGTTTTATTATTTTAGTTTTTTCAGTCGGGTTTTTTAGTTTTTAAACTATTTTTTATAGTGCCTGTGGATGGATTGTAGATAGCTTATTTTTGACTATGCAAAAGTGCCTGTCACGGGTCTATTTAAAAATAAATGCTTTGTTTGAGATATCTATGTTAGATAGATACGTACCTATGTTGTTCATTTGAATGCACCTAATGGCGGAATGTGTCTTGCTCTATAACATTTCTATATCACCTGAATATACCTCATTTCCGCACGCAAAATACGCGCTTTGACGTGGAGTTGCGGAAACCAGCCCGTTATACAATACAACATACCTCATTTTATGCAAATAAATACACTTAGGAAACAAAATCTAAATATATAAAAACGAAAGGTCACTCACTCACTCTCATCACGAAATATCTAAAACCGCTTGACGTATAAAGATGAAATTTGGCAGGGAGGTAGTTTATAGGTAGTAGACGTCCGCTAAGAACGGATTTTGCGACAGGGCCGGATTAAGGAGGTCAAAGGGCACTCGCAATTTTTTTTGAAAATTCGTCATTTTTTGTCCTACAAACTTGAAATTTGCCAGGGAGTGAGTTAATAGTTAGTATAGGTTCGCTAGGAACGGATTTTGTGACAGGGCCGGATTAAGGAGGTCTAAGGGCTCTCGCGATAAGTAAGTCGATAAGTCCCCTCTTTGAGGAGTGGCTAGAGAGGCGCCACGACGCCCTCACCTTCCGCCCGACGCAGGTCCTCACCGGATACGGTTGTTTCAGGAGGATCCTGCACCGAATCGGGCGGGAGGAAACGCCTGGGTGTTATCATTGTGAGGATCGTCCGGAGGATACGGTGGCGCACACCGTGGAGGTCTACCCCGCTTGGGCGGAGCTCCACCGTGTACTCGTAGCGGCGATCGGCGGCGGCGACCTCTCGCGCCCGGCCCTGGTTCAGGCCATGGTCCGGAGCGAGAGGGAATGGGAAGCCGCCACCTCCTTCTGCGAAGCAGTCATGCTAGCGAAGGAGGTGGCGGGACGTTAGAGGGAGAGAACCTCACGTCCCAGCCGCCGCGGGAGTCGCCCCGGGCGTCGGGGCCAGGGGCCACGTGGTGGCTACCGGCCACCGTAGGCGCGGGCCTGTGGACGGTGAGTAATGGGTAAGCTCACCGTCCGTCCGTCTCATGACGACAAGCCGTGTCGACGGCGCGTTAGTGTTCCACGCGCGCCTCAAAATCAAAAAAAAAATCACTCTTGGTCAGAAAGTCGTAATTAAAACATTTTAACAATCCGTGAAATCTCTTATTGAAATCCCCATTACTGCATTTTGACTTTCGGTCTAAAGTGGAACGAGTGGGAAATAAAAAATTCCAATCGTTACCACTGGGGAAGAACGAAACTTTTTTTTTCCCATTCGTACCCAGTGGGGACGACGATGTGGGGACGACCGGGAATAAACGGAAAACTGGGTTTAATTAAGGGAACATGTTTCTCTACAAATTATAATTTTTAAACGGATTCTACGCAATCAAGCACAGATTACCGTATTTATACCAAAACTGATAAATCTCACGTGAGATTAGGAGAAGGATAGAGGGGGAGGAGGGGATGAAGGGGTCAAGCCAAATCACACGACATTTCACCAAAGCGGGAGGGGAAAAATCGTAAAAATAGCCTCACGTAATTAATGGACGCCCCCTAACATAAGCATCTCCTTGCTTAAAAGTTGATCTCCAAATCAGGTGTGTTATAACTTTATGTAATTAATGAAAAAAAAAAATTAACACTGCCCGAATCGGGAATCGATCCCAGGACCTCATGCTTATTAGTCGCGCTTGCGACTACTCGACCAAAGAGGCAGTCTCACATATACACCCCATAACTTCCACGCGAACGAAGTCGCGGGCAACAGCTAGTTTTATATAAAATGTTAAACATGGTCTTCCTTTTATTTTGGAGGGTATGTTATGAGGGAAAAAACAAATCCTTATGATTAACCCCTTCGACCGTTATCATACGGGGTGTAAACAGACCCTTCACCAAGCCGTCAACCAAGCATTCTGTACATCAAACTAAGTAACTTTACGCAAAAATTTTTGCTGGGAAACGAAATTTTTTTTTGGGGTCAAAAATCACATTTTACGGTAAATCTCAATATAATGCGCTCAAAACTTATTGCTGATGGATGCTTTGAATAGTAAACGGACCATGGAGGTAATTGGAGTAAAGTTAGAACCTTAAAAAGTAGTATTTAAAAAAAAACTTGTGAAAAAGTTGGAACTTTGACCCCCAATATCTCCGTAACTAGAAGGTTCCCAGGTATGGTCCAGAACAAAAAAATGATCCCAATGATGGGCAGAATATGTGGTTTTCGTTAAGGGTCTTTTTACACCCTTTATAATACATTTGTTTTTTTCCACATTATTTGCGGGTTGACTTCCCGATTTAGGCAGACGATAATAGTTTTTAAAATCAAAATGAAGTCTTCTTTCAGTAAAATTTCCTAAAATACATTATCCTTCGGTGTGGCATAGCCGTGGGACGCGCTATACAAATTTCTACCTTTTTTATACGATTTGTCACTTCGAATAACTTTTAAACTTATTAGTTGTTTATATTTTTGTGATCACCCTTTAAAACCGTTCATTTTAATAGCTCACTCGATGGTATTGGAAAAAATAACGAAACACTAAAGTATATTTGAAATTAGCGAGAATGGTTGTTTTAACAACTTTAAGTCGTTATATATCCTTAGCTGTTATTTGAAAGGAAAATGATGAAAGGAACCTTTTTTTTTTTGGAATGAGAAATCATCAAATAACCCCCCCCCCCCCCCGCTCTGGGTGGAGTGGGAGGGAGTGCCGGACTTTTACTGACTAAAACGCATCCATGTTCCTTCTTTGCCCTTTGTGTTCCAGCGCCGCGGTATCTCTTTCGAACAGTCCCGCAGCCCCGGATGATGATAGGAACCTAAAAATCATTTTTAAATACCTATACAGCGATACCTCAGTTGACGCAGTTTGTAGAGTTTTTCTTAATTCATTTCAACAATAGTCTGGTTCATGGCCCTACCGTCACTTTATACACCGTGACTTTTAAGTCGTCTTACAACGGCAGCCCCCTTCCTGTATCCAATGACTACTAAACATTCATTAAAAAAAAATAGCTATTTATGAGATTTTAATAATTTAAAAATATTATTCAGTATTATAACGCATGACGTAGTTAAAACACCCTGTTGTGAGCGATGATCTACTGGACTCGTGAACTGGGTAGGTATGTTCTCCCGTTTGACACGTAAACAATCGCGCTTAGAGCTGATTTATGTCGGGCACATTGAGTGGACCACCTTTGTAAGACGACTAAAAAGTCACGGTGTATATTAGAAAATGCGATGTTCGTAAGGTCCAACTCCCTCCTATTTTCTCGCATGGCAGATCGATATCCTCGTAATAGACGTTCACGTGACAGCACCCAAATTTGCCTACAACAATATAGAACGTCACTCATGCGAAAAAGTGTCTTTTGCATGGCTCCAAAAATGTATAATAAACTTCCGAAAAACTGGAAGCAGTTAAATGATGTAGCATTTAAAAAGAAAGTAATTAATTTTCTAGCAGATACGGCTTATTATAATTTGAATGAGTTTTTAGATGAGAAATTCTGATTATATTTTACTTATCTATTATTCTCTGTTTTATTATTAATATTATCATGACAATTTTTGAATAATTTGACTCATTACAAATATTGTATTTAATATTTGCATGCCATTGTTTTAAGGCAAACGTGATGATCTGTTTTTATACTAACTTTAACATCTCTTGCATGCTGACAATTTGTTGTTGTATGTATTGTACTCGTGTTTGTGCTAATAAATAAATGATTGATCGATTGATGGTTGTCGCTGTGGTGAATTTTAATTATTTTCATGTCTTTAGTGACACGCAAGGCTAAGCCGAATCGATTGGCGTAAGAATCATCAAAATCGGCCTACACGTTTGGTCTCTACAACGCCATATAGGAACAAACATACATACATACATAGACTGATAAACACATTACCCTCCTTTGCGTCGCGCAGTCGGGTTAAAAGGATAGTTGCCTGGTATAGCCGGCTAGAACTAGGTGTAACCTTACTTCGACTGTTAGCCGTAACATATATAACGAAATTAATAGGAAAACTATCACAGCTAGGTAGGCTGTACAAGTTAACGAGTAATAGTCGACCAACTTTTAAAATGTACCTACTTATGTTCAATAACGACACTACTAGCGCCATCTAGCGCTTCTCTCAAGTAGTTTGCGAGCGACGTGAAGTGATGCGCGCAAGCCGACGTGCACAGCACCGGGTGCGCGCCAACTTCATACACATGCATACTCGTAACCCCTGGGTCTGACACGTTAGGCAGACAAAAGTTGAAAAATATTCGTTTTTTTTTAAATTTAAATATAAATACTCTGCATCACCCGCAATCGGACATGACACTCGCGGCGTCACGTCATCGCAGTAGCTCGCCAAGGCACCAGATTTAAAAAAGCGGTGAAACTTTACAACGCCGTATCATTTTCAATGCTGAATGAAATATACTGTCCGTTGTCCACATTTAAAGTCAGAATGTTAGCCTGAAGCCAGCTTCTAGCGTCACTATAGCCGCTGCTGAGCAGCATCAAATACCTCATCCCAAGTATTTGCGGCAAAAACTAAAGCAGTGTGGTCTGCGAAGGAGACGATTTCGCCTTGGGTGAGTTTAAGAGTCGAGTTCGTTAATATAAACGAGAAATAAGGTGGGACATAAGATGCTTCCCTGCGGTACGCCATGTATAATACGTCCTGGGGTGCAGGCGAGTGTAGTACAGTGCGTCTCCCTGCGCAGGGGCGTGGCGCGCGACATCGGCGGCGCGGACCCGGAGCGCATGACGCCGCTGCGCACGGCGGCGTACCTGCAGCAGCTGTTCGCGGGCTCGGCCGTGGCCGTGCGCGTGCTGCACGACCCCGAGGCGCTGCAGCGCGAGTACCCGCTGCTGGCCGCCGTGGACCGCGCCGCGGCCTCCGTCGAGCGGCACCGCGGTATGCTACACTACACGCACTACACGCACTACATCACTACACGCACTACACTCTTACAGCTTAGCATTAACTCTCATTTTGAATACAATAAATTTAATTAAAAGTCAGTTATTCAAATCAGACAGATGTACGGCACTTTTTGAAGGACAAAATAACTTAAGGCAGTCCTCCAAAATGCGCTGCGTCTGCCGAGTAGAGAACAGAAGTGGAGAGGAGAACGGAATGTGTACTCTACTCTGTAACTCCCCAGAAACACAAGTGTAACATTGATCTGTTAATTGTTTTTAGTAAAATAAGCGACAGGCATAATATTAATACTAGAATTAAGGACAAATTAGATCAGCCACGTTTCAGATTGTCAAAAGTACGCACATCTTTTATGGGGTACTGTGTAAAATGTTACAATAAAATACCACTTGACATTCTACAACTTTATGAGAAGTAAAACATGCATAAAACGAACACTATGTAAGCGAGCATATTATAAGTTGGAAGACTGTATCGTAGATAAAAATGCTTGGCTCAATGCTGGTCCTGCTCCACTGCCACTTGGGCTCACATACTAAGATTTTAATGTTTGGAAGAGTTTTTTTTTTCTCGTTTTGAAACTTAGTTACTTTGATAACCTTTGTTTTATATAAATTAGAAGCATTATTTGAGTTTTTGTAAGTGTGAGTACCATGTAGACTTTCTATTATGCTTAGTAGGGCTTATCCTAATCTTTATGGTTTTAACTGTAGTTTTGTTTTATTTTCCTATCTCTTGTATCTCTCCTACATTGTGCTCACATATAGAAGCAACAATATTGTACCCAGGACTATGTAAGATACATAACTTGATTTGAAAAGAGTGTCCATGGAGTTTCTTGCCCATTCTTCTCTATGAGATCTACTATTTTCGAATGGGCAACTACAGTCCATTCACAGTTATTATGCCTGTGGCGGGACTGTAGGTAGCTTAGTTTTGACTATGCAAAAGTGCCTGTCACGGGTCTATTTGAAATAAATGCTCTGAGTTGTGCCGCAGGGTGCGTGATCTTCCTGGAGTACGTGCCGCAGAGCTACGAGCGCACCATCATGCTGGTCGGGAAGGTGAGTGCGCCGAGTGGCGAGCGACGCGCCAGGTAGGGTGACTAGACCGTGTAGTGACGCGTGTGTGTGCGCAGGGCGTGACGTACGACACGGGCGGCTGCGACATCAAGGCGGGCGGCGTCATGGCCGGCATGTCGCGCGACAAGTGCGGCGCCGCCGCTGTCGCCGGGTTCCTGAAGGTGAGCATTATATTGGATATCACTCCGTGTAGCGAAGGGTAGAAAGCCTCAGATAACCTCCACTAGATTGCGCATGTTGAACATTTTGTTTATATTGGCGTTCACCTTTAGCGGCGGGCACGCGGTGCGCGGAAAGTGACACGTGCAATCCGTTTGGCTACTTCAAGGTGACGTCACCTGCCGTGGTGATGGGACAATGATTACAATGGTTGAATTCACACAAAACCTGATTAATCTTTACATAGTATAAGACAAAATCGCTCCCGCTGTCTGTACGCTTCGATCTTTAAAACCACGCAACGGATTTTAATTCAGTTTTCAACAATAGATAAAGTAATTCACGAGGAAGGTTTTGTACCCGTGCGTAGCCGGGCGGGTCGCTAGTTCAGAATAAACCGTAAATTTTATGTATTTTTAGGGTTCCGTAGTCAACAAGGAACCCTTATCGTTTCGCCATGTCCGTCCGTCTGTCCGCAGCTTAGCGCAAAGACTCGTAGTACTATACGGGGTGTAAACAGACCCTTCACCAAGCCGACAACCAAGCATTCTGTACATCAAACTAAGTAACTTTACGCAAAAAATTTTGCTGGGAAACGAAATTTTTTTTTGGGGTCTAAAATCACATTTTACGGTAAAACTCAATATAATGCGCTCAAAAGTTATTGCTGATGGATGCTTTGAATAGTAAACGGACCATGGAGGTGATTGGAGTAAAATTAGAACCTTAAAAAATAGTATTTAAAAAAAAACTTGTGAAAAAATTGGAACTTTGACCCCCAATATCTCCGTAACTAGAAGGTTCCCAGGTATGGTCCAGAACAAAAAAATGATCACAATGACGAGGAGAACAAGTGCCTTTCGGCTTCGTTAAGGGTCTTTTTACACCCTTTATAGCTGTAATTTGGCATGAATATACAGATAAGTTACGCCGACAACGCGGTAAAATAAAATCTCAAAAAGTATTTTTTAGGGTATCTCCTGTGTGTACACGAAACTTTATTATTTCATTCGAGACGGAATTAACACCCGAGCTATAGACGAGGGTGTTATCGAGCCGAGAACTGCACTAACAAATCCCCACGCGTATCAAACGACGTTTTTCAATACACTTTCGAAGAAATAAAATATTAAAACGGAAAGAATTTTTGTCAGGAATTATTAGGAAACTATGATTTAATTTGCTTTTCCCGCGCTTTGCTTTCGCCAGGTTGAAGAAGAAGCAAAGGTGTGATGCCGCTGAACGGCCTTATAAGAAAAATTGAATATTCAAATATTTTTGAATTTAGAACACAAATAAATATTAATTTGTTCATAAAAGTAAAGATTTAAAAGTAAGGAAGTCTTAGTTATAAAAGTAACTAACTAACATTGTTCTGATGGATGGACTGATTAGTATGGGAGTCGTGGAGGTGTTTCAAGTAAAAATCTTACATGCATTTAAAAAAAACCTGTGAAAAAGTTGGAACTTAGACCCCCAATATCTCCGTAACTAGAAGGTTCCCAGGTATGGTCTAGAACAAAAAAATGATCGCAATGACGGAGAGAAAACGTGCCTTTCGGTTTCGTTAAGGGTCTTATTACACCCTTTATTATGTATGATATCTATATTGTGTATCTCTATATTATCTATGATATGTTGAAAAAGTCGTTTGATATGCGTGCGGATGTATTACTGCAGTTCTCGGCTCTGTAACACCCTCGCCTGCAGCTCGGGTGCTAATTCCTCCTCGAATGCAATAACAAAGTTTCCCCACTTATATCAAAATGTACTACATATTTCGATTAAGGGTTTCTTTTGTGGAATATTAAGCTTTAAAATTCTAATTTTTGTTAGACTCAAGTGTCCCCCCCCCCCACCCTCTACCAGCTAAACTGTTGTGTTTGGGTGTGTGAAAAATTCACGGTGGTAGTATACAGGCTGAATTTTGCAAGTGGGCGTGGATGGCCAAATCCGAAATTATGAGCAATAGCGAAAAATACTCAAAGGAGTATCGACCCCGATTTTGATGAAAACAAAAACTGCGTCATTAGATTTTTGAAAAATCAATATTTCTAACCAGGAATAGAACCCATTGATTTTGGAAAAAAAAACACTGTATTATGATATCTTTCGATAGTGGCGCTAATAAGGATCTAATTCTGGGAAGTAATGACATACAGCAAACTTAAGAAAAATGTTAAATTTTATGTTTTTTTTCATATTTTAAATTAATTTTCTTGATTGAAGACACCCGCAGCGCAGTCGATCTTCACAACATTATGTTCCAATTTTAATTTTGTTGACTCTTCGCGGCTAAAGGCAATAAAAGAAAAAAAAATAGAACGTACAAGTGAGTAAGCGCCAATAGTGATTTTGTTCGGCGTTTCGTTGATTACTACTAACTGTTATGTATTGTATTAAAATTGAACTCTTTCCTCTAGTTTGCCGTATGTCATTATTTCCCAGAATGTGATCCTTATTAGCGACACTCGAATGGTTTAATAATACGTTAGTGTGTATTTTTTTTTTTCGAAATCAATGGGTGCGATTCCTGGCTAGGAATATACATTTTTTCAAAAATCTAATGATACAGTTTTAGTTTACGTCAAAATCGGGCTAAACTCCTTTGAGTATTTTTCGCTATTCCTCATAGTTTCGGATTGGGCCATTCACGCCCACTTGAAAAATTCACCCTGTATATATAACGAAGTTAAAGGGAAAACATTATTATTATTACAGCTAAGTAGGCTCACAAGTTTACGAGTAATAGTCGACCAGCTTATAAAATGTACTTGGATAACATATTTTCCCAAACATAATGTATTGGAGCACAGGTTCTTCAAATGCAAATGTAAGTTTGTTTTTCTTTACTATTTAATTTATCCCATACCCAGCTCGTTCCTTTAGGCAAGTTTTTGCTTGTTGATCAAGCGAGTGATCATGGTTCTCAGTTTCAGGCACCTTTTAGCTGGAAGTGATTTTATGTTCTTCCACGGATCCCATAATATGCCCGATATGCTATTGTTTGTCTTGGTTGCAGGATAGACTTTTTCGTCTAAATAAATTACTACACGCATTCCGCGGTCTCGAAGAGTCCGGCTTCATTTGAAGCAATTGGCCTTGGCAAACCAGCCGTAAAAATCTTTTGTGAGCCTCTGTAATTGGCAGATGGAAATATGCTTGAAATAGGTCTATTTTCACCATCCAATCGTTTGGTTGAAGGAACTCTGGGATTCTGAAAATATTGATCAGCCGGAAGGTGGAGCGTCGACGTATTGGTTTAGGGCTTTGAGATTGAAAATCGGTCTGAAATCCCCGTCTCAGAAACATTGGTGAAATGAAACTTTCGAGTCAGTGGCATGACTGTAAGCACCTCTTGTGATATCATTTTGTGAATAATTTGATCCATTTCAGGAAAATGAGGCGTCGAATGGACTGAATTCTGTAGATCAGATGTGCCCACATATGAAGTGGAAGCTTTCGTACGAACGGAATTCGGTAATCGGATATTATTTTTTATATATAATCTGGTGCGCCCACTTTCTTCCACCGGTCGTGAAAAAGCCTCAGCTAACCGGCGCGAAACGAAATCGTCGATTCAGAATCGGCGTGAATTTCCTCTCCTATTCCGGTGGGATGAGGGAGAGGCTTTGCGGCTGGTATTTGAATTATCATTGAATCTGCGGTTATTTGATTGCTTACCACGGCGGCCCCGAAAGGGCTTGCCGCAGTTAAAGGAAGGTTTATTATTCGGCCTTGAAGAGGTATGTCCCATACGTTTATAGGTCACCTTTCTCTGACTCGGAATTGAAAAATTTCGCTGAGGCGTGGATGTGCTTCGATCGGTCTGCGGTTCAGAAGCGTGATCCTTGTCACGAGGCCAGAATATTTAATTCACGCCTCCCGCTTCTTCTCTTGGTTCTTAAGATATCAAAATCTTTCGTCGTAGTTTTCGTTGCTATTGACAATGAAATTTCCGGGCCTAATTCAGAATTATCCGGTTCCTCTATAGATATATTATCGCAATAAAGTTGACGGCTCACATTATCATCTAAACAATCTTCACGATCATGTTCATATAATGACCGCGAATCAAATTCACTCGCCCGATTCGTAAAATTATTTCTTAAGGCTCCAGTCTGGTAACATTGACAGCCAGTCGAAATATTCGCGTAGGTTTACAATGTTTTCTTGACCTAAAGTCATAAAGGAATTGCAATTATTATTAGTTCACCATAATATTGGTTATATGCTTAATTCCTACGTATTTTTTTAAAGTTCATAAAACTCGCTCTTGTTGCGTAAATCTGGCGATGAAAAGAGGTCTCTCGCGCCCAACGCGAGTCCGAGGACAGTTTCCGCACGCTTTCCGAGGTAACAGAGGCTAAATCGCGAAATCTATCGAGCCAATAAATACCTTAATATCCTTGTCTTCAAAGTTGCCTCGTTACTTTTTGGAAAAAGAGAAATGTTTTCTTAATCTGATTACGACAATATCGTCAAATTTTTTTGGGATTTGCTCTAAAAAAAAATCGTAGTTTCTGACAATGGATTTGTGTTATTATTCGATTTTATGGAAGGGCCACTATTGAATGACACGACAAAATAAAAAAAATCACTAAAATTAACGTAAACTGAAAATTATTAGTATACCAAAACACCCATATTATATACAGAAACGTTTGCCATATTTGCTTAGTGACCGCCGAGCGGTCAAGGTAGACGGACGTCGGAATATCGTTAATTGTTTTCCGGACTTCTCACTCGCACAATCATGCTGTTGCGCTCATGTTATGTCATGCAGTCCGCTCTATTAAATTATTTTAACCGACTGCAAAGAAAAGAAGGGTTACGTTTTCATCTTGATTTCAATTTTTTTTACATATGCGCGGAAGACACTAGCGCGAACGGTTTTTTCGGGAAATAAGATTCCTTACGATGAATCGAAATCAAAATCAAAGATGGCGGCTGCCAAAAGTAGCGAATTTTTCATCATGGGTGTCATTTTCGTGGTAACCGAGGGCGCTCCAATCGAATTTGGGGTCAAAACAAAATGAAAATACAAGATGGCGCCAAAGAATTGATTTTATGTCATGGCTTTCATTTTCGTGGTTTTCCGGGTCGCTGATAACAAAAATGACATCAAAATGAAAATTCAAGATGGCGCCGACGATATTTTCGTCATGGGTGTCATTTTGATGGTTTTCCGGGACGCTGATAACGAAAATGACGTCAAAATGAAAATCAAGATGGCGCCGACAAAAATATTCGGCTTTTCCGTCATGGGTGTCATTTTCGTTATTTTCGGGGTCGCTGATAACGAAAATGAGAATTCAACATTGTGCCGACGAAAATATTCGGTTTTTCGTTATGGGTATCATTTTCGTGGTTTTCTGGGTCGCTGATAACGAAAATGACGTCAAAATGAAAAATCAACATGGCGCCGACAAAAATTTTCGGTTTTTTCGTCATGGATGTCATGTCCATGTTAAATAAATATTTATACTGATTGAAGTTGTGGATTTCCTGCCCATCTACCTCAACCCTACTTTTTTTACTTGCCCTCTATATTAATGTTACAATTTTGCAGTGGCAAGTCGTCTTCCATTATGCGAAAGCCAAAAAAAAATGTTCGGAAACAAGTGATCATGAATTTCAAAATTATTATTACTATTCGAAAATCTTTTTTTTATTACGTCTTTGTACGATGGTTCCTAGAAACAATAATAATAAATATAAGCGTCGAATTGATAACCTCCTTTTTTTAAGTCGGTTAATATGTAGGTAGAGCAGCTTTAGCATCATATCAAATAATTGAAGACGACTAGGTGTCGAAGGGGGAGGTCGCACACACGATGTGTTTTTGTTTTTGCGGGGAATTTCGGAGTTCTGCACGTCAAGACTATCGCCTTAAGATCGGCTACTTCTTCGAATAGCTTTTCTAATTTATGGTCTCTTTGGCTGCGCTTGTTTCTTTTACGCGAACGGCGATAACGCTTACGGTTTGTTGAGCTATCAGAATTACTTGAACTTGAACTAGTACTTGACGATGATGCTGATCTGCTTAAATGACAAACACGGCGTTTTCTTTTCCGAGATTGCAAGTTACCATCTATTTGTTAGTGTTCTTCGGTGTGGTAAGACATTTTGATCACTCATTATCATTACAATTCCGAGGTACGCTGGAATACAATAAAAATAAATTTACGCAAAAATGTTTAAAAAGGAGGGTACATATACAGGGTGTTTGGTAGATGGGTGCAAAGCCTAAAGGGGGTGATAACTTAGACCATTTAGAACTTATTAAGCTGAACTTGTCTTAGACGAAGTCTGTTCCTTGTATTTTTTTTTTGAAACTCTAAGTTTTTAACAATAATATCCATTTTTTTTCAATTAATTGTTAATAGTGTCCAGTTAAAGCTGCTGTTATTATTTTTACTCAAACAAAATAATTCCCAAGCATCTGTGTCATCAGAGAAACATTCTACGCCATATTCAAGTTTAAGAAACTTTTAAAAATCAAGGATATGTTTTGTTTACGGCATAATAAAAAAATAAGAAAAATAGCCTCAGTTGTTCAAACATTTTTAAAAACATGCTTGGTTATTGCCCTTTCTTTTGAGGTACTATTTACGCAGATATCTCATCAACTCTTTGAATTAGGATGTACAAAGCAAATTGAGGTCGAATATTTAATTTTTAAACAGACCAAAATAATGCAACATTTTCGTTAAAATAATTTATTGTTCATGTTCCAAATGTTGACCGCGGTTTCTAATACAAGCGCGTGCCCGTCTTCTCACTTCTGTAGTCGTGATTTTTAATTTCATCTCCTGCTTCATGACTTAAAAAGCCGTTTGATTCTTTCTATTAATTCTTCTCTAGTTGAAATTTCAACGTGCGTGTAGACGAGCTCCTTGGCCCGTCCCCAAACGAAAAAATCCACAGGAGTTAAATCGGGTGATCGAGGTGGCCAAGGGATGGGCCCGTCTCTTCCAATCCAGCTCTCTGGGAAACAATTATTTAAATGTTCTCTCACGTTTAGGGTCCAGTGTGCTGGACAACCATCTTGTTGAAAAATCATTGGTCTTCTCATTGCCAATATTGGTATTTCGGTCTCGTCCAGAAGCTCTGGGAGATAGTTTTGAAGGAATTCCAGGTAATTTTCTCCATTTAAATTATCTGGCAGGAAGTGGGGACCAATCAACGTTCGGCCACCCTAAACGTGAGAGAACATTTAAATAATTGTTTCCCAGAGAGCTGGATTGGAAGAGACGGGCCCATCCCTTGGCCACCTCGATCACCCGATTTAACTCCTGTGGATTTTTTCGTTTGGGGACGGGCCAAGGAGCTCGTCTACACGCACGTTGAAATTTCAACTAGAGAAGAATTAATAGAAAGAATCAAACGGCTTTTTAAGTCATGAAGCAGGAGATGAAATTAAAAATCACGACTACAGAAGTGAGAAGACGGGCACGCGCTTGTATTAGAAACCGCGGTCAACATTTGGAACATGAACAATAAATTATTTTAACAAAAATGTTGCATTATTTTGGTCTGTTTAAAAATTAAATATTCGACCTCAATTTGCTTTGTACATCCTAATTCCAAGAGTTGATGAGATATCTGCGTAAATAGTACCTCAAAAGAAAGGGCAATAACCAAGCATGTTTTTAAAAATGTTTGAACAACTGAGGCTATTTTTCTTATTTTTTTATTATGCCGTAAACAAAACATATCCTTGATTTTTAAAAGTTTCTTAAACTTGAATATGGCGTAGAATCTTTCTCTGATGACCCAGATGCTTGGGAATTATTTTGTTTGAGTAATCACACATTACATAAATAAAAAATAACAACAGAACAGCTTTTACTGAACACTATTAACAATTAATTGAAAAAAAATGGATATTATTGTTAAAAACCTTAGAGTTTCAAAAAAAAAATACAAGGAACAGACTTCGTCTAAGACAAGTTTAGCTTAAGGTGGATCCCTAGTCGATCGTTGCCATACATTTTTCAGGGGTTGTAATCTCCGTAAATAAACGGTTTCTGCAGAATAAAAGCAAGTATAATGAGACTTTATAATGTATTATGTTCGCGTAACGCAAAAATTTTATAAAAACAACAGTATTTCTAGGAGAATTAGACCCAATAAAAAACGAAAAATCTTCACATGTGTGAGTAACCTGAATCGCGCCATCTAACGGAAAGGATCATGACCACGACAATATGGACCACGGTACAGATTTGCGTCAATTCCAAAGTTGTTTTAGATGGTTTATAAATTAACCAAATAACCATCTACAATTGCCATTTTGGAATCAAAACCCGCATTTCCAAGTTTTTTTAGAAAACGTAACTTAACCTCAAAATAGAAATATCCGTCGTGTATAGAGAGGTAAGTAAGGTCGTAGTTTGGAGAGCAGATTAATTAGCATATCTGATGGGATAGAGACTTAAATAAATCAGTACCTTGCCTTTATATTTCCTGTTAAAACAGTTACAAATACAAAAAAAAAGAGAGCTGTAAAAAAAAAAACAATAGAATTCAAAGAGATCTTTAATTTGATCCAGTGACACTGGTAGCACTTTAAATATGTAGGTAGGTAGGTATATAATCAATCATAGTATATCTAACCCTTACAGTAAGTAGGTAGGTACCTATTCATATAGGAACAGCGAATGACTTCATTCATCATTTTCATTAAAAAAATCATCTAAATAAGATGCTGGAGCAGTGATATCATTGTATCGAGCCCAACTCAAAAACCACACCACTGTCATTATGTGAGCACAGCAGCCAACAGTTCGCTTACCAACAAGGCAGTTGCAACAATAACCTACTATGGCTTGCAATGTATTTGCTACAGCATCGTCTCTGCTTATTAATAAATACGTGTAATATGTACGACTGTTCACATGCCTGGATTTAATCCTACCTCTTAACAAATAATTATTTAGGCCTAAAATCAGAGGAATATCCTCATCAATTTCAGTATTCACTTCCACTGAATATATTCCAGACTGACGAACATGTTCCCCGAAGTAAGATCTGGCCTGTTTTAATTGATATGTACCTAGAGCAAACCGCTTAAGGTCAGTAATTGTGAGTCGTGGGAATCTATCCAAATGAGGATGATTGCCATCAATTGTTTGGAAGCTAGCTCTCCTTCTGTTAAGATTTTCTTGCTCTACATATGTTGCCAGATAGTTTACTAGAAAAAGTCTACTTTTAGCTATTGTAACATATTCCAAAGCCTCCGGTGGGTCATCTATGGCAACATGAAACTTATTTAATAAGGCACAACAAATCCTAAAATCATCACTGAGGTGCATAGCAGCTCTATTATTGAATACATGACGGAATAGTCTATAGTCTCTTTTTATCCTACCATTGACTACTTCTACAACCCAGCGACACATGGTTACTAGACGAGACCGATTTGCCTGCTGGGTTGTTAATTGGTGTTCATTTTCGAGGAGAGACTCTGGCATGTGGGTGACAAAACCGTGTTCTTGGAGTTCATTTATAACATCTCGAAATCCTCTATCAAGAAGAAAAATATCACCTCTTCTAAAAAATGAACTTATACAAGATCCCTCATTATTTAAGTTTAAACTTGTGATTGTAGCATCATTAAGAGTGGCTTTGTATGGACCAAGACATTCCACAATGTGGCCATCGCAACACACAATCAAAAATGGTTTAACTAGGTTGTCTAGTTTTTGCAAACTGTAGGTTTGTTTCTGAAACAAATAATTTGAACTACTTTGCACAAAAATATAGGTAGCATCACATATAACTATTGCAGGTTTAACATCTGTTGGCAAATCAGGATTACTAAACAGTCCTTCTGGTATAATCTTATTTCGAGAAGCAACATCTTGTACAGTAAGATGATTAAATCCTAAGTGCAAGGGGACAAAATCACTCATTAAACAATTTCTTGCTTTTGACATCCACCGTTCTAAAGTGGTTCGAGGTTTATTAAAAAGAGTAGCCAACCTTTCATTACTGTCACCAGTTCTTACCTTAACTAAATATATGCACAAGGCTATAGAAGCATTTGGTACCTGTTCTGCTAGATTTGGGATACTGTTAAGTAAATCATAAAACTGGTCAGCATTGAATCCAAGCCAATAATGACATAAATATGGAGGCATCATCCTAATATTAGAAAAATCAAATCTGTTATTAGCTGCTCGCTGCATCATAGTCATAATATTATCAAATTGACTACCAGTAAAATCCCTCAATTGGGAGGTTAATTCATTCCAAGAACCGTGATCCAAGTGGTGACGACAAACACGTGCACCAGATGGTACATAGAATTTATAATGATACAATAATAAATCTTTTATAGCACATGGTACAAGTAGACGTTCATTTTCAAAACAATTAACGAATATGCAGTGGCCAGATGTGTTTGCAGCACGTCTATATAAAGATGATGTGATTTTTGGTGCCGCTAATTGAACTGCTATTGGTCTTGAAGATGGAAGTGGAGGTGGCTCAGGAATATTGAAATCATCACTTGACACAGCATGTGCTACAGTAGGACGATTTGAATCATGCTGCTGTTGCCTCTGTACTTCTCTCATAGCTGATCTCCAACATGCAGCACATACACGTTCCATTCTGGAAACCTAAAAAAAATGAGGTGCTTAAATATTTTTTCTGTTAGCCCAAGTAGACAGATTCTGTATTAGACACTCCATATTTTCAATAAGATACTAATAAATATTTACCAAGTGCAGTGGAACCAGTCTCATTAAAATGTTTCTTTCTTGTCGATCATGTCGCACAGGGTATGTTCTTGGTGCTCGTAAGATAGAATTTCCACAAGGAAAGCAGATTCTTCTATGTCCAAGAGCAGGCAAAGGCATAGCACTTCCTTCGCTCATTGTGTTAACTCGATTTTGAAGCAGTCCAAAACACTCGGAACAAATTATACTTCCTGGAGACAGCTACAATCAAAAAAATATATTTGAAAAGAAATATAAAAAAAGGTCATTAGAATATAGTATAATAGAATGAGCAAAGGAATGTCACAATCACCGCCTTCAAGTCTAACTGAATGGGCCGCACATCATAATTATATTTTGTGCTTAAAGCATGGAGTGCTTCCAACGTCAGAATTGTGACATTGATTTTATGCTTTCATTTGTCTATGTTTTTAATATGTGATTTATAAAAAGCAAAAATTAAAATATAAAATCGAGAGAATGACTGGGTAGGTTTAAACTGTCTGAGAAATCAAGAAATAGACTGATAGGTATGAAAACGTCAAAAGAATGTGCTTACCTGAGTAGGAGTTATCCATGACTGTAACACATTGATCATCTGAGTAGTAGCTTGTTCCAAAGAATACCTGCGTTGGTTTCTTAGGATTGCAAAAGAACAGTTGATACACCGGTTTCGCCGGCCGATTGTTCTTGTTGTCGGTACCTCACGCGAAGTGGTCGACATTTTCAGTAGTCGCTAAGTAGTACAGTACAGTACAACAAAATACGAATCACACACAAACTTCAAACAAAGTGAAAACTTCCTGGCGTAAAACGTCCTGGCGTAAGATTCACAATTTCACATTAAAGTTAGCGATAGTGATTGAAAACAAGAAATAAACAAATAGTTACAATGAATATCACAATTACTGTGGAGAGTAGGACTCGATCAACACAAAACAACTGTAATACTTAAATCGCAATGAACAAACTTAGCATGCAGTATGCACCACGCGCAATTGACATTGGACTTTTTGACAATGACAATTCGATTTGAGACACCAATGTTGCCACTTTAGATTTTAAATGAAAATCGATTACTCGAATAAATACACTCGACACATAATTATTTCAAATGACTGATTTAGTTCTATAATCATTAATTTATTAAAAAGGTTCGATTTATATCAAACCGAAGCAAGATAATTAAAAAAAATCTATGCAATCATTCATATATTATGTATCGTTAGCCAACAAAGTGAAATTGCTTTAAAAAGTTTTGAAAGCAAAATAATAAGACTACTGTGAGACTGTGTGTGTGAAATACTAATTATTTCACACCACAGTAGTATCATCTCGCTTTATTATGTATAAAAACCCCGCGATTTACCTTTCCAATGACTTTACATTTATATTAATTTGTAATCGTATGCAAAAAAAATCGATTAGAGTTGTCAATATATTTACTTATTTTGATTTTGGCAACACTTTAACGTAAGAATAGCCGGCAGTAGGTAATTCATTTTATCAAAACAATTTCATAACTTATTAAGTTTACAAAATAAACCCCTATACAAAATTGACATTCTAATTGCAGAATGACTTCAAAAATAAAGAAAATAATTGTAATATAATTTTTATCTTGATGCATGAGAAAAACCAGTACCGTTGATGGTCATGATCCTTTAAAGAACCACCGAGAAAGACTTATTAGCTGTTGTGTTACGAGTTAACGTTCGGTAAACATTTATAATAGATGGCGCTGTTCGAAAATTCGAACAAGCAGTCAAGCACCAAGGTTACGTCGAGTGACGCGGCAATGCCACGTTGCCATTCCAGCACGGCGTTGCCAAATTTCTCAGTCAGTCCATGCGTCAACAACTTGTGAGAATCGTTTCCAAAATTGTGTTTCTAGAAAGTTAGCGCAGGCGCGCGGGTTTGCCCGCGGATTTTACATTTTATGATTGATAAAATGTTTTTTATTAGGGAATGAGAAAGAATGCTAGAAAGTGAAAAAAAATATCTGCGATCTGCATTTGGTTCACACAGATACAATACTAATGTAATTATTGTAATATCTACTTTAAATATAAAGTACCTAAATATTTAAAAATCTTTCTACTGTATGTAAGTAGGTACTGATAATACATTTTCTGACACGGTTAGGTACTAATTCATTGGTTTGGGTTGAATAAAATCAGAGAATAGAAGTTCATGTAAACTTAGGGTATACCTAAATCAGGCGATCAGCCTAGGTAAATTTACCTATTTTTTTTCTAATTACCTACCTACGCAATGGTGACACGTAGGTACTACTTACATCTATTGATTGAATCATATTTAATTTATGTGAAACCATCAAGATAAGTGAATACACAGACAAACCACATTGATTTTTCATAACAATTGCACATTTTAACATTATTAGCACACGTCAAAGTGCGTCGAGATAAATTGGTCTTGCCATCTAAGAAGTTTACCAAGAAAAAGGGGAAATAAAACATAGGGCAGTATTTTAGTAGTAAGTTATAGGATGTTCTGATATTTAAAACGATGAATGATATAGGTACATCATTCATTTATGGTTTCGGGGTTTTTAACTGTCAGCGAAATGACGTTCTCAAAATGGTAGCTGTAGTTCCAATTTCGCTCGTCTGAACAGCTAAGTAAGTAGTAAGCACCATTCAGGTTTAGAATTGGTGACTGGGGCTACTACTGAGAACCATTCATACGAGTGCCATCCGTGAAAGAGTTTTTATTTAAAAGTGAAGTGTTTTTGTGTTTTATTGACGGTAAGTGTTATTTTTATGTACAAAGGATGCTTTTCTGCTTGAAGGTGATACAGAGTTATATTATAATAGTAATTACCCTTAAAACTTAAAAAAGTGTAAGATTTAGAAGAGGAAATACAAAATCAAATGTTAGCAACACTCGTTGATTGTCATCACATCACATACCTCTAAATTTCAAATATTTCCCCCTAATAGGGACGTCAAAAATCGATTCACAAATAAAGAAATGATTTTCCAAAAATCAATCATTCGTTTTCGATGAAATTCGCAATGTAGGGGTTTACGGGGTGTACGTTACTCTAGCAAGAAAGTGTCTCCTATAGTTATATGAGTGGAACGTATAGTTGGTGCCTAATCTGCTGTAAATGTGCCCCTACATACAAATTGGTGCCCCTTGTCGTTTACGAGGGCGAAAAAACGATCGATGAGCGAAAAGAATTTAACTAGTCTCATATCTGGAAAAAATCCGTATTTTTACGCAAAAGGATTTGCACTGGATATGCTTCGTAATTTTCCCGCCACCACAATTCTTAACAATTCAAACAAACAAAAAACTGATGTTCTAGGGTGAAATATCGATTCCCTGTATCGATTCAGTACTAGATATCGATATAAAAAAACGTTATTATTTGTTCCAAAAAATCGATTCTTTGCTCAATCGATCTCAGATTGACATCTCTATTTGGTCTGTTGTCATGTTCTGTCAGACTGTTGTTTTGCAAATTTTAAAATGTTTAATTATGAAGTGCATGTACCTACACATACAATGCAAATTAACAATAATTATTGTTTCAGGTTCCAAAGAAGATTTGGCCTGCCTGGAGTAATTGGGTGCATAGATTGTACCCATGTAGCTTTGGTAAAGCCCAATGATGAAGAGCACCTTTTTTTATAATAGAAAAGGGTATCATTCATTAAATGTTCAAATGGTAGATATTATAATTATTAATACTGTATGGCAAGCTAGATAAATCACTTCTTAATCTTAGTTTTATTTTCAGATTTGTGATGTCAATCTACTTATTTTAAATGTCAATGCAAAGTTTGGTGGAGCTACACATGATTCACATATTTGGTCTTCTAGTAGAGTTGAACCATTTATGCGTGAACTTCATCAATATAATGAACAAGTATGGCTATTAGGTATGTATTTATAACATTAAAATATCTAATCTATAGGATTTTTCCCGATTTGTCTACAGCAAAGACATTCAAATATTTCCGAGCGATAGACAGGACAAGACGACGAAAATCGTAATCCAAAACTTGTTACTACTTAGTAACAAGTCGTTCTGTCTAGTGTCACACGCCCGCTTGTCAGGTAGCATTCGTGTGTCAAAATCGAAAATATTCAGGATGAAAATTATTGTATGACAATATTCCCAATGTCCGCTCTATATGTGTCTAAATCTCTTTGGTCTACAGTAACTAATTTTTCAGGTGACTCTGGATATCCACAACGCCCTTGGCTTATGACACCTATCCTCAATGCAGTTGAAGGTTCTAGGGAAGAACGATATACTCAAAAGCATGTGCAAGCCCGTAACTGCATTGAGCGCTGTTTTGGATTACTCAAAGCACGGTGGAGATGTTTGCTTAGGGACAGGGTTCTTCACTATCATCCTCATGTAGCTAGCAATATTACAATGGCATGTTGTGTACTACACAACATGCCATTGCATATTACACAACATGCCATTGCATATTACACAACATAGCTTTGAAAGCTGGCTTGCCACCACCACAACCACTTCCTGCTGCACATGACGATGGAGATGATATAACCATGCCAGATCCCACACCCACTGCTACTGTGGGTAGCCAGAGTGAAGTAATCCAACGAAGAGCCATGTTGAGTTGTTTATTGGATAGGTTAGGTTAGTATTAGTAAGATTATTTTAAGCTTTAATAAGATTTTATTGATATTTCCTAATAATAAGTTAAACTTTTTGTACAGTCAATCTGGGTAACTGACAGATAAGGGCGATATTTTATACTATATTTAAAAAATTTACGCCTATCACTCGAGTGTTTTTTATTTTATCAGTGCTCTCGTATTACTTTCTATCTATAGAAATTCACAGAAAGTTTATAAAACATACCAATATAGTAGAAAATCTCAATTCTGTGCCCTGTCAAAGTTACCTTCATAAAATGGGTAACTTTGACACACACAGAGCCATGCATAAAAAAGTAGTAATAAGTATTATTTTTATCAATCTGGGTAACATTGCAAATCTAAAATAAACATTTATGAATAGTGTTGGCTTTATGCGAAAAAATAATCAAAACTAGTTCATGGTCCCGCTGTCAAAGTTACCCGAATGAATCAAAGTTACCCAGATTGACTGTACTCTTTCATATATTTAATTTATGTAATATAAATTATAAGTTATTGATAGTATTTTGAAAATATCTAGTTAATTTTAAAATTGATTATAATGTACTTAGATATTAAATTATTAATAAACAGCTTTAATAATACAAACAAGTTTATTATTATTTTTACTAAAACACTGACATTCATAATACATAGTTTGGTGTTGGCGTGCATAGTAGGTAGGGAGGAAGGATTTTTCGTGTATCCAATACTAGGTACTTAGCTTACATACATTTTAGGTATTATTGTTAGAAAACACTTTACATAAAAATCTATTACCTACAGTTTGTAAATAATTAATGGTTGTAGAACTTGCAAATCAAGTCTAAATTAAAAAGATTTTGTTTAATACTTTAAAAAAAACAATTAAACTAATAATACATACAATTTGTACATAAAAGTTTAGAGAAGGAAAAAGTAAACTGGATTGGAATAGCAAAGAATTGAAATAAAAAGTTATTGTTGTTACTCTGATATTGTAGGCAATTTAAAATGTTCATAGCTCACAGCTGAGACCACTATCACTACATTAGACATCTTAAGGGATAATATCTGTCGAAGGTAGTGATTATAGTCTCAACTGTGGCAAAATCTCTATCAAATTGCGGCGTGTGCGCGCTCGAAGCAGCCCGCGGCGTCGCGTCGTGGCGGCGGCGTTAGCACTGATGGTGGAGGATGGCTTTGAAATTCGGGAGGTGGCAGTGAAGGACTGGCGGTGGATGCTGTTGTTGCTGAGAATATATAATTATTTATATTAAATTGTGCCTAAATTAATAATTTAGCCGAAACATAGCATCTTTAAAAAAAGGTACCTTGTCTATAATAATATGAAGGAAAAGTATCTTCTGTGGCAGGAGTTTGGGATGGACAGACAGAATGTGCAGAATCTCTGGTTGGTGTTGGTAGAGAGTTTCTCTCTGATGGTGGGGCCTGAAAAATTTGAAGAACATGAATTAGAAAAATTAAACTTGTTCATAAAAGAAAATATAGTGATAAGCAAAGAAAAAACTAACATCAAGACCATCAAAGAAAAAAAGTTAAAACTATTTCAGAGAAACAGAGGAAGAATTGATTAAGTAAAAGGTCAAACATAATTGTTTTGTTTGTTTCGTAAGTAGTAGTATTAGTTCAAGTCGCGTATCACGTCATTGTTTATGTTTATAACTTTCAAGTGCCCCAAGTATGAAAGATTGTAACAAAGGAAGATTACGAAATAACTAATAATTTACGTACCTTTCCATAAATTCTAATAAAGCTGCGAACTGTTCTGGGCTTGCTCGAGATCTAGATTCCATCCTATAAAAGTTATCACTTCATTTAAGGTATCGTTCATTGCAAATGCACGATATCATATTATTTCGAATGACAGTAATGTTTAAAATTACATTGCACACTGTGACAACTGGTACCTTATTTTGCATACTTTTTTAACACACAATTATTCCTTTCTTAACAATCCAAAACAAAACTTCAGCCCGCACACAAAGTACACAACTGTGACTTTGACATTAGTTTGACGTTTCTTGGAACGCTCACCATAGACTAAAGTATAGGTTTTTTCTAAGGTCAAGGAACGAGCGATCGACTCAGTCCTGTCAAGTTGGCTACCAAGATAGCGTTGTTTATAATCGCTTACGCCGGAGCGTTCACAATTGTAGAAAGATAATCGATACGAAGCGTTTGTAACTTGGCTAGGCCTGCTGGACATTTTAATTTACAACCATGTTTGAATAAAACGACATCTAGTGGAGTCGGAAGTTACTACTATTTACTTTGCATGTGTGTGTAAAGAGTAAATTCATGCGGCTAAATCATTATTATGTTCTAATCTTTGTATGATACCAGTTAACAAGCACAGTGATGATCTAAAAAAATCAAGTTAATGCCCTAGGTTTCGCTAACAATAAAGTTGTTTATTAAAAATGTCTATGTTAGGTGTAAAAATTGAAAATGTTCGAAATTGTGGATGTGTCGCCATCTAGCGACAAAATGGCAGTGAGATCATCTAGGCTTTCACCTTAATAACTTCTAAATGGTCGAAGTTATCACCCCCTTCAGGCTTTGCACCCATCTACCAAACACCCTGTATAATAATTCAAGATAATTGAAACGAACGGTAACACCGTTAACCAGTTTACACACTATTATTCACAGGAGGACCAGATGTTGTGTTCAAAAATTTTACTGGGTACTTTAAAAATGTTCTTTACCTTAGTGTTGAGCTGTACGCTGTACAAGTGTTATGAAATCTTTAACTTTAGCACTTTATGATAGCGAAATCCCCCGTTTGCTTTCTCCGATGTTATCATGTTATCAGGACAGGAACAACGACGCGACGTCAATGAGTCGAATTCACCGGGAGGAGAGACAGAGACGCCGGTAGTACGAGACAAAGAGGGAGAACGGAAACGAAAAAGGGACAGGACGATGGCCTCTCTCAAGTATTATAAGGCTTCAAATTTTCGGTCAAGTTATTTAATGGTCGATTTTTATAATTTTCCACACCATTTAACAACAGCAGCAGCAGCAAGGTACTCTTGTTTTTTTAAGTAAACCATAACCATCAAACTTTCACACAACGAATTCTCTAAATTGCTAGTCATCCCGGGTCGAGTTATATTTGTGCTAATTCACGGATGCGCGACGCGCTAAGTTGCCTTCTCTGCGGAATCTAGGGGAGGATATCTGGGTAGAAAGCGTTCGGAGCGTGGCGCAGTAGCCGTCGCGTGCCGCGTGACGCGTGACGTGTGACGTGTGCTCCCGCAGGCCTGCGACGAGCTGCGTCCGGCGCTGAAGGTGGTGGCGGCGCTGGGCATGGTGCGCAACTCGGTGGGCGAGGAGGCCTACGTGGCCGACGAGCTGCTGCGCTGCCGGCGCGGCCTGGCCGTGCGCGTGGGCAACACAGACGCCGAGGGCCGCATGGTCATGGGCGACCTGCTGGCCGAGATGTGCGAGCGCGCCGCGGACGAGCGCGCGCCCACGCTGTACACCGTGGCCACGCTGACCGGCCACGCCGTGCGCGCCTACGGGCTGGGCTACACCGCCGTGATGGACAACCACGCGGCGCGCGCGCAGGGCCACGCCGCCGCCTTCCGCGCGGCCGCCGAGCGGCTCGGCGACATGGTGGAGGTGTCCACCATCCGGCGCGAGGACCTGGCCGCGCACCGCGGCCGCGCGGCCGGCGACCACGTGCACCAGGCCGACAACGCGGCGTCGTCCGCCATGCCGCGCGGCCACCAGGCGCCGGCCGCCTTCCTGCTGCTGGTGTCGGGGCTGCACGAGGCCGACGTGCCGTACGCGCACCTGGACGTGGCGGCGTCGGCCGGCGACCTGCCCAACCCGCCCACGGCCGCGCCGCTGCTGGGCCTGGCCGCGCACTACGGCCTCGTCGCCAAGCGCTAATATATTTTAAGCGGGAACTTATGAAGTACAGAACTGCATAATAATTCATTTATTTTTGGATGTTTATCTTTTATTTTTTTCTATCAAGCAAAGAATATTTCAGACACTGTTTATAATATTACCGTTGTTTTATAAATAAATTTATACGTTTTACGCAGCGTGTGGTTTGTTTTTTTTTTTTTCTGTTTGTTTGTCGTCTACGCACCCGTCGAGCGCGAGCGCCCGCGGTGGCTCACAGTGGCTGCAATGCGATGCGCACCTTGCATCAATAAATGAGTTGATGAATATCAGACGCCAATGTGTCCTAGATAATTGCAGGTGCTGACGACGCATATCGGGTTATTTTGCTGATCTAGCAAGTCAATTTTTTATTTATTTTTGTTTTCTTAACAACTCCCTGGTCTACTTTAGGTTAGTTTAAGTCATCATTTATGAATAATAATAATGGCTTAAATTATTGGAAAAAAATACAATAAAACTATGTTTTCGTGATCTATAACTTTGGTATTTATTATTTTCTTGAACCAAATTGTTATAATATTTATATTACTAAGATGATGATGAGTGCCAGGGTTCTTCATCCCCCTCACTCACCCGGTCACTTTTGGTGTGTCCAGGAACCTCCTCCAAATCAGAACCACTGGGGTTCGATGTATAGGCATCTGCCCCAAGGTCCAATAGCCATAAGATATACATAATTGAAAAGAGCTTTTTAAGGAAAACCTCTGCTACTAATACGACTTTTGGCAATTCGAAGTCTGTTCAGAGTTATTTAACTAAATAGCCATAAGATATACATAATTAGATAGAGCTTTTTAAGGAGGACCTTTGTCACTTACACGACTTTTGCCAATTCGTATTCCATTTGGAGTTGCTAAATAAGTGAATATTTGAGCACCGAAGTTAAGATTTTCTGGGTAACCAATAGCAGCAAGATATACACCATTGATAGAGCTGTTCAAGGAAAACCTTGCCATTAAACGATTTTCACCAATTCGTATCCCGTATGGAGTTATTGACATAATAGCTGACTAGTTGGACACCGAAGTTAAAATTTTATTGGCAACCAATTAAGGTTTTCTGGGTAACCAATAGTAATAACATATAATCCATTGCATAGTGCTTTTCAAAGAGAACTTTTGCTACTAGCATCACTTTAGCTAATTTGTATTCCGTTCGGAGTTATTGACCTAAATAGGTGACTATTTGAGCAGCGAAGTTAAGGTTTTCTGGGAAACCAATAGCAATAAAATATACACCATTCGAAAGACCTTTCAATCAGAATATTTGCGACCATACAACTTTTGCTAATTCGTAGTCTGTTCGGTTTTATTGATCTAACTAGGTAGTTGATTAGGCACCGAATTGTAGCTCCTCTCTGACTCTGAATCGAGAAAAGTTGTCAAAGCAAGAAATATTATTCTTGTTGAGATCAATACATTAAAACATAATTATCTTGACGCTATTGGGTGTTGGGGTAGCATTAACGATCTATCCAATCTAGCATTTTAAGATGTCAATATTTTGAAAATTACGTTTATAGGCTGATGTTTGAAACGTAAAGTATCAATGAAAGTTAATAAATTGACGAAAGAACAGTATTTAATCTAACTTAATTTCTCAACATTAGAGCTCTGTAGCTCCTCTCTGACTCTGAATCGAGAGAAGTCGCCATAATAAGGAATGTTCTTCTTAAAGAGATCTATCCATTGGTATATATCTTAACGCTATTGGGCGCCAGGGCAATTTCGCCCATTCTCCTTTCTATTGTAAAAATATGATTGTGGTGTATAAAGATGCTAACTGTTTTTTTTTTATGTATTTGGATATTTTTTATTCAGTTATCAACGGCAAAAAAATAAATATTGGTATCAAAATTTGTAATTCTGGAAAAGGGACATACCGGGGGAATGTGTTTTGAGATGTTTGAGGCTAATTTATTCAAATATTACATTATTAAATTAATAAATAAGCTGTGGCGTGCCAAGAATCCCTAAAACTATATCGGTATTTCGGTATTGATACGAAAAACTGAGAAATATTTAGATTTATTACATAAAATTAGCTTGGGACAGCGATTTTCCATTTAGTGGAGAATCGCCCGTATGACAGACATTGAAGACTTGGTCCCTTCATTTTGACGATCACAACTTAGGAATGAGCCTTCAAAATATTTTTATTATATTGTTTGGTGCTACGGAACCGCGTGCATGTGAGCACGATTCGCACTTGGCCGGTTTTTGTACATGTTATGTATGTATGTATTATGTAATACCCACCACATGAATTACAGGCATGTAGATTACCTACATAATCAAATTGAACAAATGTACATTTTACATACCTCTATCCAAATGTAATATGATCTTCACGACCGTTTCTCGGTCCCGGCGGCAAAACTCGGCGGAGACTATCGCAAAAAAAAATACTAGTCGAATTGTGATCCGACGCGACGGGTGCGACGCGCCGTCCGAGGCACGGCTTAGCAAGTTAGCACCATCTCCTTCCAAACTTCGGGCCGCAATGGAGTCCAACAACTCCCAACCCGAGAATAGACCCCAGGCTTTACTGAGTTAATCATCAATACAATCTTCTAAAGTTCATTTAATCCTATTGAATGACTTTTTCATGCACCACAAGTGGGCCACTGGCCACTGATCGGGCTCGCCGGCGCTAGCGGACACCTACTACGATACTGTAAGCAGTAATGAAACAGCGGCGTATTGTCCAACTTTTTATTTCCTTACTGTTTATTTTATAATATTCTTTTCAATTTGCAATTTTACAGCTCGGCGGGCGACACGCGCTCGCCGCGTTATCTCTATACAAATAGTTTATAACTCGCAATTTAAATCGAGTTTATCACTCACATATACAACTCATAAATACAACAAATACAATTAATAATTATAGTAATTTACACAAACAACAACATAATTTGACGCATCCCCTCGAGCCGGGCGGCAAACCGTTCCCTCCATCACAATATACATTATACTTAGCACCTCCAACATATTTTTCATCCGTCAGGATGTTAACTGAACAGTTTTCATCGAAAGCCAAAAGTGTTTTACATAACAAGTACTAGCTGCAATCGTGGACTGCGATAACAAACAAATCATTTACAAAAACAATGGAAAACAAAGTCGCCACAGCGCACTCGTCGTACCGGCGCGCGCCGTGCGGCGGTGACGTCACGAGTGGCGTCACGTCAGCGCGGGCCGCGCCGGGGACTAGTGCGAGCGGGCGGCGGCGTGTGCGTATCAAACGTACATAAAAAAATATACAGGACATGTACACACTAAACTAATCTCACTAGAATCGAACAGCAT
The DNA here is from genome assembly GCA_905220335.1 of Noctua pronuba. NCBI lineage: Eukaryota > Metazoa > Arthropoda > Insecta > Lepidoptera > Noctuidae > Noctua > Noctua pronuba. The sequence goes on along the minus strand of LR999915.1, from coordinate 14,768,607 downwards.
CTCGCTGCGTGCGGCCAGCGAGCGTGCAACGAAATGTACAGAGCGCGCGGTCACCGCACTAGGAGGCCGCGCACGCCAGCGGAGGGGCCGCGCCCTCGCCGCACTAGGAGGCCGCGCCCGGTACGTCGGCGCTCGCCAGCAGAGGGGCCGCACTAGGAGGCCGCGCCCGGTACGTCGGCGCTCGCCAGCAGAGCGGCCGCACCCTCGCCGCACTAGGAGGCCGCGCCCGGCACGTCGGCCGCCGCCAGGCGCAAGGCCGCGCACGCCAGCGGAGGGGCCGCGCCCTCGTCCGCCGCCAGCGCGTGCTTGAAGCTCTCGTACGTCAGCCAGCAGATGGCGGCCGCCGGCATCTGGTACAGCACGCGCGCCTGCACGCCCTTGAAGAAGCCGCGCGGGCCCGACGCGCGCAGCACGTGCGCCGCCGCGTCGCCCAGCCCGGTGGCACGCGCGGCCCGCTCCTGCGTGTTGAGCACGGTCTTGCACACGTCCAGCGGCGTGGTGGCCGCGGCCGCCAGCGCGCCGCCCGCCGCGCCCGACAGCGCGTGCGCCAGCGGGTCGTACGCGCGCGAAGGGTTCAGCTTCTTCTGGCACGCCTCGTACGTCACGAAGTGCAGCGCCTGCGAACACACGGCCGTCATGTAACTCGACTCGCTCGTTTCATACTCAGCTCGCCGAGGGAGAATTAGCCCGCACGTTGAGGGATCCGAAAAGAAGCGTAGGACTAAAAAGCATCCTGCTATGGGCTGTCATTCCGCAGGCAAACGAATCTGAACAAAAACAGACTGCGTCGAATTTACTCGAAAACAACAGCAATTGTGCCGCAACTGAGCAGAACAGTGAGGGCTACATTTGTGTACATCTAGTATGCAGACAGCAGTGTCGCTGGACAAGTAATAACTTTACCTGGAAGGGCACATTCATGGCGATCTGCGTGCCGTAGGAGCGGTAGAAGGCGCGCGCGCCCTCCGCGCGGTACACGCCGCGCGCGCACTCCCACACGCCGCGGTACGGCGAGTGCAGCATCTGCATGCGCTGCTTCACCACTGCAACACAACACGCGCACTCACTACTCAACTGTACACAATACTGCCCCTACACATATTCGGAGTCAGCATTTGGTCTAAACGAGACCAAAAATAAAATAGAGATTGCTAAATGGCAGATTAGAAAGGAGTTGTCATTCCAAGCGTGTTACGCAATCCGTCTGACACTCTGAACAGGTTGGCTGTACTGTCCCACTGCTGGGCAAAGGCCTCCCCCAATTCCTTCCATGTGCTCTTTTCTCGTACTACCTCGAACCATCCCTCGCGGTAAGCGTCCAGATCGTCTCGCCACCTCTTTCTGGGCCGGCCTCGGCGGCGCCGTCCGTCTGCCGGCAACCATCGCGTGGAGACTTTTCCCAGCGGTCATTGTGCATGCGGCTAACGTGACCCGCCCAATCCCATTTTAGCCTAGCAGCCCCTTCTTGCCAACGTCCACTATGCCCGTTTTGGAACGCAGCGTGGTGTTACGAACCCTGTCCTGTCTTTTGACACCCAGAATGCTACGTTCCATTGCCCTTTGGCAAACTCCAAGGCGGAACTTCCGAGTCTCGGTGAGTGACCAGGTCTGAACACCGTAGGTTAGGACGGGCAGAATGCATATGTCGATGAGTTTGCGCTTTAGGGAGATCGGAAGATCACCCTTCATTAGCGGCTTCATGGACCCGTAGCTTTTCTAAGCGTTTTCGACTCGGCGAACGATTTCTCTTTCTTGTCTGAACAGATATAAAACTTTAATCTTTTTTTTATTTATTTTACTTTTCCGTACATTAGGAATTTCTCCCGAAGCGTTTACAAACATTCAAACTCACATATACAAACAGCCAGACTCGGAACAACTACCTGTTGTGTACCCTTCATACAAATATTTGTTCCGAGCGGGGATCGAACCCGCGACACGCAGCGCAGCAGCCAGTCGTTCAGCCACTGCGCCAACCGTGCCGTCATTCAAACTTTCACATGAAAGTATACTGAAAAGAAGTGTATGGATAGGTTTTAAGTCAATTTAGATATTGTGTAGAAATGACAGTGGTAGTTGAGTTTCCTTGCTGACCGTACTTAGTGCACCGCAAGTCGGTTGTGAAATTGCTGATGATGACGTCAGCGCCGGCCTCGTGGCGGGTTGGACCGCACGTTGGAACAATGCATTTCAAATTAGATTAGGACTGACCTCGCGCCATGTTGTGACAAATAAGATGATATTCCGCAGATTGAACGTAGGGATATAAGATCTATCAGAAGCCCCCATCCCCTGAAAAACTCAATGGCCTCTATCTCTCCGCTGTCACTTGAAATGTATGCTTAGCAAAAAAAATTTATAATTTTTTTTAATCGTTACTATCTTGTTAATGATATCGTCAAATGATTATAGTTTACTAGATTTTACCTGCGGCTTCGCTCGCGTTAATTTAGAATCTGACAATCAATTCGGGTTGTACTCGCTTGTAATAACATAATTCAATCATGATTTGAAAGACACGTGGCGCCATCTATTATCATAAGAACGTTAATGTTGTTTTACTCAGGAACAGTACTTTTTTTCGGGATGAAAGGTACCCATGTCCGTTTCTGTACACCTGACAAAATATATGCAAAATTTCAGGACGATCGGTTTAGTCGTTTAGGCGTGAAAAGGTTCACAAACAAACTTACTTTCGCAATTACGTTTTTTTTAACATTAATTAAGTAACTTTTTGGCATTAATTTTTTTGAATACCAAAATTACCAATCATTTTTTGCTGACCCTACCCAAAATCAGGTCAGTCCTATTCTTTTTGTTTTGTCCTATTTATTTGAAACGCATTATACGGTATTTGATGTGCGCCAGCGAGCTTGCCGCGCCTCTGTATGAAACGGTCGCCGTGACTGTTCGTGACACGAGCGCGGTTATAGCCATCATCAACGTTGTTTTGACTATAAATCAATAGATACCGTACGGCGCACACTGGTCCCAAATTAAAAAAAAGTGGACATTGATAGTAGACCGCTGATATTTTTTTTTATTGTTGATACAATGATAACAGATAAGGCAAAAAAATATTATTGTCCTACTTCAAATACTTTTCTGTAAAAAAAATATTTCTTTTTTTTTTGTATGGGAGCGATTACATTTTACTCAATTTCTCAAAAACTTTAAGCGATGTCGAGATGGCAATCACATATGTTAGAAAACTAATAATTCTGAGTATTTGGCTCGAAGAAACTTATTGCTTAGCTCTGCGTACTTTCGAGATAATAGTGACAGAAAATAACAATTTTTTTTTAATGTTAATTGTTTGCTTTTTTTTAATCATAGCCTTACTCATATCACAATAGGTCCGCTGGCCAGCAAAATGGAGCTTCGACGCGAGTTTGCCGGGATAACAAGATGGCCGCCTCTCATGACGTAACGTAATACGGTCACGAATCGCGCGCGTACACCTCAGTGTACAACTAAATGTGGTTGCGATAAGACGTGTCCTTATTTTTTCTGTGCGCTTGAAGAAATGCTTGTTGTTTGTTCGTTTTGTTATTGTTGTATTTTGAATCTTTGGATTTTAAAATCAAATAATTTTTGTTTGTCTTTCTTTCGTCGAATTTGTTTTCGTAATTTTTTTTTGTTAAAATCAAAGTCACTTTGTCTTTGATATCTTTGATTCTAATTTGTTTTCAATTTTCCTTAAAATTATAATATGTCCGCATTTGTCACCAACTTAGACTTATACGTTGTTCTTAAATCAGGAGGTGGTTTTAAAAATGTCGAATTTTTATTTAATGCCCTTATTGAACGTATTGGTGTTGAATTGTCTTCCGAAGATTTGAGTAATATTAAATTATTTTGTCGTAATTTTTCAAGTAATATCTCAAAAAGATGGTCTGCTTCCAGTAGAGCTCAAAAGACCTTTCTTAACAAAAATTCAGACTGGTTACAATCCCAAATAGTTTGGCCAAAATGTCAAAATATCGATTTAAGCAGCATTTTTAAAGTTGCCGAGGAAGTAATTCCAAATTTCGAAACGCAAGTGGATACTCATCAATTAAGTTGTGGTACAAGTAAAAAACCATTTGTTGATATATCTGATAAACAGAAGAAAAGGCGTTCTCTAACACTTCTAGATCACACAGAGGAGGAATTAGTTTATGCTTTATGTGCCAAATTAAAAGAGTCTAAAAAAACAAAATTAGCAGCTATATTAAACGAACTCAGCCAAAACAAGGAAAAATGTGAGATGGTACATGATGTACTATTCGCTAAAAAGACTGACAAACCGTGTTTACCAGATGATAAAACGTTAGCGCTTTACACCTCAACAAATTTGTCAAAATGGCAATATCGAAATTTAAGAACTATTCTTGCTTCAGAGAAAATGTATGGTCTTCCATCCTATCAAAAGCTCCTGGAAGCTAAAAAAACTTGTTATCCTCCAGAGTCAGACATAACTGTAACTGAATCTGATGCTAAGATAAGACTTCAATCGCTTCTAGATTTGACAACCAATAGGATATTAAAAACAATTCAGCACAACTCTGCCGACAAAAAATCGCTAAAACTAATAAGCAAATGGGGTTTTGACGGGGCATCTTCTCAAAGTAATTATAAACAAAAGTCACACTCCGACGACACTAAAATTGACGATTCTTCAGTTTTCATGATTAGTTTGGTTCCGCTTCGTTTGGAAGAAGAGAGTGGTACTATCTTGTGGCAAAATCCTGCTCCCTCTTCAACAAACTATTGTCGTCCAATTGGCTTTATATTTGCAAAAGAAACAAATGAATTGATAAAGAAGGAAAGTGCATCCTTAGAGGAAGAAATTCGTAATCTTGTTCCCACAATTGTAGATAATTTTGATATTAAACATGTTTTGTACATGACTATGATTGATGGGAAAATTTCTACTGTGATTTCCAATACTTCTTCTGCAGCTGTTTGTAATATTTGCAATACCCTACCTAGCAAAATGAATGACTTGGACTTTGTATCCAAAAGACTCATCAGAGAAGATATGTATAAATATGGTCTGTCTTCGCTTCATATGTGGATAAGATGTATGGAATGTATTTTACACATTTCGTACAACTTAGACTTCAAAAAGTGGGCTGCACGAAAAGAAGATAAATTGTTAAAAGAAATTAAAAAGAATTTGACACAAGAAGAATTCCGGGAAAGAACTGGTTTGTTAATTGACATAGTAAAACAGGGATATGGTACAACCAATGACGGTAACACGGCAAGAAGGTTTTTTGAAAATTATGAAGTATCTGCTGAAATAACGGGAATCCACCCTGATTTAATCAAGAGATTTGCAGTCATTTTACAAACAATTTCATCTGGTCAACTTATTAATACCAACTTGTTTAGGGAATATTGTAAAGAAACAGCAATGCTGTATGTAAACTTATATCCATGGTATTACATGCCTTCAAGTGTCCATAAATTGTTGATACACGGTGCTGATATTTGTGAAAATTTCTCCTTTATTCCGATAGGCATGCTTTCCGAAGAAGCTTCCGAAGCGAGGAATAAAGATTTCCGGAATGTTAGAATGGCACATACAAGAAAAATCGGTAGAGTTCAGACTAATTTAGACATTATCCACAGCTTTCTAATTAGCTCAGATCCTTACATCAGCCATATCAAACCAAAGTTTGCTCGTTTACATAAACAGTTGTTTCCAGAGGCTAGTGCTTTGATCTTGAACAATGAATTGCTTTCGTTGGAAAACAAGGAAATAGAGATTTCTCAAGAGAATATAGACCCAAATATTAATCTTTCACCATAATATTTTTTCAGAATCGTTTGTGAACATATTCAACTTTATGTTTGCAGCTTTATTTGTCTTCATTTTGATTGTTTTTTAGAACTGATGAAAGTACTCCTTCAGAAAGGTCATAGCTTTTCAGTCATTAGTGAGCCCCCATAACCTCTTTTACAGAGAAGTCTCTTTTTATTTATTTGACATTACGCATACATTATAATTATGTGCTAAATTAAGGCTATGATTAAAAAAAAGCAAACAATTAACATTAAAAAAAATTGTTATTTTCTGTCACTATTATCTCGAAAGTAGGTACGCAGAGATAAGCAATAAGTTTCTTCGAGCCAAATACTCAGAATTATTAGTTTTCTAACATATGTGATTGCCATCTCGACATCGCTTAAAGTTTTTGAGAAATTGAGTAAAATGTAATCGCTCCCATACAAAAAAAAAAGAAATATTTTTTTTACAGAAAAGTATTTGAAGTAGGACAATAATATTTTTTTGCCTTATCTGTTATCATTGTATCAACAATAAAAAACAATATCAGCGGTCTACTATCAATGTCCACTTTTTTTTAATGTGGGACCAGTGTGCGGCGGCGGTGTACGCGCACACACACTGTAGTACACAATCAGTGCACTTAGCTGGCACACATTCGGTTCAGTGCGGGGGATTGTCTTGCGCCGCGGCGCTGACTTACGCGTCGCCTAAGCCACATTTTCCTCAACGGCACGTGCCGTTGAGGAAAATGTGCCGACAAATAAGATGATATTCCGCAGATTCAACGTATGGGATGATATAAGATCTATCAGAAGCCCCACGCCCCCATCCCCCGATAAACTCACCCAGAACAGCAGAAGCCTTATTAAAAGCAAAGCACACAGGCATACCGTAAACAAAGATATACCGGCGCTTGAAAATCGCGGACGAGGTTAAGGAATAGATGCCCACAGTGGCTACAGTTATCGTATGCTCACTCTGAATGATATCCGAATATAGTGGCCGTCGCCAATTGAGTGAGTGGATCGCTCATTCATGGTTATTACGGCTAATGCCCGAGTGAGCGGGGAACAGCGAGTGCAACAACATATCGCGCCACTTCCGAGAAACGCGCTAACAGGAAAACATCGCGCAAGGAAAACTTTTATTATCATTCATTTATTTAAAACCTATTTGAGTGATAGACGTTGGATAGAGAGTAGAGCTCTATTTGCAATCTGCCAGCTCGTCGAGTTCGTGTAGGAGGTACGGTCTTCTTGCACGGCGCTCATGCTAATTAAAATGAAGGTCACATCACGACAGTTTTAGGATCGTGGCAGAATCAGTAACACCTGCACACATACCACTGCTAGGCGACCGACATAACAAACTAATTAATGAACAAATACGGGAATATCGGCAGCTGTGCAAATGACAGGCTTCGCACAAATAACCTTCATGAACGTGACATGCAGAAAAAATTGACTCCAACGGCAGCCGGATTGATAAAACGAACGCGGCAACAAATAATATGCGATATGCTGGTGAACAAATCACCGTATCCAGCAGGATACCATTAGGCGAAAAAGAAAACGTCCGACTGCATCGTTTTCCTCCGTCTTTCTTCAGTGTTCCCTATATGAGATAATCTAGCCTCCACGTTGCCGCGCACTGCTGTCTTGTGGATGGACGCAATAACTGAATTATCTTCAATAGCTACTTTTCATTTCATAAATACTTTGCTGACGAGTAAACAAGTTCGTGCTACACGTTACATGTACCGAGTTATAGCGCTTTGTGATGGCTGGTTGATCAGGTAAGTCGCGTTCGTAAACACGCACCAACGCGTTATGTGCAGGGTGGCGATTTAGCTACCTATATCCTGCCAGAAGGTGAGTCTACCCGCCATATTAAACAACTTTCCCAACAAAAACTCATATTTGATTCCAGATCTAACAGGAAATGCAAAGTTTCAGTGATACATATAGCAACCAAGTGTTCTTTTCGGGTGTACCATGTCTGATATTTCTGTTTCACCGTCTGCCAAAGCTGTTTGTGCATGAGCTTCGTGACTTCGTCATCGTCATCGCCCTTGATCAGTAGACTAGGAGCGATGTGCGAGCAGCACACCCGCGCTGGAGATGCAGCAGTGTGGTACTTAGCTAGCGGCGTGGTGTTACCCGCGAATACCGTGCAGCGCCGGCTGACGTAGCTGCACCACTTCCTGACGGGCGTACTCTGGCGGGAAGTCCGTACACCTTCGCGTCAACATTACTACTCACAACAGCGTGTCGTCGAGCTTACTGTCAATATTTATATGTGCAACGTGTCCTCATACGATGTCTAGTATCGTAGGGAGCACGTGCGGCAGATCAGTCAAAGATAAATGAATGAAACCGCTCAGCAGCGAGTTATATTCCGCTAAGCATTGTTTCTGTACCCGTAGAGGCTGTCGCCAGTTGGGTAGCTAGTTAGGTACCTGCTGATTGTATAATTATTCATACTGATAAATTAACCGGTTAAGGAGACTGTTTAATTACATTTCTACTGTATTTACAATACATTCAAAGAGCTCTTGATGTAGATTCGCTGAATTACTTGTTTAGTCAAGTGGATAGACGTGTAGGTACGTCAAGTACAGCACTTTACAAGCAACAATTAATATTCATGTTATCAGCTGAATTTTACGTCAATATTTGTTTATTATTTTCTACATCGACACGTTACGGAGAAGCTCAATGTTGGTATGGTATCTGCTCTCGTTCAGCACATTCAGGCTGCACATGAACGCCTTACGTGGTATTCCGATACAGATCGTTCCCTAAGCAGTGTACGGGGTGGGCGCCTGGGCGGCAGGTTCCGTTCACAATACTCGTACCGATATATCGACATGGCACCGCGCAGGACGGCGCCGAGGGAAACCTAGCAGCGAATAACTATTGTATTTTTAACCGACTTCTAAAACGGAGGAGGTTAGGTATTCGGGCCGCATCTTTTTTCATGTATGTACACCGATTTGTCCATGATTACACGTCCAACTTTAAGTGCATCTTTTAACATTTGGTAGAGGAAACTCGCGCGGTGGCCCCATATTAATTTGATTAAATTTGCTTCAGTACTTTATGAGTTATCCTCTATAATATGCATTTTTCTTCTTCGTATATGTGGATGATGTGCTAATGACATCTAGTTACAATGTAGAATAAATTCTTGACAAGGATTTGTGTGAGATACCACAACTAGTTAAAAGGGCAAAATAAAAACATGTTAACAAAAAAAATAAACCGAGTCGGTTATTTTTTTATTATATCGTTTAGGAATGCTGTAGGATAATATTGTTATTGACAATGTCCCTCCACTGAGAGGAGAAAACCTAACAAGAAATGGGAAGTAAACATTCTAATGTAGCTGGGTCACGACTCACGACTCACAACAGTCGTAGCAGACGATGCGCGACCAGGAGACGTCGCATCGACAGAGGCCTGCCCAGAGTGCCCAGACTGCCCAGCCCCCAGCGGCCACAGACCAGCCTGCCTCCGCCCGCATGTCAGACTAGCACGTGCACCGCTTTGAACTGTCTTCGCGAAGACCTTGAGAAAGGATGGCCCTCATCTCATGAAATTCAGAAGTCGAAGAAGATCGACTACTATGAGAGGAACCATGTGATAAGGATTAAATGTTTCGAACAAAATTATATCTTGTCAAATCATTTTAGTTGTGTAATTTAAATATGTATCAAAAAAATAAAAAAGGGATTTCCGTTGATTTTACAGATAACATTCCTTTGCAGTATTTGATCGTTATCAGCAACACTATCGATTAGTGCAATAATACATAGTGTGTTTTAGTAAAAATAACAGGTTCGGTTCCTGGGTCAGGAACTCGGGACAAAGCGTTTTCAAACAACGAATACTCCTGTATTATTCTTTTCCAAAATAAAGATCATTATTTCTTTGACCACTTTGCTCTTCTAGCTATAGCTTCGTGTATAGCTCCGATGAGCTAACGCACAAATCATCCTGTATAAACTGAGTTTACTCAGTCCGGAACTCCGGTCTGAGTTCCGAGCTTTACCGCCATACAAACTTCTGTTTGCTATGCTATTGTCTACTTTAAGTATATGGTTTCGTAAATAGCCGCGACAAATAAAAAGGCACCAATTTTGGTTATTGCATTTTGCATATTCATAGCAAAATAGAATAAGTATTAATTAATTCGTAATGATGACGTGTCGGTAACAAGTGGCAAATAAAACCATGTTCTAGGGCAGCGATAGCGTCGCCAGACTATTGTGGTAAATTGATAACGCCGTTTATTTGCATAATGATTACTTTGTGTTCATAGTAGAATCATTGAACTCCGTCACTACTCCTGCGTTATCTGCGCGAGGGGGGTGGCGGGGGCGGGGCGGGGCGGCTTGCCTGCAGCTGGAGGTGCGCTGTAGCCCGCAGCTAGACACTCCTATCGTAATGGTGAATCTATGTTTGCTAATCAATTATTACCTATGAGTTTCACTTGGACTTGATATATAAAAATAGACATCATTGATAAGTGTAGTGTATCCCATTATTGTTGTACAATTAGTTCAATTCGCAGAATATAATCTGAATGTTATCAGCGCTAAGTGCGAAAGCGCTCTTCACCGCATCCTGCATGACGCCATGTTTTCTTGAGCCCTCTTGGAACTGTGGTAGAGGGCGAGCAGAGGCATTGTTGCATTTTTAAAGTATTGTACTCATGAAGTATCAAGTATTGAAGCATGTTCACTGTTCAGTGAGACAACAACACACAGTCACAAGTTAAGGGTGAAAAGCGTACCATTGGTAACACACTAAGCAAAGTATCATGACTATGTAGTTATGTACCACTGATAGTCAGGTGTTTCGGGTTTGACTGGTTTAAATTTAAAAATAAAGTAGAGACGGCGGCAGCGGTACTCACCCTCAGCTGGATTGGAGACCGCGTCGTGTATGAGCGACGCGATGCAGCCCGACAACCCTGCAACAGTCGGCACAGAGCGTTAGCGCGACATCACACGATAACGTTACAAGTACAACAGAGGCAGGAGACGTGGAGCTCACCGTGCGTGATGTGGTCGTGCCGGTGCCGCGTGAGCTGTGACAGCGAGTGCTTGCAGTACTCGTAGGTGGCGAAGAAGCAGGCGTGCGCCGGGCCCGCGCCCATCACCACCGCCGACATGCCGCGGATGGGCCTGCAGCAGGACAACACGTTACTAGCACCTCGCCTTCTAACACTACTGTCTAAATAAAAAACTGATTCATTTGCTGAGTGCATGGCATGTTCTCGTCGTCCTCCTTACATAATCGGCTCCATGGAACATCTGATGCCGGCAGGTACCAAGGTTGAGTTACAAATTACAAAGGTACTATAGTTATCCAGTATGTTACCATCAGTCTGTGTGAGAAGTAGGTATAATGTAGATTCATGAAAATTATCATTGCTTTTTTCGTGGGTTCTGTGTGTCTGACAGTTGCTGACCAGCACAGCGGCACAACGGTGTCCCCCCGTGCCTTACAGAGACGCAACTAATCACAAATTCACAACCCACTTGTAAACTACTAGGCAAGGCTTATGGTTTGACATTTGTCATCGATATGATTTTAAACTTTTGTTCGAGGATGGCCATGTTTACAAGCAGGCCGGCTCTGGACTGACTTGTATGTGACATAACCATGGCCACGCTCTACGCTCAATGTATTTATAAAGTTTAATGTAAGCTCAGTGTTACTATTTGTTGGTAACTATTTGTTAGTATTGACAACTTTATAAGTGCCGTAGTTTTCAAATACAAATTCTGACTTGGTCAGTTTTTTTTTAATACCACCTGGTGTACTCGCATGCTTATTTATTTAAAACAGTGACGTAAGGCGAGTTTTTTGTCTACATTTTTGCAGTATCATCGTGCCTCAGCAGCGATCGCCGGAGATCGCATTGAGTTCCGCGTTATACCCAGTCAGTTATGAATGGTGCGATCCAATTGCAATGCTTCTGCAACGACACGATCCATGAGGCTACTTTACTCATTGAAAGTTATCATTATGAGGCATTTCTTAATCAAATACATCATCATGACTTTTTAAAATCTTTTGATACCTATACTCTTATCTATAACACACCAATACGTAGATAGGTGTATAATTATAGAATTATGGTTTTATATACTTTTAGATAAGTTATTACATGCCGCTTACTTAAGTTATTGATATGAGTGATCGAACATAATCCGAATCAACCGGATCACCAAAGCGTTCATCTAATAATAGACTGTTGGACTGTGTTAAGTTTATAACTGTGGGTACTTTTCACTAATTATGTGATACCAGGCAAACATTCCGGAGTTTATATTTCACGATTCTATTTCTGTTTAATAAAAAGTGATGGACTAGGTACGATGTCGTTGCTCCTGAAATGATTCACTTATGTTGCAAGTTATAAAAACGAGTGTCGAATACAAACCCCAAAAAGGAGGAACTACTGAGGAAAAACTGAACCCTGAGGGACGCTCACAAAATAAGTGTGCCACGAACATGCCTTACATTTTTCAGAGTAAGTTTATATAATCGAAATAAGTAGTTGAAAGGTTACAAGCTTCAGATACTTCAAACCTTTAGTGAAGTAGCGCTTGATGACGGGAACACGAGAGACGCAGTCAAAGGCTTCACACGGACGAGGGACAGTTTCTCTCAATACAATCCATGCTGACGTGTCAATGTGGCAATAACTCAAATTATAATATTGAAGTGGTTTTTATAATTATAACACTTGTGAATTCGTTATTATTCGGTATTCGGCATTACTCGACATTTTTTTGTTATTCGTCGAATACCTAATAATAGTGTCTAATATTCAACATTCGGCGAATAGTTATTATAGTCTAAATAAAAATAAACTTTTAAGGATCATAAAAATAGACTTAAGGGTTGCCAGCTTTAAAAAAAATCTGTAAAATATGAGACTGGTTTATTTAACGTCATTGTTTTCTTTTCTCAAAATCTTAGGTGTTTTTTTAAATTTCATTAATGATTGGTAAGTTCAAGAGACTACTCATCATCACCATCTGCCTAGCCTTTTCCCAACTATATTGGGGTCGACTTCCAAGATTTCTTCTTGAAAGATAAAGAAGTAAATGATAGCGTGACGGTTGACAGAGGAGAATGGAAGAAAAAACGTGTTGCGCCGACCACAAGTAACACGGGACAAGGGCAGGAAGATGATGATTGGGGTCGGCTTCCAGTCCAACCGGATGCAGCGAATACCAGTATTTTACATGGAGCGGCTGCCTATCGGACCTCCAAAACCCAGTTAGTACTGGGTAATACGATACCCCTTGGTAAGACTGGTTGTCAGACTTTTTGGGCCACTGACTACGTAACGACTGTTAAAGATCTACAAATGACACCCGGGAACAACGGCTTAACGTGCTTTCCGAGGCACGGAGGAAACTCGGTATGTAATGGGTGGTCACCCATCCACAGACCAACCTAGGCAAGCACGGCTTAACCTAAGGATCGACCCGAGCGGCTGTTATTATTTAGCCACGAGCTCAAGAGACTACTACAAGTGAGATAATTATTATTTGAGGAAAAAGAAACTATTTTTATATTCCTTTTTTATGTCGAGTAATAATGGCGAGTATTCGCCATAGGGAATGGCGATTAATCGGTTATACTATTCGCTATCACAACTATTCGCGGCACCATCATCGCTGGGAACTGGAAAATTCCTAAAAATACAACTTAGTGATAAGTTTTGTGAAGACATCAATATTGAAGCAATTATTAATTTTGTTGATTTCATTTTGGAATAATAATGTTTTTGAATAAACATTCGATATCAGCGTCACCAACTGAGTACATTTTGTAAGATAAGGTTAGGGTCTCAGGGTTAACAGCGTTACTAACTGTACGTGACTTATTGCTAACGAAATGTTAACGTTAACTGTTGTTAAGATATGCTATAATAACAAGCACATTACCACGGTAATAATATCTACAGTTGTGTATCTACATACCTACACCTACACGTCTCGAGTTTGGTATACATTCGGTACGCAAGAAGTCGCGAATGCGCCGCACTGACGAAAGAACGTTGAGATGGTTTTGTGCGATTTGTGAATGTTTGATTGAAATAAGAACAAGTAGTTACTAAAATCATTTATATAAACAGGTAAGACTGGAACTGGAATGATTTTTTTCAAAATACTTGTGATGCGAATGACATGGTAACAATTTTTTACAAATGTCTGCGTGATGCTTTTGGGAAATTTGTGCCTGATCGGAAACCAAGCAATGGTCGCTATCCGCCGTGGTTTGATATAGCATTAATAAAATATTTAAAAGAAAAAAATAGGCTGAGGTTGCGTTACAGAAAATACAAAAATCCTTTAGATTAAATTGAACTGAAACTGGTTTCCAAGCGGTGTGAAAAACTAGCCATGAATTTATATCATGATAGAATTGAAAAGGACATAAAGATAATCCCAAACTTCTCATGAGTTACATAAAAGCAAAACGCGGTGGCTCTAGTGGCTACCCTTTGGCAATGACTGATGGACAGGTTATTTCATCTAACGGGTCTGAAATCTGCGACCTTTTCGCTAACCATTTCGCATCTGTGTACACGACTGACAAAGATACAGAAATTAACTGCCAAACAAAGTCCCTCCAAGCACTGCATAATAATAGTCAGGGCTTGAGTATTCCAGTAATTGACCGCGACTGTTTGCTAAAAAAACTAAAAACAGTAAACATTAGTAAAGGACCTGGCCCGGATGGCATCCCACCTGTTTTTATTTCTAACTGTGCCACAGCTCTAGTATGATCTCCTTTACTTATAATATGCAATGCATTGCTGGGCACTGGAACTTTTCCGTCAGAATGGAAAAAAGCCAAGGTAGTCCCAGTGCATACGTCAGAAAAAAAAGATACCGTAAGCAACTACAGGCCAATTTCAATTTTATCCATATTCGCAAAGATTTTTGAATCTATTATATGTCCGCACATTCAGCAACATTTAAGATTGTACCTTGATGTCAATCAACACGGTTTTGTAGCATCTAGATCTACAGACACAAATTTGGTGTCATTCGCGGAGTCCCTAATACAGGCTGTAGATGGAGGCAAAGAATTTGACGTAGTATATACCGACTTTAGTAAGGCATTTGATAAAATGCCCCATTCTGTCAGTACAGAGCAGCCTATGGTAAAACAGGGCCTTTATTGGGGCACCTTTTCTGTATGCAGATGACTTAAAATTTGCACGAGTAATAGAGTCAAAAAGAGACTGCGAACTTCTGCAGCACGATCTTAACGAAGTTATAAAATGGTGCCACAATAATAAAATGCAACTAAATCCGAAGAAATGTTACCACGTTAAATATACGCGATAAATTTGTTGTATTGACACAGAGTACTTCATAGATCAGGAGTGAATCCCAGAAGTCGAAACAATAAGGGATCTAGGAGTACACTTTGACAAAAAGGTCACTTTTGTGCCCCATATTGAAAACATTATCAAAAAGTCATCAAAAATGTTAGGTTTCTTACTTCGTAACACCAAAGGCTTCGTAAAAGTGGCATAAAGGTAATGTTATAAAGGGTGTAAAAAGACCCTTGCTGCTGTTGCTAAACATTTGTGAAATGTATTGAAAAAATAAGATGACGGCGTTAGTTCTGATTTTGCCCACGCGACAAGTGTGTTTATAAATTATGTTATTCTAGCCAAATCCAATATTATAAAAATATACTGTGATTACACTGATTACCTTTTATCTTAATTTGAACCAGACCTATCTTTAGGGAGTATTTTTACGAATGTACGCGAGCTCTAAGTATGGTCCCCAGATTGCTTAAGTCCTTGCCATTGTTCTTTTGCATATACTCTGGCAGGTGTACAGAAACGGATATAGGGTACCTTTCATCCCGAAAAAAAGTACTGTTCCCGAGGAAAACAACAATAACGTTCTTATGATAATAGATGGCACCATGTGTCTTTCGAATCATGACTAAATTATATAATTACAAGCAGAGTAGGTAACTACAACCCGAATTGGTTGTCAAACTCTAAATTAACGCGAGCGAAGCCGCGGGCAAAAGCTAGTTAATAAATAAGTGGACAGGGTGAATAAAGTGACACGAGTGATTGAGGTACCTCCACTCGCGTTAAAAAAGTCTCGAATTTATAATTTTTATTAAATCTACTAATCAAAAGACACAACTTGTATTTTTTATTGAACACTTCCTATTTCATTCTGAACTAATTTCATTTTTTAAAATAAAAATATAATATTTACAATCACAAAATTAGAACGAAACTCAACTAAGTAGATGAAATTAAAATACTATAGCCGCAGCAGACCTATCGCTTGCGAACGTGCCGCCCGGCTGTAGGTAATTATTTCAAGTACAGGACCGAGTCACAATACTGTATACGGGGTGTAAACAGACCCTTCACGAAGCCGTTAACCAAGCATTCTGTACATCAAACTAAGTTACTTTACGCAATCATTTTTGCTGGGAAACGACTTTTTTTTTTGGGGTTCAAAATCACGTTTTACGGTAGAACTCAATATGACGTACTCAAAACATTGTGCTGATGGATGGATTGAATAGTGCGGGGGTCGTGGAGGTGTTTAAAGTAAAAATCTTACATTAAAATCATATATTTTTTTAAAAAACTTGTCAAATAGTTGGAACTTTGACCCCCAATATCTCCGTAACTAGAAGGTTCCCAGGTATGGTCTAGAACAAAAAAATGATCGCAATGACGGGGAGAACAAATGCCTTTCGGCTTCGTTAAGGGTCTTTTTACACCCTTTATATTTATACTGTGACATTACCTAGTTCAAGTAAAACGTTTAGCAGCCGAGCGGTGATCACCAGTATCACACGTGACTATAGTTATAAATAAACCGTTTTAAACCAAAATCCGTAGTTTAAAACCGGTTTTAAATTGGTTTAAAACGGTTTAAAACCACGACCACGTGGGCCGTACATTGATTATAAATTATTTTAAAAGGCTAATTGAAATGATTTAGCATTTTTATTAATATAATTATGTGAAATCATATATCATACTTATACTACTTTTTAGGATTAGACAGACTGAAAACAATCATGAAATGCGTGTTTATTAAAATATAACGGCAATACCGTATTTTTATTTTGCAATTTGCTACCAAAATCGTAATGACCGATGAAATACCCTAGTATGAGGAGAGAAAAGAAAAAAGAAGAAGAAAATACATTTATTTGGTACATGCCACAAGTGCACACAATAAAAACAAAACAAAAACGTTTTAAACCATTATTAAACCGCTAATTCTGGTTTTAAACCAAAAAGACGGTTTAAAACCAAAAGGTTTAAAACCCGTTTTGCATCTATACACGTGACACAAACTTCTGTAAGTGAACGAGTCCTAGAATTACATAACATGATCTTCTTAAAGGTTGCAGGCTGGTCGAGCCTCTAGAAACCTCTGTCGAGCTTGTACGAGTATGTGGTTTGTGTCACTGCATGCTCCCGAGCTAAGGTTTACAATATTTAGTCGAATGGTTCGACGCTTCACGTAGGTACACGTTCTATGTTACGTCATCGCAGCAATGATTGCATTCATATTATCTGGTTTTTGTAATTCACCGGATGATTCATTGTCCCATCTAGTTATAAACCTGAATCACAGTGGCAACAAGCACAAGTTCCAACCAATCTTTATTATATAAATCAATAAATAAATTATTTATTACCACAAGGTTATGGTACATTGCACTGTGTATAGATTGAAGTTATTAATTTAGCATTGATAGATGAATACAATATGTTCAACCCTGTTCCCTAAAATAGGCTAGCCCTGTATCTTAGGCGCGAATTACACAGAAACGGCGTAAGGTGACGGTGCGGCGTGAAATTTATAAGGAAACGAAAGAACGGCGTGCCTGTCTCGCGCCGCTTGAGTGTAATTCACGACATGTCGCCTACGTACATTTTGTATGAAAACGTTTTGAAGCGGCATCATGCCTGCGTCGCGCCTCCACCGTACGCCTTTTCTGTGTAATCGCGCCTTAGGGGGCAAAATGTGGTCTCTGGGTCTAGTTATAGTCGCCTTAGTGAGATTGGGGGTGACTTAATCTTGATGTGTCCCCGCGGATCTTGTACATCGTCTACTTTCGAACAGTGCCTACCGGAATTAACCTTTTGAACGCCATTATCACATATACGTGACAAGCGAGCGCGTGCCCTGTACGCCAAACGACACAAAATGTGACAAAATGGCAGGTAAAATTGCGGCTTAGCGTGGAGGGCACGCGCGTGCGTTTATTTCGTTCTGATTAAGGTTAAGGATTTAAAAATACGGTCCGGGTTTTGAGCGGAACACCCCTGGAGTGTACGCTGACGTCGCGATTATTGCGTAACAGTAGAAAGCGCACCGAGGTTCGCGGTGCGTGGCGCGAGCAGGCGGGCACGGCGGGCAGGCGCTGGCGCGGCGAGCAGACCCGGCGGCGCGGCCTTGACGCTCAAGGTCGCCGCGATTCGGTCGGCGGCGACCTCTCCTCCCACAGACGTACTTGAATCGATTTCGTCGCTCAAACTCCACGTCTACTATTTAGAGATGTCTTTATTACCTACAATACCAATAATAAATTACCTATAATGTACAATGTTACCGGAACATCTATTTTGTTTTTAAACGACTTCCAAAAAGGAGGAGGTTCTATGTTCTATGTATGTATTTTTTTTTATGTATACCGATATCTCAGTCAATAGTAAACCGATTTTCAAAATTCTTTTTTTATTCGAAAGAGTATACTCCCGAGGTGGTCCCCTTTCCACCATGTCAGGAGCTGATGATGGAATCCCAGGGAAATCGAGGGTAACCCTCAAATTTTATAGGCACATACAATGTTTTTCATATACTTTCTAACGCAATTCAAATATTTGTGCCTGGTAATCATCAGCTCATGTTACTGAGCTGATGATGGAAGGTAAAAGTCAGGATCTGATGCTGATCTTCAGAGATTTACAATGGAGTGCTTCAATAATAGACAGCAAATCTGTCGTGATTGCTGTAATCGCTTGGATGTTTATTATTTACACAGTACCATAATATAAAATAAATGCACAGCAAATATTTGTATAGGATATTACAACTGAAAATCGAAAAATAAAAAAACTTTTTTGCAAAAAATAAAAGCGACTTCAAAAACACAAAAAAGTGAAAAATAACTTTAGCTTCAGAAGTCTGAAATATTATAAATACTGAAATATTAAGTGGGCGAAAATAAATGTTTAAAAATGCGACTTGACGGCCTTGAGAATACAAAGGAGAATGGGCAGAATTGCCCTGGCGTCCAATAGCGTTAAGATATATACCAATGTATAGATCTCTTTAAGAAGAACATTTCTTATTATGGCGACTTCTCTCGATTCAGAGTCAGAGAGGAGCTACAGAGGTCTAATGTTGAGAAATTAAGTTAGATTAAATACTGTTATTTCGTAAATTTTTTAACTTTCATTAATACTGTACGTTTCAAACATCATATTATAAGCCTATAAACATCATTTTCAAAATATTGACATCTTAAAATGCTATTTTAGGGGCAAATCTTTACTGTAACAGTAACTTAGATAGATCGTTAACACAACCCCAACGCCCAATAGCGTCAAGATATGTATCAATGGATTGATTCAACAAGAAGAATATTTCTTGCTTTGACAACTTTTCTCGATTCAGAGTCAGAGAGGAGCTACACTTCGGTGCCTAATCAACTACCTAGTTAGATCAATAGAACCGAACAGACTACGAATTAGCAAAAGTTGTATAGTAGCAAATATTCTAATTGAAAGCTCTTTCGAATGGTGTACGTCTTATAGCTATTGGTTACCCAGAAAATGTTAACTTCGGTGCTCAATTCGACACACATTTAGGTCAATAATTCCGAATAGACTACGAATTAGCAAAAGTGGTGCTAGTAGCAAAAGTTCTCTTTGAAAAGCTCTATCCAATAGTGTATATCTTATGACTATTAGTTGCCCGTAAACTCTTAATTGGTTGTAAATAAAATCTTAACTTCAGTGTCCAACTAGTACCTATTTAGGTCAATAACTCCGAACAGACTGCGAATTAGCAAAAGTTATGTTAGTAGCAAAAGTTCTCATAGAAGAGCTCTCTCCAATGGTGTATATTTTATTGCTATTGGTTTCCCAGAAAACGCTAACTTCGCTGCTCAAATAATCATCTATTTATGTCAATAACTCCGAACGGAATAGAAATTAGCTAAAGTGATGCTAGTAGCAAAAGTTCTCTCTAAAAGGCTCTATGCAATGCATCATATGTTATTACTATTGGTAACCCAGATAACCTTAATTGGTTGCCAAGAAAATTGTAACTGCGGTGTCCAACTAGTCAGCTATTTTTGTCAATAACTCCAAAGGGAATACGAATTGGTGAAAGTCGTTAAATGGCAAAGGTTTTCCTTGAAAAGCTCTATACAATGATGTATATCTTATTGCTATTGGTTACCCAGAAAATCTTTACTTCGGTGCTCAAATAGTCACCTATTTAGGTCAATAACTCCGACTGGAATACGAATTGGGAAAAGTCGTGTAACTGGCAAAGGTTCTAGTCAAAAAGCTCTATCTAATGATGTATATCTTATGGCTATTGGTTGCTAAGAGAATCTTAACTTCGGTGTCCAACTAGTCAGCTATTTAGTTCAATAACTCTGAACGGACTGCGAATTAGCAAAAGTTATTTTAGTACCAAAAGTTGTCATTGAAAAGCTCTCTGCAATGGTATATATGTTATTGATATTGGTCACCCAGAAAATCTTAACTTCGGTGCTCAAATAGTCACCTATTTAGGTCAATAACTCCGAACGGCCAACGAATTGGCGAAAGTCGTGTTTCTGGCAAAGGTTCTCCTTGAAAAGCTCTATGAAATGGATTATATGTTTTTACTATTGGTTACCCAGAAAACCTTAATTGATGCCAAGAAAATCTTAACTTCGTTGTCCAACTAGTTACACATTTAGTTCAATAACTCCGAACGTACTACGAATTGCCAAAAGTCGTGTTAGTAGCAAAGGTTCTCCGTAAAAAGCTCTTTTCAATTATGTGTATCTTATGGCTATTGGACCTTGGGGCATATGCCTATACATCGATGCCCATTGTCCTTTGAATGACTAGTTATTTAACACGAGTGTGATAATTCAAGGACTAGGAAAAAATATTAAAACAAGAGTGTTGTTACGACCTGGGTTTGGGATAAATTAAATGCTACCGATTAACTTTATTAATTTTATAAATTACGATCGCAGTGCACCTAATCTATGCATATAAAAATGAATGGCTTAATATGTTGCTAAGCGCAAAACTCGAGACGGCTGGACCAATTTTGTTTTTTTTTTCAGTATTCATTAAAATCGAGGAAGGATCTTGAAGGGAAAAATTTGAAAAATTTCACGGAAAAACGTAAAAATCACATTTTTCTTTTCCCTTACTACTTACTTTATAATTACGAACGCAACCATAAAAAATAATATAAACTACTTGAATGCATTTGTAGATTTGACACTTTCTCTTTCTGCAATAAACCTTTATTTATTTATCAAATCGACAAACAAGATCGCCGATAATTAGCTTTAATTGATTGGTTTATGTTGTGTGTTTCCCTTTGTACTCATGCTGATTGCTGCCTTTAAGACGCGGGCGGAGTGATTTGGGTCGAATATCTCGAAATGCTAGAAACCAGGCTAACAGGACTCCACAGCAAAAGAAATTGAAAGAATTTGGATGTTAGCAAGGTGAAGATGGTTATGACTTCTCAATCAAAATGATAAATCCCCTCACGGGTAACCATAAAGTTAGTTTAGTAATGGCGATTTTGTATCAGCTACTATAATGTATTAATGACTGTCTTTAAACAATAATTTATTTACAGGTGCCGAAACCTATTAAAAAGTCAGTTCAATTAACTATAATTCATACCGCCTGATGGTTCGTGAAGTTGAGGAACTCGTGGCTGGATATTAACAGCCGCTGGGGGCCGATCTTCAGGTTAAGCCGCGCTTGCCTAGGATGGTCCGTGGATTACATAACGAGTTTCCTCACATCGGAAAGCACGGTAAGCCGTTGGTCCCGGGAAAAGGCAAGGCAGATGATGAGGTATTACGGTAATTATATGAAAGTCAATAAATAAAGTGATCACTCTGAATTACGTTTACATTTTTTTTGTTTAAATTACGCATTTGTGACTGCATGGTTTCACAAATTTATCTGTTCTGGTGACCATAACTTAAAACTAACGTTATCACGACATGTGCACTTTACAAGCGACGCCATCGCCAGAACTTGATCAGAAAAGTTAAGTTTGTGGGACTGCCACAGTCCAATAGCTTTCGACGGAACGACGTCTGTCGGGCCAGCTAGTTGGAAATAGATTGAATACAATAGTGTGACTTGATGTAGACGCACGTGGGACAATTGTAGTACTGCGGAAGGTAAGGTCAAGGGGATGACGCATGACGTTCGACTGGCGAGCTGCTGGTATTGACGTCACGTATCCATTACGCGCTGGAATCATTCCACTGCGTAGCACGCACGTGCTTGTGACAGTTTACATACGCTCATTTCAATAAATGTTGCTTTAAGGACCAGTTTACGAGAAATTAAAGGTCTCGGACTCGTTCTCACATGAGTACCGAACGGAGCCTCCCGGCCTCTCGAACGGTCGATCAGTCGCATGAATATTGGACAAACAGCGGAGTGTCGGAGTCGGTCAGTGCGCGACGATCGCGTGAACCGTTCCGACACTGGCGCGCAATTTCTAATGACGGTTGTTGCACAAATCACTTCATCCTTCACTGTTAGCAGTTTCCTTTAAGCGTTCTTTCAATAGTGTGTAATAATCGAGTTTCCGGAGAATTGCGATTTGTTTTACTTTTCGTGGTTACATTTTGCGGTATCAGTGGTAGTAAATAAAAGAAGGAATATACATAACAAGCAAGCTATGACTTGCTAAAGCAGTCTCTATTCGTAGCGAAGATGGCAAGCAGTCGGCCTGGGCTGGGTGATCGATAACTCGGGCAGCACGACTCAGCCGATAGTGCCTCTTCACCGGCGCGACGCGCGTCGTCATCACGGTGACCAAGCACGCAACGAGAGAGCGTGCTGTACGAATCCACCACTGTCTGTACCTTTACGAAGAGATGCTATGTTAGTCTTTTGTCATAAGGTCACCGTCATGTGTTGGGTGGCCTATTTCGAGCTGCGACTAGCAGGCGGGACGGTGCACGGTAGCAGTGTGGCACCAGAACAGCGCGCGACTAGCACATTGCACATTGACATAATTTTATCTCGCATTAATCTGCGATGCGCACGGCTCTACAAATATTGCATTTAATATATTACTACACCGATAGATAGCAAGCGACACAAATACTGCAGATTGTAAAGATTGTCCTCGTTGATAGATAATCAAATTGTATAAGATATGTACAACGTAACACAAAATATAAGACATTTTTTGTGTTATTGCTACTAATTATGAATACCCTGGTGACATTACACACTGTAACACTCTATGCACAATTTTACAGATTCCTCAAATGTCAGTCGCTCCGACATACCCGTGAAACGTTGCAGCATCTCTGAGCATCAATAATTGACATGTGGCTACGGCTAGCAGGACATCGCCCGCCTTAACTGTTACTTGTCAGACGCTAATAGGCATAGCGGGGCTAAGTGAGCAAATATTTCACAAATGACAGTATAGCGATTCTGTAAAATTCAAACAACAACTCGCATCTCACATCGCTATTCACTCTCACTTCGCATAAGGCTCAAAATGACCTTGACTTTGTATTCTGTAAGCATCACCTCGTCACTTGCGAAGTGAAGTGAGCTCCGAAGCGACCAATATTGTACTAGTGAAGTACCACACTCAACAAAATGTTAATCTAGTTTTATCGATACTAGTTTTTTGACACAATTGTTGAGTTTTTGGCAGGAAATTTTAGCTAATATGATGTTTAAATTAAAATTTCTTATTTTATAGAATTTGGGGCAACTAATAAGTAAAAAAAAACAGAAAACTCTAAATTCGAGAATGAATATTTGTTTCCCTTACCTTATGAAAAAAAAAATGTCAGTGTCAGAGTGTCAGTCAGACAATATTTTGATAGTGTTGCGTTGTTTGTTTTGATCGTTGTGCCGAAAATAATTGTGAAATAATCATGAAGTTTATATTTGTGGTTGTGAAGTTTAAAGAGGGTGGAAGAACAGCAGCTGGAGATACAACGACTAAATGCACAAATCCTGCAGTCTTTTCTGGAGAAGAGTGCGGAAAGAGAAAGGGCCATGGATGAAAGGAGTGCAGAAAGAGACAGGATTTTAGCTGAAGCTGTGGCTGCAGTGGGGAAATGGCTGCAAGCATTGGCAGAGGCTAAGAATAGAGATAGGGTTTAGTAATTTAAGTTACTGTAATGGTATATTATAAATAAAACACTTTTAAACGGATACTAGTGGTTTTATTGAATTTATTATTTTGTCCATTGGACAAAATGATAAACTCAAAGCATTTATTTCAAATAGACCCGTGACAGGCACTTTTGCATAGTCAAAAATAAGCTACCTACAGTCTCGCCACAGGCATAATAACTGTGAATGGACTGTAGTTGCCCATTTGAAAATAGTAGATCTCATGGAGAAGAATGGGCAAGAAACTCCATGGACACTCTTTTCAAATCAAGTTATATATGTTACATAGTCTTGGGTATAATATTGTTGCTTCTATATGTGAGCACAATGTAGAGATAGGAAAATAAAACAAAACCACAGTTAAAACCATAAAGATTAGGATAAGCCCTACTAACCATAATAGAAAGTCTACATGGTACTCACACTTACAAAAACTCAAATAATGCTTCTAATTTATATAAAACAATAGTTATCAAAGTAACTAAGTTTCCAAACGAAAAAAAAAGAAATGATGAAATAACTAAAGAGCATCTCTTCCAAACATTAAAATCTTAGTATGTGAGTCAAACTGGCAGTGGAGCAGGACGAGCATTGAGCCAAGCATTCTTATCTACGATATAGTCTTCCAACTTATAATATGCTCACTTACATAATGTTCGTTTTAGGCATGTTTTAAATTTCTTCTCATTTAGTTGTAGAATGTCAAGTGGTATTTTATTGTAACATTTTACACAGTACCCCATAAAAGAAGTGCGTACTTTGACAATCTGAAACGTGGCTGATCTACTTTATGATGTGCTTTAGTAAGGTGAAACCGGCGAAAGTAGTGCAATTACCTTTGGTGAAATCATATTGTTGATCATGGAGGATGTCATTTCGATTAAAATGATTGACTGCATAATTATTAGGCTTATATTCTGCTTTTATTCTGTACCATAAGGAGGGATTAACTAACCGAGCAAAACAACTTTTTCACCAGCATTTTTTAATGCCTCAAAGTGGGCTTTGATAACACCATAGTTAAAAATGAAGCTATCATGAGTAGCTCCACCATATGTTGGATCCACATTTTAAATATTTAGATCTGCATCTGTTATCTGAAAAAAAAATATAAAAAAGAAATATTATGTAGACTAATTGAATAGGTTCCTAATAGCAATAGATTACAACATTGAAATCCATTTTACCAATTGCACATTCCTTGCATGGTAACCTTTGCGGCAGTAGAAACGTTCTTCATTCTCTACTGGCTTTTTCAATGCCACCAGAGTGCCATCGACACATCCAAGAGCTGCTGGAAAGCCAAACTTTTTGTAGAACCTGTAATTAAAAGTAACCACTCACATTATTAACTATCACAGAAATGTAAAAATCAAAGAAGTCACTTTAATTATAATATACCTACTAACCTTTCTTTTAACATTTGTCTTTCTTGTATATTTTGAGGGAACCTTATATATTTTTTTACTATTGCCGGACTATTAAGAGCTTCCACTACTTCATTTATGCAACGAGATGCGGATGGTTGCGATAAATATGTCCTTATATTTTCTGATAACTACCATTAGCCAAGAATGACAAGGTGCATAATATCTGTGAAACAATAAATCAATAAAAAATTAAGTAATCTAGATCTAGGCAAAACAAAATAGGGACCAACCAATATGGTTATATGGTTCACAAGAACAGCTACCTATATAATTTGTTATGTTAGTAAATAACTTTAAATTTTAAGTATGATACAATATCGCATTGGGTCTAGCCTGTAAGGATATTTGTATGTTTGGAGTAAAATAAATAAATTACATGCATAAATGTAATACCAAGTATATATTATAACTATATTAATATAGGGCCCAGCAACCCCACTCTTTGTGACAGATATGAACAGATGAACTCTTACATAAGCAAGGGATACGCCGAAAAAGCACCCAAAGCAAGCACAGTTGGTAGGACATGGTGCCTACCCTATTTTGACGTGTTCAATCCCATGAAACCGAATAACACTAAAACATAGCTAGCAGGGAAACAACCTAAATGGAATACCTTATTATGAAGTGTTTTCATGAGGTATAAGCAATAAATTATGTTGGTGTGCTTGGTTACAAATCTATCAGCTATAAACTGTGTAGGTACATAAATACTATACATACATACTTCTAAAGTAACTTTATATTTACTAAAATGAAGCACTTACTTTTACACGAGTTGAAAGTCCTTTGCCTCGACGATTTGAGGGCTTTATCAGAGGCAGTAGCTCATTCTCTAGTTGGTCAATTAGTTCCTTTGACAAACTATATACGCTCACATAGTCGTCATCTCGGGTTAATAAAGATAAACTTCGAATTTGGTTGGATTGTCGACGCTTTTCTTGTTTACCCAAAGCATGAGCCTCTTCTAATAAAGATTTAAACAAAAACATTCTTGCCATCGTATTCACTTTACACAAACGCCCAAAAGAAGTTTTTAATCACAAATTTTGTAGTTAAAAATATTATTATAACACTATTTCTATAGGATTTCTTCTATTTTCACTCGTAAAATAGATGCGTTTTATTTGACACTTTGAATCGGATTCGAGTTCGAAGTGAGCGTCGAAGTGACGGGGGAATTACCTTACAGAATGCCACATCTTACGTCATCTCATACTTTATCTGTCAAAATCTCCTTGTTAATTTAGTTCAACTCGCTGACACGCTCGCAAGTGTGGCGCTAGTGTAAATTCGAATTATCAACCGAGTTTTTAGAATGCCAATCAAGAAACTCACAGCGGATTCACATTCGAAGTTTAGAATGAGGTCTTACAGAATCACACTGCAGAAGACTGTAACTTTAAGGTTGGTAGCACACGCCTGTAGAGAGGACAACTGAACAGTGCCTACGAGTGAAGTATCTCACATGAACTGTTTCAGGCCCACGAAAGTGTTGAGTGGAACCTGGTTACGAGGGGCACACGATTACACGAACGAGAAAAAAAAATTGCTTTATTTTAGTACATGGAGGACTCACAGCTAATAAAAACAAACAAAAAAGGAAACAAATCCTCACGTATAGACTTATAATAGAAAAATTTTATCGTGTGAGCACAAAAACAGAAAACACACCGCTTTAATCAAAGTAAGAAGAATATAAATACTTGGTAAGCAATTATATGACTAAAATAATAGAAAAAATAGTAAAATAATAAAAACAAATAACCTACCGCTACTTGAAAAATTTGAGGCTTAAGCACCTTCTCGCCGAATTCACACTAATTGTGAATGGATCTAAATCATATTCCTTGCATATGTCATTGAAATATCTGCTTGCGTGCACAATATAACTGTTTTGCCTATAATTCGAAGATGTATGAGGTACTCGTATGGGTGGATTAAAACGAAATGATTTACTTGGCACATTAACATAAAATGTTGACAATAACTCAGGGTTATCAATATTGTAATATGGATTTTGAGCAAGAATAAACAGTCAGCAATTCTACGTCGATCTACCAGTGGCAGCAGATGATACTTCTAACAGAGTCCACTATTATCAGTTGACTGATGTGGAATCTTTTGATGAAAGCAAAGATATTTTATGAAACGTCTTTGGATGTTTTCAATGCGATCAATGTATTTATGATAACGTGGATTCCATATCTGAGACGCATACTCTAGCTGACTTCTTACAACAGTGCAATACAATTTTTAGTGTTTAGCATCTGTAAAACACTTAGAAAGACGTATTATAAACCCAAGCAGTTTAGAAGCTTTTTTGACAATCGCATCAATGTGTGTGTCAAAAACTAACTTACTATCTTGATGGACGCCCAAGTCACAAATAAAACTGCACCTTGGCAAGATCTGGCCTGCCAGAGTATAAGAAGTGGCTAGGACTGCACGTCTTCTAGTGTTAGTGATCACCGAACACTTGGATGGGTTGAGATCAAGTTTATTAGCGACAATACTCTTCAAGCCATAGGCCACCTAGTGGCCCGCATAGGTCTTTCATCCGGCACGCGAGCTATTTATAACTTTATAGGACATCAATAAATATTGCGCGAACATTGTTTAAAAAAGTCCCTAAGTCAGTTATTCCCACGCCATACCTACTTACCTACCCGCCCCACCTCACCTACCCGCGACTGCAGACCGCATCATTACAGTCTAGTGCAGCGAAGCTTGTTTTATTTAAATGTCACTTTGCATTTCTTTTGGCCCGCTACACATAATACATAAAACTTGTATCAATCGATACCTGGCATCAATACAAACAAGTTATGTGTGAAACAAAATCTTGTAAAACGTCACGTTTCCGAGATTTAAGGGGGCGTCCATAAATTACGTGAGGTGTTTTTTTTAATTTTCTGCCCCTCCCTCCCCCCCTGGTGAGATGTCGTGAGATTTTATTCAACCCCCTCCCCCATCCCCCAATCTCACGTGAGATTTTTCAAAATGTGAGTTTCTTACGTAAACGCGTTGGATTGTTATTGTAAAAAGAAAAAAACAAATTTGCTTCGTGCTTTTATTTACGACTAGTTAAGACTAGTAAACAATATTGATGAAAGTTTTATTATAAGTGTAATAAAAATTTAACAATAGAATACTTAAAATTAGTTAAATATTATAAATTCAGATTAAATTGAGCTATTTGGTATAAAACAAATATGGTAGTTTGACAGTCAGTAAATGTATAACGTTGAAGTATGAATGAAATTATTTTCTTTCGGAAGAATTAGTAAATGATCTTAATCGTATTACGATTACGCTTAAGATTAAATCTTAAGCATGTACAATCTGGATTAAATGGACCAAAATAGTATTTTTTTTTTTTGTTTCAATCAGAAAAAAATTTGCGTGATATTTGCCGAGACCCCCCCTCTCTCCAACGTAAGATTAGATGAGATTTGACTCGACCCCCTCCCCCCTGAAACACCTCACGTAATTTATGGACGCCCCCTAAGCTGTCAAAGTTGTGCTGGTTTGTATCTCGGAAACGTGACACTTTAGAACATTTTGTGTCAAAACTTGTTTGTAGTGATACCAGCTATCAATTGATATAGGTTTTACGCCTGGCCGCAACTTTGAAAAAAACAATTAAAATGGCGGAAGTTAGCCCGACCATTTAATTCAAACCCCTTTGACATTGAAATTCATACCCGTACACAATACACACAGAACCTATGTTATGTTATTTTATGATTATTGTTTCCTTTATTCATTTTCTTTACATTTTTAAATACATATTTTTATTAACAAAAATTATATAAGAAACATTTGAAGGGTTCAGGGGAAAAAGGATGAATGTCACCTTGTTTACGAAGTTGAAATTTTAACGCCATCTAGCGGAAAATTTTACGTAGAATCGTATGCAGAAACCCTACAGAACATTTACGATTAATGTCGCAAGTTATTTGACTTTAAAGTTTTCCTGTCCCGGCTAAAAAGGGGGAATGTTGAGTCCAAGGCGAACTAGAAAGGGGAATGCCATCGTGACATTTCAAAGTCGAAGTATTTTATTTGTTCAACATAGGTAAACATGGTACATGGTATAAAATTTGTGTTGTATCTCTATGTTTTGCCTTGCAAGGCGTACAAATTAGGCGTAAAAAAACTACAAACTAAATAAAACTGTTTCAAACAAGTAACGTCGTAAACAAGATAGAATAACAAGTGGATCGGACATTTTTTATTTTATGCTTCTATCTTCTAAAAACTCATTGATAGAGTAGTAAGCCTTTTCAATCAAGAATTTCTTAAGTTGCGATTTAAAATAGTTTATGTTGGTCATGCTTTTTAAAGTTTTTGGTAGTTTATTGTAAATCTTTGGACCCATGCCGAGACAACTCTTTGAGAAAAGTGCAGTATTGTGTTTTTTGATTTTAGAGTGCTTTGGTGACGTCTAGTATTAAGTTTTTCAAATCTAGACTGATTCTCCTTGACAAATATTGAAATTTCATAAATAAAGAGAGATGGAAGCGTAAGTATTTTTAAAGTAACAAAAAATGGTTTGCAAGTTTCGGTGGTTTTTAACAAATATGGCTCGAAGACATTGTTCTTGGGCTTTAAATGCCATTCCTCTGTTGGTAGAGTTGCCCCAAAATATTATGCCGTAACGAAGAGTTGTGGAGACATTTATGCATGATAAGCAGTAAGGATTGCAACCTTTTTCCAATTGTGAAAAGCATAGCAAAATTGATGTTTATTATTCCATGTGTGTTTTCCATGTCATGTTTTCGTCTAGCCAATTCGTTCCGTTTTAATAATCTTATTTCGGTCATAATTAATGTCAAGAATTTTAGGATTAATTCTTTATTTAAATGTCATTATTTGAGTCTTATTAAAATTAATCTGTAAGTTGTTATTATTTAGCCATTGAATTATTAGACTTAAGCTACTGTTTATGTTATTTTCATACGAGTCACTATTTTTACCAGAAAATATTATCGTACAGTCATCAGCAAATGAAATGTGGTATGGTTTTCGGAAGGTCATTTATATAGCATAAAAATAATAAAGGGCCAAGCACTTCCCTGAGGCACACCGTAGTAAATTTGTCTCTCTCTCGATTGGTAGTAAATTAATTTAATTTCTTCTTTTTACTTTGTTTTTGTAATGGCAACACTAGTTGGCCGCATGTCAGTGAACTGTCAAACGTTCTGTTGTTTACAGATCTTTGCTTTGTTTGTTTGCAGATTTGTTACCTTTTAAAAATAAGCCATTAATATAATGTGTTCTTAAAATATATAATACTAGCGGCCCGTCCCGGCTTCGCACGGGTGGCCGTTCATTTCCCCTAATTCCCCTCCCCCCTGCTATTTTTTTTCTAGTAATAAATATAGCCTTTGTGACTCAGGGATAATGTAGCATTCTAATGGTGAAAGAATTTTTAAAATCGGCACAGTAATTTTTGAGTTTATTCGTTACAAACATACAAAAATACAAATCTTGGTATAGATTTATTCTTTTATTCCAGATTACAATTTTAAATTCGTAATATCTTTTGAATGGATTGTCCGATTGGAATAAAATAAAAAGTAATTTATAGCTATTGAAACAATCTTGCTCAATAAATAGTTTATTTGGATAAGGATTAGTATTTGACGATAATATGATCAATAAACATAGGCTAATAATTTTAATTACTTTTATTCTATGGAAAAGTGGTTATAATGGCTAAAATATAAATGTTTGGTTTATACTATCGCGGACTTTTTTGTAGGCATTATTGAGTTCTACAACTTTTCTATAGAAGTCAACTATACATCTCTAACCATTTAGGCAGCGTTCGCGAGAATCGTTAACGTACGGCAGTTTTTTCGACGCCTTACTCCACAATTTTCACTACCACGAAAAATCCTATCTATTTTCCGGGATAAAATATAGCCCATACGGATTCGGAAGAATCCCTCTAAGTAATGGTAAAAGAAATTTTGAAATCGGTCCAGTAGTTTTTGAGCCTATTCAATACAAACATACAAAAATACAAAGGTTTCCTCTTTATAATATTAGTATAGTATAGATTTGGAAAAAACATTAATAAATAATTTGTAATAAAAAAAAATGCGTTTTTACTACAACTTTTTATAATAACACAGGGCAAGATGGCGGAATGTCACATGACGTTTCCCCTTTTTGTCTATTCTATTTCGGGATTAATCGTTTTTTCAAAAATACTCTATCAAAAGATTAGTTTTCCACCGTGATTTTATCGAAGGGCCGCTGTTGAATATGGCAAGACAAAATAAAAAAAATCACTAAAATTAACGTAAACTGTTATTATTAGTATACCAAAACACCCATATTATATACAGAAACGTTTGCGATATTTCCTCAGTGACCGCCTAGCGGCCGAGGTAGAAGGACGCAGGGATATCGTCAATTGTTTTCTGGAATATCGTCAATTGTTTTTCACTTCTTACTCGCACAATCATGCTATCGCGCTCATGTAATGTCATGCAGGCTGCTCTACTTAATTATTTTAACCTACTACAAAGAAACGAAGGGTTATTTTTTTTATCTATGATTTTTAATTAATTGTTCGGAAGACACTAGCTCGAACGGATACTTGCGGAAAATAAGATTCTCGAAATCGAATCGAAAATCGAAATCAAAATCAAAGATGGCGGCTGCGAATTTTTCATCATGGGTGTCGCATCGAGGGCGCTCTAAACGAATATGGGGTCAAAACTAAAATCAAAGATTGCAGATACGGAATTTAACGAATTTTTTATTGCAAAAAATTTACTTGATCCTTAGACACTTTTGATGTGTGTGTTTTAAGAAATATAGGAACATTGAATCTATGGATGATAATTATTGTTGATCTGGTGCTCGCTACCGGCAACTCCGACCGGTCGCCTGACATGAGGCGACTCAATCAGAAAGAGCCGCAAGCATATCGCAGTTATTACAACATTATACATAATATAGTATCGCCGGTTATCAGCCGCGCCAGGGTACCAATTTGTCTTGTGGCGCGATATCGCGACATTATTCTTTATTTTTATAGTGTTTGCAACAACTTTGTATTTTGTATACATAGGTATTTACACGACTTCGCTCGTTTGCTGGGTAATTGGTGTTTTGTAATTTATAACTCTTAGTGTTTGTAAGTGTGTTTGCACGAGTCATGTACCGAGACTGATAACTGACTGCTACTATGTAATTAAGAGCGACTGCTATGAATGAGTGTGTGCGAATGCGAAATAATCGATGCGTTGCATCGGTCGCGGCAGTACGCGGTCCGCGGTACCTACGAGCAGTGCGTCACGCCCCGCGGCGGCCCCGCACACGGCGCGGCGCAGGCGTGGCGGACGACATGTTTGTTATATCAAATGTATAATTGAACCGTTTATATTTAGTTTGTATAACAACTAGTCTATCATTTTCCTCCCACAAAACTCTCTTGAGACAAAGATGATATGATCATGATAAGATAAGATATAGATGATGATAAGATCCCGAGGCATACTTAGGGGAGGGGCTCTATGACAGCAGTGGACTAAAGTGGTGGCGGCGGCGGCGTGCGGCGGCGGCGGAGGATAGCGATTTAAGGGACCCTTCTAACATTATTTTCAAGATTTATCTTAAACAGGAGAAATCTTGAGCAGAACCCGAAAGGTTGCCACTTGCCAGCCCACGCGAGTGTAACTTGGTAGAGGCTTGAGTACAGTTGGCGATGCGTGACGATATTTGTGTTTTGTCAACCATAAACGGGCAAGCATTGTTTTATTACAAGATATTAAATATATAAAACTGAATTTAAGTTATAAGAAGCATCTGACGTCATTGGAGTTATTTAAGCAATGCTAATCGTTTCGGGGTCGATCACAACAATCGGGACACTTCGTACTGCGCGACCTCTGAACTCACATAAAGATAAAATTGACTAATTGCCATCAGATAGTTAGGTACTGTATCTGAGCTGTGAGATGAGCGCCTGGCCGGCTTGCTGATCACTGTTTGTGTTCACACTACATTTCTGAACGTTTGACTAGAGACGATAGCGCTAGGTACGACCGTGCGACTAGTAGGTACTACACTTCACAGGCACAATCATCGTTTAGGGTTTCTTTGTTTGTTTAAGTAAAGTAATGCTTATCGTGATGCAAGTTGTGTCAACTATGTATTTTAAAAATAGATTAAACACTTAGTACCCAAGTTGTTTTTCTATTTTCTGTGTGCTGAACATTTTGTGATTTACGCGGGAATTTCCATTCCTAGCCTTCTGCGACTGACGTGGTAGTCCATCGGACACCACCAATCACAAAAAACGTTGCCAGATCGTAACATGGCGTGATGAAGCTCTGTCTCGCTCAGTATCTTCCTGTAACGGTTCGCCCTAACGGTCAGTGATTCGCGGGCGGCCGAGCGTTGTGTATGTTTGGAGTTTTCGACTGCCGGTGTCCCACAGACGTAAGTACAGCAATAAACGTTGATTCTGATAGACGTCACCTCACCAATATCTTTTTAGGTTCATAGTGTCTGTTAGTCGTTTCATCAGTAATATTTTAATACTACCATAGTGTCTCTCAGACATAACCTCACATTTAATTTGCTAAACTTTCTTATTCATAATTTTTTAGATGGCGACTCAAAGTACATATAGTAGGCAACCAAGACGAGACAGCAGTGGAAGACATACAAATGATGATGAGCAGATTGAGGAATGGCTTGAAGTATTAGAAGAAGAAAACGATCAGTTTAGCGATTTTGATGATTTGGTAGGAGATCCTAGTTATGTGGAAGGAAATGTACAGCAAGAGGAAAACGAAGACCTCGAGGAACAGAATGCCCAATCGAGTGAGAGTGATTTTAACTCTGAAGACGAGGAGCCCCTTTTTATTATTGGGATGGGAAATCATCAAATAACCCCCCCCCCCCGCTCTGGGTGGAGTGGGAGGGAGTGTCAGACTTTTACTGACTAAAACCCATCCATGTTCCTTCTTTGCCCTTTGTGTTCCAGGGCCGCGGTATCTCCTTCGAACAGTCCCGCAGCTCCGGCAGGCATCGGAGCCCCTTAGCTCTTTAGTTTGTGGTGACCAAGATGGTCCAAAGTACATTGGAAAAAACGGATTTTTATGGTCTAAGAAGGAAATAGCGAGGGCAAGCAGAACTGCTGCACATAACGGGATCGCGTTTATAATGATAGACTGCCCAGAGAACTCCGTCTAACTATAACGCGAGTTTTAGGCAATGATTTGCCTCCCTCCCCACCCGTGGCTCAGCTTCCAGGTCCTGCTGGAAGGAAGCTATGCAGCATAGGCCCCAGTAAATTGAAGAGGCAAAGAAGGTACCGCTGTTGCGCATGCAAAAAGCCTCTTTGTCTTCTCCACTATGTCAAGATTGTAAACTCAAGTTTTAAATTAAGGG
The DNA here is from genome assembly GCA_905220335.1 of Noctua pronuba. NCBI lineage: Eukaryota > Metazoa > Arthropoda > Insecta > Lepidoptera > Noctuidae > Noctua > Noctua pronuba. Next base: position 14,733,501 of record LR999915.1, on the reverse strand, counting down.
TTAACTTTGAGACTGATTTGTGTGTAATTGAACCGTGGTATCATGTTGTGTTTTTTGTTTTAGCGTTATAAGATAGCGCTTAAAAGATTAATATTAACAGTTTTATAGAAGTTTTATTATTTCGTTTTTTATTTTATAGTTTTGTAAGTTTAAACGTAAAAATAATGAAAATACCGATCTCAATAAATGATTCCATAATGAACTTGTTTTATGTTTTGAGAATGGTTATTCATTTTTATTTCATTATACATAAACCCCTTAATCGTAAAATAAAATTAGAGCTCTATAATTTCTAAAAGTTATAGACAAATCATGCCGTATATAGTGACGCCTGACAGACTACACCTCAGTCGAATGTTGACGATAAACCCACCTCAGTTGCAGAAGGCTAGGGATCTCATTAACACAAATGTGGTTTTGACCGAATCTCTTTGTTTTCGATCATTCAAAATTGTTTAATTAGTGTACGCACGAAAACCGTGAAAGGAGCAGCTAGGGCCGAGGGTTTAGCTGGGTACAGCAACGTCGAATCGCTCGGACACTTTCTCGAAGCACGGTCCGGGATGCCATCAAACGCTTCCGAGAGACTGTCTCATCACGCAAATACCTGTCCAGGCCGCCATCGATACACTTTGGCCCGAGACGACCGCTTTGTTGTCACCAGCATGTAAAGAGGTCGTTCATAAAGCTCCTAATTGTCTCATCGAGGTGAAAAATGTTAGTGAACGAACCATAAGAATAAGTGTATTTTACCCAGCTCGGGCCCCTGAGTATTCCCCACAACAGCGTAGAGCTAGACTTCGATTTGCGAGGGAATATGTTGTTTGGACTACCGAGAAGTAGAGGAATATACTGTTGCCAGATGAAAGCAGGTCTTAGGGAGGCAAACGTGCAAACGTGGGTCCTACTCAATGTGTCCCAGTAAAAATAGTGGTTAATCAGGTAAGCTCGATAATGACTTGCGAAAGTATAACTTGTGAGACTCGTACCGAACTGTTTGTCCTTGGTAGAGGCAGTGTAACTGCTCACACGTACGTGGAAGAAGTTCTCCTCCGTGGATAACTTTATCCTAATCCTTGATAACGCACATAGCCATATCGCTAGACCCGTCACTCACTATATGGAGGTTAATCCCAAAGAACATGTATGGGACAACCTGAAACGACCGGTTTGGGCTAGGACATAAGAGAGCTTAAGACAGTTTTGTTAGAGGGGTGGCATAACATCCCTTAATCGGGTATTAAAGTTATTACGGATGAGTTCCAAACAGGGCTCAGGGCGTCACTATACCCCGAGCAAGTAATACTCATTGCTAAAGTTTGAACGACTCTGCCAAATAAGGATAACACTTTTAATGTTTGTTTTTATTTCCATAGCATGTCTTACAATAAATCAACCAGCTAAGGAACAACAATAAAATATATTAGTATTTTTACAATTCGTAAAGATCATGAAAAACTGGGTGGGCGGTTAAGTGTGTTAAGTGTGCCTGTGAGTGTAGTAGATAGGTCGAAAATAACACGATTTTAATTCTTAGCAAAGCACTGATAGATTCTGTACATACAGGGCGAAGGATGTAACACTTGGGGACAAGTAAAAACGTAGACACAGATTGACCAGAATCTCACTGTAGTAAAAGTTAGGTGAATTGAATAGAATTCTCACTACTCACATCGGTGAACCAGCGACGATCGCTCATTCACCGTCCGCGGCACTTTCACTGTCCATATCGGAGTATCGACGCACGCGACGTGATAATGTGTGATTAAGAGATCAGCGAATACTAGACGAAAGCGGCTGCGTATCACGCCCGAGATAACGCAGCGATGTTACGTGTGTAACCTGGTGACCTGGACGTTATCGCGCGCCTGCGGGGGGCGCCACTAGCGTCACTGACCTCACCGCCGCCGGAGCCACTGATCAACTAATGATGCAGCAATAGTCTGCATCCCAATCGACGCCGCAACCCGTACAGCCTTCACTGACGCGGCAAAACTCTTAGCAACTGGTTTAACATGAACTACTCTCTACTACGCAACTTATTTGTACTTTACGAGGCACTAGCCTAGCATTACTTGGAATATTTTAGCGCTTAGATGGTGAAGCTAGAAAGAAGCTCGAAAGCGACTGAGTTGCTCCCATCTGTGTCCTCCAGCAACCTACACCGGAGGTCGCGCTGATGCTATTTATTTTGGGTGACATGTTTACAAGATACTGGGTTAAGTCCCTCAGCCCACAAGTATCTCCTAGAAGGACAAAGTTCCGTCGCATACTATGACTGTTACTACATTATGTGCATATTATGACACATATTACAAAACAATGACACAACATTTAGTCCAGGATCCAGGGTCCATTATTACAATTGATTATTCTGTGAGTAGCTTCATTTTATGAGACGCCCAACAAAAACTCTCGATTGTGTGGTAGCTAACAGGGGTAGCAGGGATAGAATATGTCGATTTGACGGTTCTCAAAAATTGATTATTAACTGTGTTTTTTTTTTTATTAAAACTTAAGATAATAATTAAAATTATTCAAAAAAAAATTGTCCTACAAAATGTATCGTTTGATCAAAGAAGGGGACTCCTTCCAACATGTATCGATAACGAGTTCATCAAAAATGATTACTAACTAGCTGTTTTTTTTACTGTTTGCTTAATTAATATTTATAATTTAATAGCCACGTCCACAAATTGCGTGGTACGTTATCCCGGTCCTACGTTCAAAAGTTATAGTACAGATCCCTGATGTAATAAAACAACATTAAATTTAAAATTTAAAAAACCCCCAACAAAAACATAAAAAATGAAAGATATCTAGTAAATGGCTGGACCGATTTTGATAAAACGTATGTAAGAACCATCACCAAGAAACTAGCTTTCAAATAACAAAAACTGCATTTAAATCGGTTCTCTCGTTCAAGAGCTACGGTGCCAGAGACAGACACACACACACATTGCGGTCAAACTTATAACACCCCTCTTTTTGCGTCGGGGGTTAAATATAACTAATTGGTATAATGGAAATTAAAAAAATAATATGGAATAAATAAACAAAAATGTAATACCAAAATTGTTAGCGCTCGAGTACCTATCGAGTTCAACTTTAAAACAACTTTTTTGATTGGACAGGGTTGTAAAGCCTCATTTATATGGTATCCTAGTGCTGGATCCAGTGTCACATCTTATTATAACACTTTAATGAAACAATTTTTTCATTTAAATGTAGTGCAGAGGAGGCCGAGCGTGACGATCGTTCAGTTTCAGCCAGCAGGTCGGACAAAGTTTTAGTGCTTAGTCTAGTGCCAAGTGTCAGGGTGCTTCACTTCGCCGATTTAATACCTCGTGTAGGATCACATATTGTCATCAAGACATTGTTCTGCGGTTCTGCCTCAACAGCTGCACCTTGAGCGGGCTCTGTACACTGGTCTTTCTAAAAAGTGAGACAGTGAAGCACCCTGGGCACGGCGATGAAATACGCGGCAGGAGCGAGAGGCACGCGCCGCGGAGCCGCGCGCCGGCCGGGCGGAGTGTCGCGCCGTCGCGCCGCGGTCCTACATATTCATGAGGAAATGGCTTACTGGACGACTGACCGTCACCTCGTATAATCGTATCATTGTAATTATAACGCAGCTGGAACATCGCTCTGTCTTTGACCTCACCGTGTCGGGGGTTTTCGTGAATGTCCCGTTTTTATTACGTGGTAAGGTATTGCTCTTCTTGCATAACAATATCTGTAATGTGACGACCCCTACTAACTAGTAATGTTTAGAATGAAGGATTCGCGCGAAAGCTTAATTTCCGCTCATACGATTCGTGTCAGTTAACAGTAACGCATAAATTGCTAGATTCTCCCGAAAATAGAGTAGGGACCGGGTGGGGCCATAAGAAGTTCAATAGTTAGGTCCACGACAAGGACATACAACGTTCGCGTGGCCAAGTGTCTGTTTACAAGCTTTTATTTAACTTGCAATGTATGTCTGTCATGTATGTTTGTTCGGTGGAACCTTGCAACTCAATTTTGAAGCAGATATTTTCAACCGATTAAGCTGAAATTTTGCATGCATATAAAGGGTGTAAAAAGACCCTTAACGAAGCTGAAAGGCACTTATTCTCCCCGTCATGGCGATGATTTTTTTCTTCTAGACCATACCTGGGAACCTTCTAGTTACGGAGATATTGGGGGTCAAAGTTCCAACTTTTTCACATTTTTTTTTTAATATACAAGGTTTTAATGTTGTAACTTTACTTTAAACACCTCCACGACCCCCGTACTATTCAATCCATCCATCAGCACAATGTTTTGAGGGCGTTACTTTGAGTTTTACCGTAAAAAGTGATTTTTCACCCCAAAAAAAATATCGTTTCCCAGCAAAATTTTTTGCGTAAGGTTACTTAGTTTGATGTACAGAATGCTTGGTTGACGGCTTCGTGAAGGGTCTGTTTACACCTTGTATGTATATCGCGTGACAATGCAATATTATGATGACATGATGCCGATCTGATGATGGAGCTGGAAGGTGGCCAAAGGAACTCTGTAATGAAACGATAGACGAAAGTGACTATTGAAGTATAATTGAGTACACTTTCGTCCTGGCCGGACCAATGTCCGTAATGTACAAGCCCGTGCTTGCTACTATACATTAATTGTAAGTTTCGATGGAAGAATAATATTCTTATTGATTTCTTGATAAAATATTTATTAATTGTAACAAAGGTGTTTACAATAAAACGGACGAAAGTGTACTCAATTATAATCCAATAGTGACTTTACAACAAGGTAAAAATGCTTATGCTGGCGATCTAAATAAATGTGCGACGTAATCGTACACGCTTGTTACCACATCCTGTGCAAAGGCGGTATGTATTGTTTGTAAAGATAGTGTTGTGCTATCAGCAGTCGGCCACTTAGAAACGGCTATCAATAATATATATGTGACATAACACGCCAAAGATAGCGAGTACAATGCTGAGGGCAGTCATCAGATGGGTGCGCGGCGGTGCACGGCGCAGCCTCACGTACGCTGATAACAGATAGCAGGGCAGATAGCGAGCGTCGTGCGATAATGCCGGCGCCACGTTGCAGAAGGCTCGGCCGTGATTGTACTGCGGGTGCAGGTGCTCGAGACTCGATATGTAGGTAACGATCGCACAGAGCAGACATTGCAGCACAGGCACGTCGGGATACGCTGACATATTTATCACAGTTTCGGTTCAGTATCAAATGCCAAAGGATCTAAACCTTTTTGTAACTCCTTATTCGGTTGTGCCAGTTTAGTACTGATTCAAAGTCAACTTGCCAACAATAGTTGAGAACGTGTGGAACTGACAGGCCGGGTACTGGCGATACGAGGCAGCATTGACCCAAATGTGCGTAGGTATTGTAGCGGAGATAAGATTCACACCTCGCGTGCTGTAGTATCTACTGTGTGCAGTGACGTTATCAAACAGTCTTGTACCGCGCGGCTCCTCAATCAATCATTATCATGGAGCTTTTGTATAATGTCTGATTCAGTGGTTATATATACGCTCTATACATAGTCCTGATTCACGTTTATGACTACTAGTGGCAGTCAGATCAACCCATTCTCAAATGCACCATCAGCTCGGCAAACGAACTGATGGACGCAGTGCACTCAGGAGGATGCTGCTTCCCGTTCAGCTTCCAAGTGGGCCGTGCTATCGCCCTGGTGTGACGGTCACCTTATGCAACATTGTCCGGTGCGCAATGTCTGAGCTCGGAGTCCTTGACGACGACACGACTAGCGTCCAACCCCTTCTCCCACAGTACCCTTTTATTTATACCCCACATGTAAACGAAGAATAAAATAAAGTACGGTCTACGTATATGAAAAAGTAGCCGAAAGGGTAGGTCAGGCCATTAGATAAATATTGAAAAGTTACTTAAACAAATTGTAGTAAACATTGTCATGTCAGTCATGATCATGAGTAAGTTTGTCCAAGTCATTAGAAGCATTCGGTATAGAGTTACAGAAGCGCGTGTGGCGGTGGCGAACTGGCGACCGTGGGGAGTTGGGGAGTACTGCCAGTGCGCGTTGTTGCATGGTTGTTACGATCAAGTCATAGTTGAAGCGAAAACGTGCTAAAAGTGCACACCTAGTACCGAGGTGCAAAGCTTTCAAACTGGTGCAGGACACTTGGGACACACACAGTGTGCTTGTCTATACTGCTACGTTAGGTACTACTTTGGGAGCTATAAGCTTTCACCATTACGATACGATTCTGAGAGTTGACGTACAGGCGTTTAGGTTATTTGTTCGGATGCTTGAGGAAAATGTTAAAATGTTGTTAGGTAGCCGGCGCTGTGACACACGAGCGTGTCGATATACAGGGCACGTGCAGCCGGTGTCGCAGCTACTGCGCCGCAAGGAAAACGATAGGAACAGAAGTACCGCTACTAACCACGCAGTTTGCTACACTCCTCGTAGTCTACGGGCTCTCCGAGCAGAGGTTCTCAACTCTAGATTAGCTTTGCTCAGGCTAAGATACTAACACGGTAAAAGTTTTTGCATAAAAGATGACAAGAGTGGAGAACACACTGTTGTTTACTATGCTTCATCGAAGTTCATGCTTCAAAGATTATGTTTTGGTTTTTCGTCTGTGTTGTGACGAGTGTCAGTGGGGCATGTGCGGCCGACTGGGGCTTCTGCGGCTGTGTCCGGTGCGTCAATATTGGTGCACACGTTATACACTCTTTGATCCTTCACACTATTTGTTTAACTATAATGGAGTATCGCCTAATTACATACGTTTCCCTTTCTTTCACACTATTTGTTCTGCTCCAAGCGACCAAGTTGAACAAACAGAGTAATATGAACATGAGACTGAGCAGTGAACAACCTGGCTACTGCAACTTTCCAAATCTCTCAATTAAATTGGATTATAGACATACCGGGGAAGGTCAGAATGCAGTTCCGGTTGTAGACGATGAGTTTCTGATGCCAAGCTGATTTTGTTATATCGCAAGCTTTAGTATTCTTTGGAAGTTTGGGGTAAGTCTGGACTCTGGAGAAACGAGAACATTCCAATGCCATCCTGTATAATGTGTTTATAACCCTGGACTCCCTAGCATGCAGTACTTTAGTGTCGTGACAGTAAGTGGTTGGTGTCAGTGCGAGTGTTACCTGAGCAGCCCCTCTTTCTTCACCATGTGCCGGAACGTCTCGGTGATGGAGCTGTTGTGGGCACTCCGTAGAGACTGCATCCGAGTCTGCAACAACGTACACAACAGTTAGTCGCCGAATTGTAGGAGCGTCCGAGGTCTTCCGAGTACAAGTAACAATGCGTCAGGCCCTCGCCCCACAGGCAAGCACTCTGTTCAGCATGTGACTTCGTCTGCACACTATGCACAGTCCTCCATTATTAGGCACGTATTTAACGCAAGTGACACCTCAAAATTCTATTTTACTGACAAACCTACAATTGTTAAATTCCCTATAAAAAACAAACATCGTAGCCTGTAATTTTCTCTTTAGCGAGTCTGTAATTTTTTCCGATGATTCTACACATCAATGAAAAACTAGTTTCCTCTACAGCAGTACACTTTACGAACAAACAATATTTTTTAATCACAGGATATTAACGAGGAGCGTGTAATTTAGGCATCAGTCGGTCCATGTGATCACAGATCAGGCTGACATTGAGCAGCTCGTTATATAAAGTGGTGTGGACGGGGCTGCATCATTTGTATCCATATTTCTGAACGAGCATGTGGATCCGGGCAATGGTGCTGGTGGCGGGACTGGTGGCGGCGGCGCGCGCGGTGGCCATGGACGAGGATATGGCGGAACTGGCGCGAATGGTACGCGAGAGCTGCATAGCCGAGACCGGCGCCGACGTCGCGCTGGTGGAGGCCGTCAACGGCGGCGTCGACCTCATGGCGGACGACAAGCTCAAGTGCTACATCAAGTGCACCATGGAGACGGCAGGCATGATGTCGGACGGCGAGGTGGACGTCGAGGCCGTGCTAGCGCTGCTGCCGCCCGAGCTCGCAGCGCACAACGGGCCGTCTCTGCGCGCGTGCGGCACGCAGCGCGGCGCCGACCACTGCGACACGGCCTGGAAGACGCAGGTGTGCTGGCAGAACGCGAACAAGGCCGACTACTTCCTCATATAGTGCATCACACAATTAGTAAATCACTTAATGAACGAATTGTTCTTCATGTATGTACGAGTATAGATAATCATTTTTGACTCCAAATTACAGTTCAGATAAATTACATTTTATTACCTATCCGTTTTTATCTATTTTTATGTAATAATAAATGTGGCTATTGAATACTTACTGAATGGTTTCACTTTACCAACATTGGCAGACATAAGACTGCAACCACTTTTCCTCTAAGGAAAAAACATGAGATTTACTTGAATTAAGTACCTACCTATAAAGTGTGCACTAATAATAATACATTCATCACTTAGTTTATCGAATGCGCTTTGCTCGTTAAGTACACAACATAACCAAATATTACATCAAGGAACATTAATTTGGTGCACTATTTCCTTCTTTGTACAAGTCATTATTTGAACACTATTCCTTCTGATCAAGGAGACATAAATACATTTATAATTCCCTTATTCATTTACTTGGAATAAACAATGGGCATGTAAAGTAATATTAGGCATGACTGTGTCTGTGTGTCGGCAACTGTTGTTTGCTACTGCTGTCAGAGAACAGTTAACTACCATGACTACTTGCAAGTTTGTCATTATTATCACATTTTCTTTATTATTTTCACTTGCTTAAGTATTGTTCTTTGATATTTTGTGCAATCACAGATAATATTAAATAAGCTTGTCTCATGCCACTCAAGCTTGCAACTTTACAAAACCCAAGTTACAATACTCAATTCTTTATTGCATTCCACAATGTAGGCTTAGGCGGTAAACATTTTTTCAAAAGAAACAATCGTGGACCCTGTCGGGCACAGCAAAAGAAAGATATGAGATGAGGACTTATCATTTAAGTATCTTATAATCTAACTTATTCTAAAAACATTTTTGTTTATTTATATGAGTTTGAAGGATTTATCATTTAAATATTCATTAACACTGTAGTGTCCTTTGCTTATTAATAGCTTTTTTAATTTGTTCATGAATAGACGGGACTTTTTATCTTTTCTTAGTTGTCCAAGTAACCGTTTACTCTAGTTTTATCAAACAATGATGATAGTTTTAAAATATAACTGAGACATTTACGAGAGGAAAAACCCCATTTTTTGCATAATAAATACAACATAATGAAATAATAATATTATGTGTGTAACCATATGTTAATGAGTGAGTGTGAATATGTAAGTGTCATCAGCTCAGTATGAGTTCACTCTCATTCATTGCCTAAATACACATTATGTATTTACTTATTAAATGCATTTAAAGTAAGCATATACCGTATGTCACACCTTACTTACTTCCTATTTGTGCAAAGCACAGGTTGGTTTTTTTACTACACTATAATATAATAATTATAATATAAAATGATTTGAAAACAACTTGTCCTGAGAACATATCAACTGCTAACTTTTTAATGGTGTTCCACAGAATATAGCTAGGTCACAACACAACATCAGTGAGTCTCAGGCAACATCATAGTAAATAACAAGCAATCATGTCTCAAGGTCATGTTTGCTTGTCTCTCAAAACATGTGTTCAACTTCAGATATTTGTGTTATTTCCTCAACTATTATGTCATTGCCATTATGTTAGTAAATTGAAATCACACACAGTAATCATGACCATCTATGTGCCTATGTACAATTAGGACTCCTATTGGACTGACATTATTCAATTAGAGTTGACTATGAGGCATAAGCTAGATAATATTGTGTTTAGATATTGTATTTCAATGTTGTCAGTGAAAACCAGTTTAATGGCCATGTAATAGCTATATTTATAATTACAATTAATGAAACTTGCAATAAACTTAGGGGTTAACATACAACGTGTAAAGCCTAAAAATTGGGCTGGTCGGAACATTTGCTACTATTGTATTCGACATATAGGAGATTGACATGATTTTACATAACGAGAGATCGCAAATTGGTGGCGTAACAGGCCAGCCGAGAGAACTGTCACACTGATTAGGTTAGTTCGAATGGCAGACAGCAGCAGGACTGCTGCGCCGCCGGGTGCTGCCCATGCTTACCTTTACGGAGTCGAGCGGGTACATTATGCAATGCTCCATCACCCCCGCTATTGCTCCGGCAGTCATGTGTGTGACGGAGTTTTGGGTCGGAAGGGTTTCATAGTCCTCAAAGTTCATAATACTCACTGAATACCGACACTCAGCACAAAAAAAAACACTGTTAGAGGAAAATTTACAGGGGGCTACGATTTTGAATTACCGAATTAGAAGTATCATTTTCACTGACTATTTTTATCACAAGTCATCCGAAATTTAGAACAATCAAAATTGATTCCATAAATGCGACTCTCAAGCACGCGCGACTTTTGCGGTATCACAGAGTAATAAGAACTTTCATGTCATTCGGTCTTTTATAATCTGTTGGATAGTGACGTTTATTACCACAGACTTATTTAAATCGACTAAATGAACTTTTAATTTCAAGAATTTCGCATCCACCCACCTTAAAATTGTAATTTTAGAGAGCAGCCAACTCAGAGGCTCATATAATATTATTAAAACGAAAAAACCGTAATTACGTCATTATACACTGACAAATTTTAAGGAGGACCTCGTGGCTAAATAATAACAGCCGCTTGGATCCATCTTTAGGTTAAGCCGTGCTTGCCTAGGTTGGTCTGTGGATGGGTGACCACCCATTACATACCGAGTTTCCTCCGTGCCACGGAAAGTACGTTAAGCCATTGGTCCCGGCTGTCAATTGTAGACCTTTGACAGTCGTTAGGTAGTCAATGGCCCAAAGTTTGTCAACCAGTCTTACCAAGGGGTATACTATTACCCAGTCGTAACTGGGTTGTGGAGGTCAGATAGACAGTAGCTCCATGTAGAATACCACACCAATAGCCACACAACCCATACTCAATATCTACACTTTGCACAATAAGCCCCTGAAACGAGTTTCTACCGTACGCGATCTGGGTACTAAATTTGACCCCCTCATTACATTTAACCAACATATAATACAAACCTGCAACAAGTCCCGCAAAAACTTAGGTTTTGTTTTCAGACAGACTAAAATTTTTCATAATCGGCAAGCCATAACCTTAATTTACAACTCTTTCGTCCGCAGTTTCCTCGAAACCAACAGTGCAATCTGGAGCCCCCATGAAAAAGTCTATAAACTAATCATTGAAAAGGTCCAGAAGTCTTTTACCTCTACTTCAAAATACATGGGTTTTACCCATATGTGTACCCTACGCCATTCGTACTAGTTATGGTGACATACCAGAGCTTAGAAGTCAGAAGAAATCTTGCTCTCATTAAATATGTCATTCGCCTAATTCGTGGTTCCCTTTTCAATAAGCCGTTATTACAATACATCTCACCCACGCAGGCACACACTTCGCCCACGCCAACGTCCTCTTTTTTCATTTCCTCCACCTAACCAGCACCACAACCCTTAAGACCAGCCCATTATTTCTAGCCCTTACCCATATCAATTACATTTTAATGTATGACGAATCTATGGATATTTTTGCAACTACTGAACTGAGTCTCCTCAACTCTGCTTCTCGATACCTGGAGTCCATTGCCACTCCCAGTACTATCTCCTCGGGGTAAACAAAGTGTATCCCTTATATTAAGTATATAATTTTATGATGATACTAGTTTTGTTCATTTTATTGTAATTTCATTGTGTTTATTCTAATTCAGTCTACTAAAAATGTTTTGCTTGCTTTTATTCTTACATATACTATATTGTTTACTTTCTAATATTTTTATTTTATTTTTAATTCTAATTTTATGAAGTTTTACTTGTTTTTTATGTTCAACCAATAACTTTGTGGCGAATCATAGTTATTTGTATTTATTATCTATTGTTCCCACTACGGAGTTAATCGTTGTAGCTGACAGCACTGGTCTAGAACTCTAGATGCTCTATGGCTAGACTAGAGTTAGACCAGAGATGACAATACCAAAATACCTACACTTGGGACGGAAAAGTTTCTTACTTCAACTTACTTGTAAAACCCTTTCCTGTAAATAACAATCGCTAACCACCAGTAATATTATTGTATGTCTGACACATTAAGGTGCATAGCGTAAGCAAACGTAGAAGAAATATAGTGATTATACAATCTGGACCCCTAGTTTCATTTTAAGAAGCGGCGCAAGCAGGCGCCTAAAACTTGTATGTGTGGTTTAGACTGTCAGTATAAGTTGGTTATAAATAAATAAAAAAGAATACTGGTATTCAGCTGCATCCGGTCAGACTGGAAGCCGACCCCAATATAGTTGGGAAATTCATGATCACTCGTTTTCGAACATTTTTTTTTTGGCTTTCGCATAATGGAACCCGCCTTGCCACTGCGAAATTGTTACATTACTACAGAGGGCAAGTAAAAAAGTAGGGTTGAGGTCATAGAGTAAAGTAATATAACGGGTATAGAGAGCCCCCTCGCACAATTTTTTGAAGACCGCTAATGTCAATTGATCGGATAAATAGCGCCATCTATTATCGGCATCCACAAACTTGCGACATATACGGGGTGTAAACAGACCCTTCACCAAGCCGTCAACCAAGCATTCTGTACGTCAAACTAAGTAACTTTACGCAAAAATTTTTGCTGGGAAACCAAAATTTTTTTTGGGGTCAAAAATCACATTTTACGGTAAAACTCAATATAATGCGCTCAAAACTTATTGCTGATGGATGCTTTGAATAGTAAACGGACCATGGAGGTAATTGGAGTAAAGTTAGAACCTTAAAAAGTAGTATTTAAAAAAAAACTTGTGAAAAAATTGGAACTTTGACCCCCAATATCTCCGTAACTAGAAGGTTCCCAGGTATGATCCAGAACAAAAAAATGATCACAATGACGGGGGGAACAAGTGCCTTTCGGCTTCGTTAAGGGTCTTTTTACACCCTTTATAGCTGTAACTAGCTATAGGTACTACTTATGCATTAGTGCACCTATACTTTAAGCTTCCTCACTATTTTACTTGTTTTTGAAGTTGATAAAGTTTTACATCATTTTACTTTTTCTCTTTACTAAGTAACAAAATCATAGTAAAACTTTATCAAATTAAAAAAACAAGTAAAATAGTAAGGAAGCATCAATTTCAAAAGGTACACAGTGGATACATAAAAAAACAACTTTTATTTTATAAAAAACTTATTTATTTATCTTGTGTTTATTTTATAAGCTTGCGCCTCTGCTTTAATTTCATCCGCACCATGATATGTGATTTTGCCAGACAAAATCCGGTTTGTTGAACAAGTCCAACTATATGAGCAAATTAATACTTGGGTTTTCAAAATAATTCGTACACTTCACTACGGAGCTCAACTCAACGCGGATCGGCTGATTAATTTCACGAAGAAAGGCACAAACACTGAATGAAAACTACAAACAAGCGCAAGCGCAGGGTACAGTCGCCATAATCCGCCATATTATTTGAATTTTAACCTGACAATTTGACATTTGACAATCATTACCAAATCAATAATTCAATGTGTTGCTATTGTAATTATTATGCAGATTGTAATCTACATAAATATTTGCAAATAATTATAATACGTGTTAAATAAAATGATTAGGTAATGAAATTATATTTCTTTTATTAAGTTTTGAGTCACAAATTATATCAGGATCGATGGTGTCGCCGGTTTCGCCATCTGTGGTGACATAAGGTAACTAATTGTTTTGGATGCAAATAACAGATGTCGCATTTTGAAAGAAATTACCCCAAATCTGTCAATATACGGAACTGTCCTACCCCTGGTTGAGGTAGATGGGCAAGAAAACCACAACTTCAATGAGTATATTTATTTACCATGGACATGACATCCATGACGAAAAAACCGAAAATTTTGGTCGCGCCATGTTGTATTTTCATTTTGACCCCGGAAACCATGAAAAAGACACCTATGCAATGATGAAAAATTCGTTAATTTTCGTATCCGCTATCTTTGATTTCGACTATACAATTCGTTTAGAACGCCCACGATTACCATAAAAATTACAACCATGATGAAAAATTCGTTAATTTCTGTATCCGCCATCTTTGATTTTAATTTTGACCCCACATTCGTTTAGAGCGCCCTCGATCACCATGGATGTGACACCCATGATGAAAAATTTGCAGCCGCCATCTTTGGTTTCGATTCATCGTAAGGAATCTTATTGCCCACAAGTAGTTCGCGCTAGTGTCTTCCGCACATGCGTAAATAATTAAAAAATCATAAATAAAAACATAACCCTTCTTTTCTCTGTAGTAGGTTAAAATAATTACGTAGAGCAGCCTGCATGACATAACATGAGCGCGATAGCATGATTGTGCGAGTAAGAATGCGTATTTCTTGAGCAAAAACCGAGAAATTTGACGATATTATCGAAATCAAATTAAGAAAATAAAAGATTTTTTACAAAAAGTAACGAGGCAACTTTGTAGACCAGGATATAAAAGTATTTACTGCCTCGATAGATTTTGTGATTTAGCCTCTGTTGCCTCGAAAGAAATGCGGAGAGATAGACCTCGGATTCGCATTGGGGGCGAAGGACCTCTTTTCAACGCCAGATTTACGCCATAAGAGCGAGTTTTATGAACTTTAAAAAAAATACGTAGTTATTAAGCATATAACCAATATTATGGTGCACTAAAAATAATAGCAATTCCTTTATAACTTTATTCAAAAAAATATTGTAAACCTGGGCGATTATTTCGACGTACTGTCAATGCTACCCAAAGACATTCAAATATAACTAGCTAATGCTACCGGACTGAAGCCTTAAGTGGTGTTGTGGTGTCTATTCTATTCTATTCTTACCTACTGTCCGTACTTTCCAATTTAATTACTATACGAAATGAAAGTACTTACTTAATTATTATTTAATCTGATTTTAATCATCTTTTGTCTTTAAATTTTATCCACAGTCCAATGATACCAAATCCATGCCATTGCTGCCAGGTGAATCGCGGAGGTTCCAGGTACTCGGGTAGGTATGCAAATATGTATTTTTTTAGCCTTGCATGTGGAATCTACGTGGATGTGAAGCCTAGGGGCGAAGGTGTTTGTTACTAGTGTGTCCGTCTTGTTCCTCAAGCAAACTACCGCTGCCGGAGGGCTGGAGTACTCGCTCAGGCATCATCACGCCCGCCAGATTATGTACTTACGTGTATACTTGCCAGCAACGAACACGCAGGGCTTCATGTCGAAGGAATCGAACAATTATAAGCATTTTATAATAAGGAAGGATTAGGTTAGTATAAAATGACAAAAAAAATAATGGGAAATGCAAGTTTATTACTTTATAAGCATATAGTCTTCACGATAAAAATCACTGATAAATTCCTCTCACACATCTCTCAATTTACGCATGAATATAATGTTCGAAGTGATAGTCGTGACATCGTGCGACAAAGTATGACTCGCGTGAAGACGGCGCGTCCCGAACTCGTCGCCGCCCGCCAAGCGCGCCATTGACCGCGCCACAGGTGCGACCGCGCCACTCGTGCGACCGCGCCACTCGTGCGACCGCGCCACACGTGCGACCGCGCCACACGTGCGACCGCGTCACACGTGCGACCGCGCCACACGTGCGGCCGCGACACACGTGCGACCGCGCCACACGAGCGACCGCGCCGCACGTGCGACCGCTCCGCACCTGGCGACTGGCGCCCCACTCTATTGTATAAAAAGCGAAAGTTATGCTCACGAACCAGTTCGGGAGCGCACACGGTATACATACATATAGCATTATTATTACAAAATAAACTCTATATATACATCTAGATACAATTCGATATAAATAATTTAACTCGTTCTCTCACTCGCATACATTACATTGAAAGCTGACATTGCTTATCATTTATTCAATAACAGTATTTTCGTGAAGATTTAATAGTTTAAATGGTAATGAAAGTGTGTCTACCTGGCACAATGTCCCGAGACATCGTTTGGTATGTCTACATATTAGCTCAGTGATGGACACTCGTCTACCTATGGAAGTAATAAATACATATAATATGAGACTTGGTAAGATGATTAAGTTCACGACCGACTAAGTTAATATTCGCACGCACATTACTAACATTAATGCAAAACGTTTGCAATTGACAATAATATAGTTTCCTCGTCGGCGTTTCGTCGCGTCAGGTGCAGTCGCATCGATGTACTTAGTATGCGATGTTGGCATTACTTCCATTCTTGTAATGACGAAATGAAACAGTTCCATGTACCGTAACTAGATCCTCTTGTTCCCTATTCACATTATTGAACAGCTCATTTGTTAACAAACGATTAGAAATCGTTTAGTATTTAATTTTAATAATCTGAGCACTATTTAATTTAAAATATTATTGATTGATGATTTTTTTTCTAATATGTAATTTCTATTGGTTAATCAACCCACGTTGATAACGCAGATAAAAATTATTATCACCTTAACAAAAAAAGCTAGACAATATGTCGTAGAGCAGGATTGAGATACGATATTAGTGAATGATAAATTTTCGTAATAAAGCTATGCAGTAATAGTGTTAGCTGATTGTAGTATAATATATCACGTGGTCATCACACTGGCACATCACCACATGTGCCAGTGAAACATCGGGATGCAGAGCTGCGACAATCGATGAAGAGCGGCCACAGCAGAGCACTCGTCTTGTAATGGTAACAAATTAGCATATCAATTGTATGTAAGCTATCTACTCTTACGCATACATTATCATATACATGTAATAGTTCTGTTCAAACTGTATAACGGTCTGCGCATTATATAGTCAAGACACTGCGTCCTCTGTGCTCCGCTGACACCTAAAATTGTGTTCTGCGTAGCTTTACGTTAGATGTTCTGAGTCCCCATATAGTTTGTACCTTTGTACCTGCGCAGACCGTCACTCGCAGCTAACTTTCGAGCCGCCATAAAGTTTCAACAGAACTATGTCTCCTAAGCCATCGAAATGCTGAATGAAAAACAAAAATACAATACTTTGAATATAATTTCATCTACATATATTGCAACCAAAAATAATATCTGCCTAGAATAAAATTAAAAACAACGACGTAATTATAAGAGAGCGGCGGGCGTGCGCTCGGCGTGGCCATGACGTCACGCCCCCCCCTCCGCACACACACTCGCACGCACACACTCACACGGCAACAGTCCGCGACGCAGCGCTGACGTCACGCGCACACGCACTAGCCGCACGGTTTCCGCGTTGTTCTCATTCAGTTTGGGCGACACAGAGGCGCTGAGTGCGTGTGATCGCGTGCCGTCCGAGCTGCACATATTATGACAACTTATTTGTGTTCTGATTTATAATCTTACATTATAACGATAGAATCACGTTCCGTTCCCGGCACACACCTCAGTGAAGTAAAATAATCGTCCACTACCCACAAAAGCTACACTTATAGCTACCGATACATAGCGATATAGTCATCTATGTCCCAACTTAAAGTCTAAATCAAAATGTTTATCTTACATATCGTAATATATTTGGTTCTCACTAAATTAAATGAATTCCACGCGCCCACACAAAATCACAATATATATATAATAATATATAGGTATCTGTATATTTCTCATTTATAAACAAGGCATCGTTAGATGAGCGCGAGCGACGGGCCGGCGGCTCCATGAGCCCCCCCCCCTCCCCCCTGCCCGCTACGCTACGTAATATATTATTATGTGAACGCTATAATATCATCGTATCCGTACACTGCACAGTGACATCGATGTCGTGGTGATCGCAGGAGAGCCGACACGACGTCGTATAAATAATAACAACAATGTAGTCGCGGCCGGCGACGCCCTGTCCCGGCTGCACGACGCGCGACGCGGTGCAGTGCGTGCGCGAGTCGTCGACGCGCAACGGCTCGCTTGCAATATGTTGTAATGTTAAATGAAGTCAGTGTAACAATAAACAGGGCATGCGCTGGTGTGCTCGCTCTAGAAGAGGCGCGCGCGACGCTTGAGCTCGTTGCGGCGCCACTGCGGTAGGCGGTAGAAGTCCTGGCGCCCGATCTGCAGGATGGCCTCGAACTCCGCGTCCGACAGGTGCCGCTGTACACATACACGTCACTTTTAAACTCAATTCATTGCTTTATTAATTTACAAGGGCCAAAGCTTCTTCCAGGCAGTGGAGGGTCAACATTTACAAGCTGGAGCAAGCCTACAGGGCGATCCGACTGTTAACAAATCTTTGGGCTCGTATGCGTGTCCCACCACGTCTGCCAGCCCATTATTATACAAGTACAGCGCTGCGACATTCATTTTTAAACGTCGCAGCACCATGCCGAGGTAGACATGCCTCTTGGCCTCGTACAGGATTCATTTATGTTGTTCGTGTTATTTTGTGCCAGTTTGATGAGTGGCGTACGGGGGGCTCACCGCCTATTGCATGGGAACATTACTGGTGTTTACAATGAAGTAGGTACCACCTCGGCCTAGCCCTTCGCAGATAACAGACATGACGCTGTGTTATGTTTTCTTGTAATTATCGTCCTGTGCGAGTCCCAATAAATAGTGTTTCTTTGAGTGGGGTTCAGATCGAGGCGCAGCACGTTACCTCGAGGTTGAGCCGGTCGACGTCGGGCGGCAGGCGGTAGTTGGTGATGAGCAGCAGGTGGTAGGGGTAGAGCTTGGCGGGCTCGTGCAGCAGGTGCGACGTGGCCATGTTGGGCAGCGAGCGCCGCACGCCGCCGCCGCCCCCCACCACGACGCCGCCCGCGCTAGTGTGCCGCCCGCCCACGCCCATGCCCACGCCCACGCCCACTCCCACGCCCACGCCGCGGATCACCACTCCACCGTCCGTTGTCTGCGCATAAACTCTCTTGTTACTCCTACGCCTCTGTCTCCATTCATATCATTTTCGAGTATAAGATTTCTACTACCAACTAAGTATTACTGAATTAACAAACGTTTCAGCGACTCTCTTAACAAATCATACACTGAATGTAAGAATCTCGTCTGAGGGTAAGATTAGAATATTTCAAGCTTCTTGGATGATCGCCGCCGGATAAAGTCAGTTAATTCAAGGTAAGTTTGGAACAAAACAAAGGAGCTCGGGAACTCACCACAGCACTTCGATCCACATCAGTTATGGAGCCGGCAGAAACTGAAATGATAACATTGTAATGAATATGTTGTGTTCAGACGAGCGCACGACTCGAACGCGTAGGCAATGAATATGTGTCTTAGTACACGACGTACGATATTAGAAGCGAAGCGCTCATGCGGGCACAAAATGTAATGAAAACGATCAACGATGTAGTTTGGAAAGGGGAATACAGTGTGATTGCGAGGAGCTGATGTCTGGGCTCTGGTGATTGTAGTATAGCGCGTGCGAGAGATGGCGGCGCGGCGGAAGCGCCCACTGACTGTGGCGCTCGGTAAACATCTGCGTAGTGTTTGTGCGTGATAATGACATGATGTGGTGAAGAACACAGGTCAGGTCATCACCAAATCAGTACTACAACTCAGTATATTCGACACGTGTTTGACTACTGTCAAAATTCAGCGTGTACAACGCTCGCTGAATTTTGTCGCAATGAGTTAGTAGAAAGAAAGCGTGTGAAAAAACATGAAAATCAACGATAAAATAGAGGAGCTAATTGTTTATTCATTCATTTTTGCCTCTCTTGAATGATTGAATGTCGAAAATCGATTTGACTACCTTTGGTATCATTTTGAGATTCTAAACAAGGAAAATATCGCCTTGTTCTATAACTTTAAGAGTCGCTTTAGACGTACAGAATACACCATAATTATTTACGGGGTGGAAGGGACACCGACGCGAAAACGGTTACCACGTATTCGGTACATCATTCTGAGCCCCGCCACATAGAAATTTTTCATTTAATTATAGATTTTGGCCGTGTAGATATTGCACTTTTGTAGGAAACAGCGGCTCAGAATGATGTACTGAATACGTGGTAACCGTTAGCGCGTCGGTGTCTTTTACACCCCGTAGATGAATATTATGTTGACCACATAAACATGAATAATAAATAAATGATAACAATAAGGTGTAATGTATGTGGCTAGTGGCTAGGCTGTGCGTGTGTGTGGCGGTGAGTGGGCGGTGAGTGGGCGGCGCAAGCGGGCGGCGCTACTTACTGCACAGCTCGGTCCGCACTGGCGCAAAACACACAACCACGCGTCAGTACATATTCAGTAGCCACAGCGCCGACTTAACATAGTGCAGTCGTGAGGAACAGACTGCAGCTATGTACACATGTGGGCAAGTCATTCAATCTCAGACCAGCGAGATCAGGGACTGTTCTGTTCCATATAGTCGTCTCTAGTCTGACTCTATTGTTTAAAATTGTATGGACTCTAGCAAATTCCGGTTTTAAGAAATGTTGTATGAAAGGCATCTCCACTGCTGGACACCAGACCATTGTCCTTCGACCCGTTATGTTATTGAGGAGCGCGGATCGGTGCCGACGAACAGACACAACACGCTGCCTCTCATAATGATCTCTGACGCGCATTACACCTAGGTCCCCGCTGGTCATACGGATACAGTTAACATAGTTCATAAATATATAACTAGTATACAGCTCACTTATATAACTAGTATAGTAGTAACAGTCCTAAACTGATATGGGTAAATATGTGATGAAGGGTGAGCGTTAACATCGTCGTGGCGATACCTGCGTGACTGCGGCCGACGCAGCAGGCGCACGCGCCCGGCGCGTCGGCCGCGAGCCTACCCCGCCACCACCGCGGCCCACAACAGTACGGTAGGGAGATACTTACTATCTGACTTGCCGCTGCTGAAGTCGGTGCTATGCGTCTTGTCTCCCATTCCGCTGAATGTGAAGTCGCCCTACAATGCATACATACATACGCACCGGTCAGTCAATGTTAATGGAACAAACAGTTGTGCAACACACCACTAGAAACGATACACAACACTCATGTTATATGTGGGCAGGTTGGGCCAACAGGTCTGTTCTTGGCTATAAACTGGGCAAGTCTCATGCTACAGTGCGCACAGTCCTGCAGAGTAGGTGAGTGCGTCGCGCGGTGCCGTGCGCGGTCTGCGCGGGCCACACACACGCGCTCATGATACGAAGCAACTACGGCTATAGATGCAAGCTACGTGGAGTGTTACACAGGGTTTCATTCGGCTAAACTTCACGTATGTGGCGAGTAGGGACATCTAATCATGAAAAATAATGATTAGTGTAATGAATTTACAAAAATAAAATGAATTGATGAGTTTCCAAAATCTTTATTCTTTTCTCTACTCATTGTTAGAGATCGATACCCATCACATCCAATTGAAGCCGGTATTTTGTTTCCGGAAACGAGAAGAGCTTGTCGGGTTGCTCACCCGACGCCGCCGGCACGGGGCGGTACAGCGAGTAAACAAGTTTGTCATGTGTACTTACATGTAGGAAATGCAAACTATATTCGTAAGCTCAAGTTTTATTATACCAACACAAAATAACAAACCACGGTTATTAATAAGGACAAAATAATTACGAATTTATTATAATCACTAACAGAATTACATTACATTTAAACAAAATTACCAACCCTCTCGAAGTGGGCAAAACACGATGTT
The DNA here is from genome assembly GCA_905220335.1 of Noctua pronuba. NCBI lineage: Eukaryota > Metazoa > Arthropoda > Insecta > Lepidoptera > Noctuidae > Noctua > Noctua pronuba. The sequence goes on along the minus strand of LR999915.1, from coordinate 14,711,808 downwards.
AAAATTAGAGCAGTCATTTGTTCAGAATTAACTAATATTCGCATACAGTTGACTGACATATTTTCACTTTCAGAGTCAAATAGATGGAAAGCATTTAATATAAAAAAAGGATTTATATTCCGTGAGACTTTAAAGTAGGTATTATCAAAGAAGTGTTTTATAGCAGATATATGTTTAGCTCCGCAGTCGGTTTCACCGACGCGACGCGACACGCGACGCGCGACAGTTGGCACGAGGTGCAACTAGCGATAGCGGATGATCGACGTCGCACGACATCCACGGTTCGGATCGATCCAGAGAGATTCATCGCTAGAGCGACGGCTATGCTAATCAGTACCGACGTGAGGCCGTCGATCGAGCGCAATGTAGTTGCATCTATTCGGTCACCAAGACAATGCAAGAGAGTAACATCACATGTAAATGTTTATTTGTGGTCGCGACGTACTCTGTTTCTGAGTATTAGTCGAGTGCAATTAGACAATAAGGTGGAACGAAGTTTATAGTGGTCGGATTTTCATGGGATTTTTTTTATTGGGTTCCTAAGGTAGTAGAGAAAAAAGTTAAAAAAGTTTTTTTTTTAATTTTTTTTTGGAATACCTATTTTTTTTTCGTTTATGATTAACTTCGAATTCAACGGATTCATGTTGTGGAGTAATAGTGTGACCTGCGTGCATCCATTAAACGTCAATTTGGTCTGTTTCTTTGTTAATTGTTGTCGATGTAATGCATATTTCAAGTATTTTTTGAAAACATCTTATTTTCAGCAATTATTTTTAAAATATCGAGTTTTAAGACTAAAATTTCTTTTGAAACTGGTAACTGATGCTTTTTCACAAGCAAATGGACCAGAAAATATTCATGAAGACCACTTTCATGAGTGAAGTGACTTAAATTCATTCGCAATTACCAGGAAATCGTCAATGTTAATGAAGACTTTTTTTTTCGAAATGTTTCTATGAAACTCACGGTGCATATTATTGTCCAAATCCTCATTTTAATAACTAAAAAAATATTTAAGGATACTTATTAACAGTGATCGGAGTAGGTAGATTGATTTTTGGTACTTGTATCATAAATGCACACAGAAAGAATAACATGGATAAGCCATTTTTCCGGAAAGTAATTCCGGTATTTCCGGATTCAATTAAATATTGTTAATGTTGGTAAGTGATATTATTACTACGCAATTCAAAATTTAAAGGAAGGTATCAAAACTAAATTAATTCATTATTTATCTGTTGAATAATAAAAACAAACACACCAATAATCCACCAATTCCGGAGGAATGTCCATATTAATATATACGTTTCGGATCAATGACCCCAGTTCAATCTACCTACTCCGATCACTGCTTATTAAACATTAGTTACTGCTGAAAAAGTAAAACATGATAAAAGGCCTCTATCGCTAAGAATTGGTAGCGGTATCGGTATTGATATTAAATTCCGTGCAAAGACCTAAGCTTGCAACTAATCTTAGACAAAAATCGTGAAAAATGATTAGGTTATAATTACGATTTTTTTGTAAATTTACCGGTGGCGCCATTCCACATTTGCCGGCAATAAGCAACATATATCGAGCACAAACAAATATATTTTTTTAGTTTTTGTTATCTGTGGAAAGCAGATATAATAAGGATATTTTCAGGATAATATGTACGTTGACCGTCATAGAAATATTTTGAGAAAAAGGGCCTTTTTTAACTTTAGACGATTTCCTGACAATTTTGAATACATTTTTAGTCACTTCACTCGTAAAAGTGGTTTTCTTGAATATTTTTACATCCAGTTATCTGTGAAAAAGCATCAGTTACCAATTTTAAAAGAAAATCTTAGTCTTAAAACTCGATACCTTAGAAATAATTGCAGAAAATAGGACATTTTCAAAAAAATACTTGAAATATGCATTACATCGACAACAATGAACAAAGAAACAGACCAAATTGGTGTTTAGTGGATGCACGCAGGTCACACTATTACTCCACAACAAGAATTCATTGAATTTAATTTAAATATAAGTTAATCATAACAAAAAAAAAATATTCCAAAGGAAAAACAAAAAAAAAAGTCGCGAGCTGCGAATTTTTTTTTTAACTTTCTTCTCCACTCCTCTAGGAACTCAATAAAAAAAGTCCCATGAAAATCCGATGACTATAAACTTCGTTCCACCTTTTGAGTATTTTTTGTCTAATTGCACTCGACTATATGTCAAAAACCATAATTATAAATGATGACATTTAATGATGGTGCGTCGTGCGTAGCTTATGCAACAAATCGGCTTTGCTCGTTATCGTGTGTAATCTCGTGTATTGTCCTGCCGTTCGCTTCGTGGCGGGCGAAGGAGCGCTGAGTACTCACGGCGGTGGAGGACGAGAAGGTGTGCGAGCGCGGCGCCAGCCCGTAGCCGGGGCGCGGCGCGGCGCGCAGCGACGACACCACTGCAACAGTGCACTGTACCGGCCGCCCTAGCCCGAGCCCTACGAGCCTAGCGCCCTACTCCTAGCGTGGGGTGTGTGTGTGTGTGTGTGTACTGCAGGTCGCTCACCTGGCCCCGGCGACTGAGCGCGGCGGGCAGCGTGCTGGAGCGCAGGCCGCAGGCGGCGCGCGGCGGCGCTACACACACAGGGCTATAGTACACGTACCGCGTGCGGGGGGTCGGCCCGACCACGCGCACGACCGCTCTCGCTGTTTCGATTCATTCGTCTGGCGGGTCCTGCCCGTCCAGAACTGTGAGACGGGTCTTGGGGTATTTGGAATACGGAATGATCTAAAATTCTAAATTGACGGAAGCACTTTACTTTTGATCTTGTGCGGTACAATGTAATCAAAAATGAATGCAGTAATAATTAAATTGGATCGTGCGCGTAGGTCGGCTCGACTCACGAACGTCATAACGACTCGTAACAACATTGACATGGACGGTGTGCACTCAAACTTGTCTATGACACGAGCTTTTAATAATTAAAAAAAGTACAACATAGTGTACCGACTGAGTTGACTGCACATCATCTTCGATAAGATACACCTACACAGTTTCATTTAGGACAAAAAGTCGTGATATTTAGTGGAACTCATTGTAAGCTGATCTACTGTCATGTGTTTAAGATATGACGTCATGACTAGGTATGTACCGTGTAGTGAAACTGTGCGCGTGCACCGCCATGCATCATGCATCACACATAATGGAACATAATGGATACATTGACGACACTGTGTCACCGTGGTGACTACACTGGACAAACTATACCATACTTATACATAATATATCAATTAAATAATATATATCACTAAATATCCATAAAAACAGTAATACACATACTTATAAATACGTACAGCGATATATTTAATAGTAACAAGATCCTTCACCACATGAACCAGTCATGAACAATAACAGCCAACCCGTGGAGCATGCACCAAGTTAGTACGTTTAGCGACTTGGATGCAGGTCTCGCTACAAAACGTGAGCTTTGACTCTGAGTGGATTCTTCTTTTTATCAAAATAATGTAAAATCTCGAAATTATGGTTAACAAAATATGCGAACCATTTTTGCAGCAAAATTTATATCTATGTCGGTGGCATCACGAGTGTAACAGTGCCGCCGCGCGCCGAAGTAATAGAAACCTTGTTCCTGGCAACATTACATGCTGCCGAAGACAGTGTTTAACCAGGCGTGTTACACCTGTGTTTACCATGAATACGTGGCTACAGTGAGGCGGCTACTTCGCTCATGTTTGTTCGCGAGTAACATGTAGCTGAACGAAATGAACAAAAAGCGCAACAGTAAAGCTTAGTGTAATGCAACAAGCTGCAGCAATATCACGCAACTAACTACGCTGCTGCGACGGCGACAGCACGACACCAACGGAGAACTCAGATCTTGGATGTTTAGCTTGATATGACAGAATCTAGACTTGACGGCAATAGGCGTCGCTTTATTTAATGGGGGACATAGCCACGCTGCGTTTAGCAAACCGCTATATTCACTAAGTAAGTGTTAATAGTGAACCAGGACATTTCAGAACTCATGTGAAACTTTAACTCATATATGATTTTACAACTTTAAGTTCAGGGAGTGATACCGATCACGGAGAATGAAAATTAAGTTTTTTTTAAGGATAACTGCGAGCGACCGCAGTAGAAGAATGTTTCATATAGTACGCCAGTGGCATTCCGGCGTCGAGCTGTAGCAGAAGCAGTATTGCAGCCAAGCGTAGCAGACAACAGCAGCAAGTAGCGAGCGGTGCGCCTCACCTGGTGCCGCCGCGCGCCTGCACTCCGCCGTCCACCGACCGGCACTCGCACTAACGTCAGCATTGTTTGTGTACCCTTACGCTCTAACCACTCAAATAGTGCCGCTGCGTGCCGTCTCAAACGACGGGCTGTTTTAATCTAATACATTTAGTTGACTATAAATTAGATGATGCATCAATATGAGATGACAACGTATCCCATCATCTTGTCGATGGCGGCGTGTGCCTCGCGGTAGTGTTCGAAGCGCGGCACTATACAAGAGGATGGACCGTACCATATCTTACCTTCGAGGCGATGTACAATGCGGACGTTGGAGCTAGTGTCTCAGAGATTGTAAATAAATTGTTATCATGTGAAATAATATGTGATGGAAGACAAAGCGCTGATGTGTACCAAGAGCATTACTGCGTATAATATTTGGCGCGATAAATAACGCGCGTACAAGCGAACGGCTCGTCAAAGGCTCAAACTACGAGATGTGTGCGCTACTCTCGACACTGTGCCTGTTGGATTATAAACTCTTTCCGTATGGTCATAGTGTATACATTAGTAGCTACGAGCATCGAGAGTAATGCAATGGGTAAAGTAGTTGATGTGACTCACCGTCGTCTGTGTAGTACGTGTACGTGTGTACTGCAACAGACTGAATGTTAGCATCGTGCGAGCGAGACAACAACACGTCCAGCGGTAACAGCTTACTGAACCATCGCTTTGTCCTTCATACACATACCGACAAACACACTAGTTCATGGACCACACTCTTGTAATAGGAACTGCACACTGCACCGTTACTGTTACGACTAAACAGGAAAGATGTTTTTAAAAAGTCGCAGGCGTCGAATCCGTTTAACGCGAATGTAACTATGAACTGTTGTGTTTGATGAGAGAAACAGCTTGGTATCGATTAGTAGGAGTATGAGCACCTGTGCCAAGTTAGCACACGGGTACAGTTCGTGGCACAGGTCAGTGTATATTAGCTGTAGCGAAGACATCAAGTTCGAGAGGAGACGTTAGTAGCTGTTAGTAGCGACAGTGATGTAGTAGATGTTACATAAGTACTAAGAAAGGGGCCCATATTATAATGAGAAGATGCGATCACGCCGCCAGTCCAATATTTTAACGAAAGGCGCTCAATCGATAATCTTGTGGGGTTATTTTGACTTAAGTCTTTTTTATTTTTGGTTTATAAGTAAAGCAGATGCTAAGTTATAGTATGGTGACTGGCGACGACCGCAGAGAGTAGGGGCTGGGGGCGGGGCGAGCTCGGAACACTACGTACGGGACGTCCGGACGTCAACGTCGCGGCAACTAACTCATATACGGGGTGTAAACAGACCCTTCACCAAGCCGTCAACCAAGCATTCTGTACATCAAACTAAGTAACTTTAAGCAAAAATTTTTGCTGGGAAACAAAATTTTTTTTTGGAGTCAAAAATCACATTTTCCGGTAAAACTCAATATAATGCGCTCAAAACTTATTGCTGATGGATGCTTTGAATAGTAAACGGACCATAGAGGTAATTGGAGTAAAGTTAGAACCTTAAAAAGTAGTATTTAAAAAAAAACTTGTGAAAAAATTGGAACTTTGACCCCCAATATCTCCGTAACTAGAAGGTTCCCAGGTATGGTCCAGAACAAAAAAATGATCACAATGACGAGGCGAACAAGTGCCTTTCGGCTTCGTTAAGGGTCTTTTTACACCCTTTATAACAAGTTGAAGTGGACACCGGAAAGGAAATACATACCCTTACGTATGTTTACTCAAAAAAGAAAACATTCCTTCATTTTTTTCAAAACTAAAACAGTTTTCATACATTTTTGATCATCGTGATCTGTATTTTATAGTCTGCTTCAACTTTCTACCGTGATAAGTCCTAGAGTTAGTTACCGTACGTTGTGAAATGAACATCCTGTACGTTTATATTACACGTTTTATTCAATTAACACAATATGATTATTTAGAGTAATAGCTTAGCTTGTAAGTTATGGTCATTTCAATTGATGTGGCAGATTCGAGTTCTCATTTTATTATAATTTGTTACATAATTGGCGTTATTGGCGCACCACAATCTGTCGCATCCAGTGAAATAGGTGTTCTGTCACGAGCACATATGTACACTTCTGGCGATATTCGAAAGTGATTTCCCGTCATCCGATCCTTATTACATTAGCTCTGGGTTAAAATGTTCTGCAAATGTTCTTGAATTATTGCACAAGTACAGTAAAAGCTCCTTGCATTCGCGGGCGGAAACTTTTTCATGTGTAGATAGAAATCAAATATCAGGCTTGTGGCCACGACAAATAAATCGGATGGTGTGGGTCCTAAAGATGGATCATGATATGGAGATAACAAAACACCGCATTATTTATTATAAAAACTTAAGACATGTATTTTCCAAAAATAAATTCGTCAAAATTAGACATTCAGTCACGTGACTGTGAACACCAATCAAAAAGAATGACGTCACGTAAATGCCATTCAAGGTTCTCAATTTAGTAGTTTTCCTCCCAAATTTGGTAGGTAAATAAATGAGTTAGGAATTTAAAATTTATTTAGGGGCTCTATATTTTAAATTCAAATATTAAATAATTTTTATATGAAGAATGTTACAAAACATAAAGTGTACTTATTTTTTTAGGGGAATTTCCAAGGTACTGTGGCGATTTTAGGGGTAAATATTTTTGGGAGTTGGTAACCCTGACGCTATTGTCATTTGTCATAGTTGTTTTCAAACAAGAGAGCTTTAATTGTCTTTTTACCAATTTTTGATAAGTAATTTCGCTATGGAGTCAGGATTTAGCAAAGCCGACAGCGATAAAAGTAATATAATAATGTCATACAGACGATTGTGTGGTGACGTGACGGACGTGAGTTTCAAGCGTTTAGCGTTTTTCGCGGTAAATTGAAATTGGGTTTTTTAAAACGTAAAATATATTATGTAAATATTCGTTTGTTTTTTAATAATATATATTTTGGTTAAAGTACATTCAAACGTAGCATATTAACCATATTTTAAATTTTAGTCAACTAGCCTAATCTCCGCAAGTAAGAAGCTTTTATTGTATAGCAAATCGCTTTCGACGTTCGTCGAGTGTACATACTCGTACTGAAGTCGTGTGGCGGCTCGTACATCGTCGGGCGGCTTACCGTTGTAGGTGGGGATGTGCGAGTGCGACGTGTGCTCGTAGTAGGCGGCGTCCGTGTGCGCGCGCGTCTCCAGCGAGCGCGACGGCGACGCGCCCACGGGCGACGAGTAGCGCAGGCGCGGCAGCGGCTCGCGCGACGCCGACGGCGTCCTGGGGACCATACGGAACTAAGCTCGTACCTCAAAAACTCAAAAAGTAATGGTAATTGGTTAATAACGCATATTAGTGTACTTAAGTTGTGTTAACAATAAAAATCTTTGTTTTCAGAGCAACACAAGTTTATTTAATTTACTAACTAACCTTCATGATTCAAGATTATAGTGTTATACACCGTGACTTTTTAGTCGTCTTACAAAGGTGGTCCACTCAATGTACCCGACATTAAATAGCTCTAGGCGTGTTTTTTTTTACCTACCATAATAGGTACAAAGAACAGTAAATAATACATTAGAATCAAATTATGAAACATCCTGTTAGTGATGTTTACGTGTCAAACGGGAGAACTTACCTACCCAGCGCTCGAGTCCAGTAGACCATCGCTCGCAACATGGTGTTTTAACTACGTCATGCGTCATAATACTGAATAATATTTTTATTTTTAAATTATTAAAATCTCATAAATATTTTTTTTTTTGTCAAGGTGTATAAGTACGTAGTTGTAACTACACCAAAACAAGGAATGACTACAATAATATCTCACCTGCTTGCATTTCTAGGATCCAGATTCTGTTTTTTCCACTGCTGAAGTTTTTCACGTTCTTTCACTTCTTTAAGGAATACCTGAAACATTCAACTTTATGTTCAACATTTGCAATAATCTATAGTTATCTGCTTGTGTCCCCGTGGGTCAAGTTACGTAATAAAGAATAATTGCATTTTGTTTGGTACAAATTATAATGAATGTATTGAATCGGGTCGCAGAAAGCGTCACGTCGCTCGTCCCCGCCGGGTGGCGGGTGCAGTCGGGTGCAGTCGGGTGCAGTCGGGTGCAGTCGGGTGCAGTCGGGTGCGGTCGGGTGCAGTCGGGTGTACCTGCGCGATGCCGGTGTCGATCTTGGCGAGCTCCTGCTCCTCGCGGCGCAGCTGCGGGTCCACGCCGTTGTGCCCGTTGTGCGCCGCGTCGTCGTCGTCGCTGTCCGCCACGCCCGCGTACGTGTCCGACCAGCGCCGGCGCCGCTCCGGGTCCGTGTAGGGGTAGGGCGGCGCCGGGAAGTCGTCGCGCTCGATCTTGGACTTGGTGCCGGGCGGCGGCTTGAACGCGGCCGGGTAGTGCGACATCTCGATCGGCTCCTGGAACATAGCGGGTAACGCGACTGACTACCGGTAGAAGCCATCGGAACGAAGCTTTCATAAAAACTAAGCCGACGGCATACATGGCCACGAACCAAATAAGTGCGCGCGGCGTTTGTGAGCATGTATTCATGTGCGACGACTTGGAGCGCGGCGTCTCGCTGCGGATGGAGTCGACGAGCGCGCGCATCCGGGCCGCGACGACGCCTTGCTGCCGGGCCGCGCCGACGTGTGACACACAACTCGAGCTAGTCTCACCTCGTTGTTCATGTGCGGCGACTTGGGGCGCGGCGTCTCGCTGCGGATGGAGTCGACGAGCGCGCGCATGCCGGGCCGCGACGACGCCTTACTGCCGGGCCGCGACGACGCGCGGGTACTCGCCGACGCTGTAACAACGTGACAGCCAGCTAGTCAAGTACAGGTCCCAGAAATAGTATGCGCTTTGGTAATCACCGTGTTAACCCCTCACTAAGGTTTCAGATTTCTAACTATTGTCCTGGCTAGCTTTGCAGTAGTGCCAACTCCAGTCGTAGCTTGTCGCCTTTCATTCTACGGCTTAGTTTATTTATTTAATTTAACCAATACCTACACAAAATCAATTTGAATATTAGGCAATGAAGAAGTCATACCAGTCAATAAAGAAAGAGAAAAGCCACCAAAACCAGAACCAATCTTTGTAACTGGAGTCCTGGATATCAACGCTCTTAGAAACGAACAAATAAAAATTACAACAGCAGAAAAGTACACTATGACAACGCTCTCAGGTCAGGACACATTGTGAAAATAATGCCAGCAAGTATAAATGTATACAAATCAATAAGAGAAAAATTCATCACGGGCAGCATTAGCCAGTATACGTACGAGAGTGAAAGACCCTACAGAGTTGTACTGAGAGGTCTCAACAGTTCAGAGGATACCTCCCAAATAAAGGAGGAACTCAAAGAGCATGGACATGAAGTAAGACAACTTGGAAATGTACTTCACCGAATCACAAAAGAACCTTTACCCCTATTTTATGTAGACCTGGAACCAAAGCCGAACAATAGAGACATATTTAAACTAAAATACTTAAATCATATGAAAGTGTCCTTTGAACCACCCTATAAGAAAAAAGACATCCTCCAATGCAAAAGCTGTCAAAGATTTGGTCATTCCAACCACAACTTGTACCTTGTATTTTTATAGAGGCACAGAAGCTACATGCGCAAACTGCCAAGAAAAACATCCGGCTAGTTATAGAGGGTGTCTCAAATACAAACAATATAAAGAGCATATACTGAAAATACAACCGACACAAACAAAGATCAATAAAAACCAACATCACGAAGATGTCACGAAGTTGACAAGCCGCAGCCAAATCATTTTAATACTTACAACAAAACAATAGCAACTTACGCTGAAATGACTAAAAATAAAACAGAAAACAAAATAACCCTGACTAACCGCTTCAAATGCAACAACTTGGTGACATCTTAAATAAGATGTTCAACAGAATTCAAACCACGATGTTAAACATGGTAGACAACATGATGGATCGGTTTCTCCAGCTTTTAAGCAGCCAAAAGAAAATCTAATCCTAATCTCAAAATAATCACATGGAACACCAACGGACTAGTCGCACGAACACTAGAACTTGAAATCTTTCAGAACATGAAAAAATTGACGTGGCATTAGTATCCGAGACCAGGCTTACAAGTAAAAGCTTCGTGTCAATTAAGGGCTATACTATTTACACTACTAACCATCCATCGGGAAAAGCGCATGGAGGAACGGCAGAACTCATAAAATCTAACATAAAACACCACCCGCTTGAACCTTTCTCAATAGACAAGATACAAGCCACACTAATTAAAGTCAATGATAATCGCTCGGTCGGACATCACTTTTGCTGCAGTTTAAGTAGTTGGAGGCGACTTGGACGCAAATCATTATTTCTGGGGCTCTAGGCTAGTAACAACTAGAGGCAGAGAGCTCCACCGAGCTGTGGGAGATCTTAATCTTGATTGTTTGTCTACTGAACCTACCTACTGGCCGACCGACCCAAGAAAAACTCCCGATCTACTAGATTTGTTCATAGCAAAAAACATTGCAATCAACAACACCAATATGGAATCTGATTTAGATCTTACCTCAGACCACACTGCAGTTATACTCTACGTGAGTAATAGGATAATACTAACTGAAGCACTACCCAAAATTTAGAATAAGAAAACTAACTGGGATACATATCAGGATATAATCACAGCGGGGACACAGCTTATGATGTCTGTGAAAACCATCGACGAGAGAGAACAGGCTATAGAAGGATTAAACCAACCGACCCATAAATCTTTTTCCGGTAGTTGGAAAACCACTGGAAAAGATCATACTAAATAGATTGCGAGAACATCTAGCAGATGTAATTCCAACTCACCATTTGGCTTTAGAGAAGGCCACGGTACCATCGAGCAAGTGCATCGCTTGGTTGACGTTTTTTTTTTTATTTCTTTTTTTTTTATAAAAACGTTGCCCCACACTAGGAATTTCTCCTGTATCGTGGGTGCGTTTACAAACATTTAAACTCACATACACAAACAGCCAGACCCGGAACAACTATCTGTAGGCCATACAAATATTTGTTCCGTGCGGGGATCGAACCCGCGACACGCAACGCAGCAGTCAATCGCTCAGCCACTGCGCCAACCGTGCCGTCGTATTGGTAGAGCACTAGAAAACAAACAATATTGTTGCGCAGCCTTCCTGGACATAAGCCAAGCTTTCGACAAGGTCTGGCATAATGGGATACTCTACAAAATAAACGCTGCCACACTCTTTCTTCCCATTATTAAAATCTTATCCCGAAAATAGATGCTAGAAGTAAAATATAATTCCGAAACATCTCAAATGCACGAAAAGCCAGGAGTACCAAAGGGCAGCATAGTGAGTCCAGTTCTCTATCTTATATTTACAGCGGATATACCCACTACTATCCTGTCAACATGAGAATCACGACTCCGCATCCGAAAGGCTCCAATAACATCTGCCTCTGATCGAGGCATGGCTCGAGCGTGGCGTATTAAAGTCAATACTGATAAGTCGGTTCAAGTAACCTACACAGACACACTCAGAAGGAAAACCTGCCCACCTGTGAAACTTTGTAATACAGAGATCCCACAATCAGATGTCGCCAAATACTTAGGTATGCATCTTGACCGACGCCTCACTTGGCGCAACGACATATAGACCAAAAGGAAACATGTACTGGCTCATCGCACGTAAGTCACAGCTGACAGACGCCAGTAAAATGGCTATCTATAAAGCTATACTAAAGCTTGTATGGACGTATGGCATACAGCTATGGGGCACAACCAGTCACAGTAACATCGAAATACTAGAACGGTTTCAAAGTAAAACAATGAGAGTATTTTCAACATTCCACCGTACATAAGCAGTAAATATGCGAACCTAGATTGGAAACTGCGAACAGCGAAGGAAGAAATTGAGTCACACAGCAAGAATTATCAAGCTAGACTAGACCAACACATTAACCAGTTAGCTGCTGAGCTGCAGGGAGTGGCCAGTCTAAGATACTCTCGCCTTAAGATAAATAGTATACCAGATCTAGCAACAAGATTCGCAGACAGAAGATGAGAATCGCATCAATATTAGATTATTGTTTCAAGGAAACAGATTGCTAAGAAACAGGATTTAAAAAATAATAATAATAATCTGTTAAGTTTTAGTTAAAATTTTAAGTAAATCTATAATTTTCTAATGAACAAATACGCGTCTAGCTGAAAATCCTCCTTGCATGGTTGTAACAGCTGTGTGAGAGCTCATCATCGAGCGTTTGTATTTCCGCAGATATGCGATGATTACCGAAGCACATATTAGTTCTTGGAGAGCTGTCCAAGGTATCGTGGTGGTATAGTTGTATACGTACAGGGCGGGCGGTGGAAGTGCGGCGAGGTGGGCGGGCGGTCGTAGGGCTGCAGCGGGCGGCGCAGGTAGGACGGCTCGCTGGTGAGGTAGGAGTACGTGGTGATACGGTGCGGGGAGCAGGCGCCCGCGTCGCGGTACTCGCGCAGCACCAGCCCCGGCGACACCGCGCGGTATCCGTACTGCAACGTGCCAGCGTGTTAGAGTCTGTGCTCATTCCACAACCACTCATAGAAAGGCGGCTACGTACAACAAGCGACAACGGGTGACAACGGGCGCGAGTGCACGTCGTCAATCTCAGCCGAGTACCAGTCGAGTTTCTGAGTCCGTTTCGCTCGGTGTGCGAAGTCGACTTTCTGTACCTTTCTATTTAGTACCCAAGCATATAAATATGGGAATCAGTAGTACAATTTCGACCCAAACCTACTTCCTCCTTACTAGCTGTGGCCCTGACCTGCGGTATGTACTTTGAGGGCATGTCGATACTAAGATATCGTCTGGAAAACTCGCGTAATTCCACTACCGATTCCAAGAAATAAGAAAAAGTTCATAAATGTATTTGCACTGACAGTTAATCTAAAAGGACAAAACTAAAATGTTAGAGGGCTACGCGCGCGTAGGCACTGCACGAGCTACACCGTAGCAATGTGCGGGCACGCGCATAAACTACACAGGGTGAATTTTTCAAGTGGGCGTAGGTGGCCAAATCCGAAACTATGAGGAATTGCGAAAAATACTCAAAGCAGTCTCGAGGACGGTTTTGATGTAAACTAAAACTGCATCATTCGATTTTTGCAAAATCAATATTCCTAGCCAGGATTTGACCAGGAGTTGATTTTGAAAAAAAAACACACACACACAATGTATTATTACACCATTCGATAGTTTCACTAATAGGGATTCAATTCTGGGAAGTAATGACATGCGGCAAATTTAAGGAAAAGGTAAAATTTTGTCTTTCCATATTTTAAATAAATGTCCTTGATTGAGAACACCCGCAGCGCAGTCATCTTTAAAATATTATATTCTAATTTCAAATTTGTACTTACTCTTCATGGTTAAAGGTGAAAGTAAAAGAAAAAAAAATGTAAACAATTGAAATTAGAACTTACAAGTGAGGTGGCGCCAATAGCGATTTTGTTCGACGTTTCGTTTATTACTACTAACTAACTGTTTGCAAAAATTAACTCTTTTCTTTAGTTGGTCGTTTGTCATTACTTCCCAGAATTTGATCCTCAATAGAGACTCTATCGAATGGTGTGATAGTACAGTATTTTTTTTCCGTAAATCAACGGATTCTATTCCTGGCTAGGCATAGTGATGGGTGGCTATAGCCATAACTAGCTAAATAACGGCTATTAACAAAATAGCCACGGTTACGATATCCGTCAACACTATAACTAGCTATTGGCTACTGGCTAGTTAGAATACGGCATAGCGGATAGTAGCCACAGAGAATAATATAACTCCTTCGTTTTACAGCCGTCCCGGTTTTCGGTAGCCGGCTAGCCGGAGTAGCCGAGTAGCCGATAGTTGACTTAACACTTACAATAATAATACGTACGACCTACGAGGGGAAGTCATTTCTTTTCAAAAGATTATAAAATAAAATAAAAAGTAAATGAAAAACGAAATCAAGACATTACGTAACTTATTATTCACATTTAGACTTGTTGCTGCGGCGAGGATCGAACTCGAATCGCAGGACAGTTGATCGTTATTCATTCAATTCCCTAGTCCACCTAGCTACGCCGCTGCGCCGCCGCCGCTAGCGAGCGCTAGTCGTTATTGTTCAATAGCCAAGTAGCCAAAATAGCCGGCTAGCTAGCTGGCTATTCCACCACAAATAACCGGCTAGCTAAGCTATTGAAATTTCGGCTAGTTACCCATCTCTAGCTAGGCATATTGATTTTCCAAAAATCCAATGATGCAGTTTTAGTTTTCATAAACATCGGGCTCGAGACTCCTTTTAGTATTTTTCGCTATTCCTCGTAGTTTCGGATTTGGCAATCCACGCCCACTTAAAAAATTCACCTTGTATACTACGATAGCAAAAAAATATGGCGTCAGGGGAAAAAGGATTAATGTCAATCTGACAAACAATTTTAGAGACGAAATATAAGATTACAAAACTGTTTATTTGATATAAAGGGTTGCATTACTTTGTTATTCATAAGAAAAGGTGGAAAACTAATGTTTTGCATCTTTTGATAGAGTATTTTTGAAAAACCTGGACTCACCTTGAAATAGAATACACAAGCTGTGTCAATCACATACTATAAAAAGTTGTAGAAACTCATTCGTAAACAAGGTGACATTCATCTTTTTTCTCCTGACCCCTTCTTAAATAAAAAGAAAACAATCATCGTCTTCTGCATCTTTTAAAATGCTAGTGCGACGAGTTCCCAATTTTTGTTTTGCTATTCTGCTTCGCTTACTTTAAATAGTTAATTATTTGTCATAAAGTGAAAGGTACATGTTGTAGGTTAAACATACGGTTAGCCAACACATCCACATGCCCGAGCGTCGTGCGCGATACAAAATACAAACGACGAAATAATAAAAAAAAAACATAAATTGACAGCAGCGAATATAAACTGTAACTTGTAAATGTGTCAACTGAAAAGAACATAATGTATAATGATGTGTGCCCTTGGAGTGAAACTATACAACTTGTTCGATGGGAGGATTTATTGAACTATCATTGTGTTATGAGCTACATCGAAATACCTTATTTGGCATAATATTATTTTATACACTTAAAATTTAGCTTTAAAGTCTTGAAAAGATACCTCCAAAAGCGCACGCAAAAAAAGTAAAAAATAAAAAATAAAGTGTGTGTGACGGACCTTCCTGGTCAAGCTACTGTAGGGACTGCAGTAGGAGCCGTTGACGCTGGGCGTGCGCGAGCGCAGCGAGAACTGAAGACAACAAGCGGCGTCACGCGCGGTCCGTTGCAGCGCAGTTGCAGGGCACGCGGCTGGGCATGGCATAACGTCACGTGTGGACGGACAAAGCTGAAGCCTCGTATTCATAGTTAACTGAATCATAACCATTTCTTTTGGTTTTGCCGAAGTTAGGTAAAAACACACATTAACATCAAAATGTTGCTGGGAATAATACTGTGTGTGCCTTTTGTTTCTTTTACAGGGCTTTTAAGTATCATAGCTGGTGGTTCCTGTTTAGAGGACCCTTCGGGCTAAGAAACATCTCATACGATTGTACACGTCACGTTATGCAGAAGCTCAACAAGTGGTGCGTGCGCTCTGCGCCGCCGCGGGACCGCGCGGGGACACGGGCCGCTCGCACGAGACGACCAGTGTGGCACTGGTCGGCGCGTGAAAGTCGGCCCTGATGCAAATAAACATTGAAAATAATAAAACATCTCTCGTTTGTCCACGTATGCTCCTCGATTGACGGTGATGTTTCATAATAAGTGGAGCTTACGTGAACAAACGTAGTCTACGCCTTGCTTGTGATCTTAATGAGTCTTGTAGATATTATTGAATTTATAAACTAAATTATGTTTTATAGACCAAATACAACGAGATATTATTCGACAAGATCTATCTTGGAATTAAATTAACATAAGCAAGACGTACAGACATACCGAGTGTAAATGACTTTAGTATAGAATGAACACAAATATTTTATTAATTGATTGGGGACATTTTCACCACGAGCACTGCAGTCATTTACCCCTGTATCAAACACGAGTAATAAACAGTGAGAGTGCAATATATTCATAACTACGCTGTCAGGGTGCGTCTGTGGCAGTTACAGTACACTGACTGTAATCTCTGTATAAAATGCAACTGTCACAAGATACATAAAAAAACAATGCACTGAAAAAAATATATCATAAATCAAATGATAAAATAAATATCTGATCCTGCCATCATCATCATCATTCTCCTGCCCTTATACCAATTTATTTGGGGTCGGCGCAGCATGTCATCTTCTACCGACACATAAGTTCACAATATACAGGGTGGATTTTTCAAGTGAAATATGAGGAATATCGAAAAATACTCAAAGGAGTCTCGAGAAAGATTTTGATGGAAACTTAAACTGCAACATTACATTTTTGGAAAATCAATGTACCTAACCAGGAATCGCACTCGTTGATTTTGAAAAAAAATACACTGTATTATATATATATTATATATTATATTACACCATTCGATAGTGTCGGTAATAGGGATCAAATTCTGGGAAATATCAATTCATGCGACAAATTTAAGACAAAGGCATTTATATTTGTTTTTTTTTTGCATTTTAAATAAACGTAGGTACTTGATTTATGGCATCCGCAATTTTAAATTTTTACTAACTTTTCACGGTTGAAGGCAAAAGTAAAAGAAAAAAAGTAAACAATTGAAATTAGAACTTACAAATGAGTTGGCGCCAATTAATTTTGTTCGATCATTACGACTAACTATTTGCATACTGTTACGTATTTTATTAAAAATGAACTCATTCCTTTAGTTTGCCGCATGGCATTTCTTCCTAGAACTTGATCCTTAATAGCTACGCTGTCGAATGGTGTAATAATATAGTGTTTTTTTTCAAATTCAACGGGTTCGATTACTGGCTAGGAATTCCAAAAATCCAATGATGCTGTTTTAGTTTTCATGAAAATCGGGCTCGAGACTCCTTTGAGTATTTTTCGCTATGCCTCATACATAGACCATAGACGGCAATGCATTGAAATGGAATAAACAATTAAACAAAATATGCGTGGGCAGGATCAGTGGCGTGAGCCTACAGCTACGGTGCGGCAACACGAACTGTACGACATCTCATTCACACGGTGGAATATTTACAACTGGTGCTTACTGTGCTGGTGTAACAACTAACATTTTTATCTTTTCAAATATATGAGTAATTTTGTAAACAAATAGTAAAAGTAATATTGCTAAATAAGACCAGTTCCTGAAGTTTGTTCCCTTTTGTCGGCGCGTCCTGATTAATGCGCATAGTGTGTGTGTGTGTCAGAGGTATGTGTGTTCGTGGGGTATGTTTGTGTGGCAGATGTGTGCTTATATGTGTGTCACCTGCATGTCGGCAGAGGCGCGGTCGTGCGCGGCCTGGTCGTTGACGTCCAGGTCGTTGGGGTCGAGCGGCGCGGGTTTGTGTGTGTGTGTGTGTCACCTGCAGGTCGGCGGAGGCGCGGTCGTGCGCGGCCTGGTCGCTGGCGTCCAGGTCGTTGGGGTCGAGCGGCGCGGGTGTGTGTGTGTGTGTGTCACCTGTAGGTCGGTGGAGGCGCAGTCGTGCGCGGCCTGGTCGCTGACGTCCGGGTCGTTGGAGTCGAGCGGCGCGGGTGTGTGTGTGTGTCACCTGTAGGTCGGTGGAGGCACAGTCGTGCGCGGCCTGGTCGCTGACGTCCGGGTCGTTGGGGTCGAGCGGCGCGGGTTTGTGTGTGTGTGTGTGTCACCTGCAGGTCGGCGGAGGCGCGGTCGTGCGCGGCCTGGTCGCTGGCGTCCAGGTCGTTAGGGTCGAGCGGCGCGGGCCCGCAGCGCGGGTGCCAGATGGCGGCGCCCTGCAGGAACATCTCCTCGCCGTCGCCGAAGGGGTCGCCGCACTTGCTGCAGCGCGCGCACGTCGGGTGGAAGTGGTGGTTGTCACCGGCCTGCGGACGCGAACCACATACTTACTAATGGAATTCCAAGAAACTTTTGCGTGGCAGTTGACGGTGAACCGACAGACCGAATACTCCATACAAATGTGCAAATTTTATCATGGACGCGCGGCAGTACAAAACGTAGAAGCTTAATTCTGAGGGGAGTAAAGAGGTTACTCTAAGGCTCAACTTCGTACTAATTCGGCAACACGAAGTTTGTCAAAGCGCATACATTTTCTGGTTTAACTATACCTGTGTACGATGCACGCTTACGGATTTCGGTCATTAAACTTTTTTTAGTTTTCTTTTATTGCATGTATTACTATCGCTATTTTCCTTCGTCGTAACAAATACAACAAAACCTTGAACCGCCAACTTATCTTATCGAAGCTCATCAATGGTGATCATGACAGCTGGGCACTAGCATGTAGTAATGGCAAGTTATTAATGTTACAATGAGCAGCGGAACAATGCGTGCATACGTCACACGTAATCAAAACAAGCGCGTCCCGTTGTGTGACGTCACAGCTGTGATACGACGCCACACGTCACGCCGCCCGCTACGCAACCATACTATTGTTGCTATCATACAGTTATGTAACTCAATGAATCACATGCTCCATAAAGGAAATACGGAAATTAAGGAATAACATCGAATATGATCGAATCGCTTCAGAAGTTCATTTAACCTAGGGGGTTGAATGAACTTTGGGAAGGAAAAAGTAAACATAACTTATGAAGTGGTTAAATCAACATGGTATGTAATGAACAAACGTAGAATATAAGGACATGTGTGCCCGAACTATAATCGAGACATAATATAAGCGCATAAGAGTCATTTCCACAGGATATATAGAATAGTTATAGATAGACTTGAGCTGAAAATAAACTTTTCGTCGTTTTAAGAAGCAAGATATCCGTAGTGTGAGTAAACCATATCGATAACGATCTGCGATAAATTACACAAACAAACGCGCGTGACTCACCACGGTTTGTTACGCATACACGTAACTACTGTACAGATTGCTATGGGTTACCAACCAAGATGTGGACTTGGAAGATGAGAAAAATTCATCTGAGAGATGAGAGATATAATTGGACTAGGAAGGAACTCTGTATTGTCGAAAAAGTAGTAAAGGCCCAAAGTTAGAACCTTGCGAAACACCAGATGTTACTTCGGTGATGTTTGATACATCCGTTGATCACGACTCTATGGATGCGGTCGTTGCAGATAAACGAAGCAAACTAGCATAATGAGTTTCTTGGCATTCCATTTACGGCGAATTCATCAAGCAACAGCAATATGACTCATCTTGTCAAAGACCTTACAAAAATCCATGTTAATTGTGTCCTTTATTAACGCTGTCACTTATAAATCTGAAAAGAGGTTTGTGGTAGTTGTTTGTTACCTGCAGCACTTTGCCGGAGATGTACCGCTGGCAGTAGGCGCAGCGCACGCCGTACATGCGCTGGTAGTCGCGCTCGCAGTAGGGCACGCCCTCGCGGCCCATGTACTCGCCCTGCAGCACCGCACCGCACTCGCCGCACGCGAAACACCATGTGTGCCATTGTCTGCGCAACGAAGCATTCTTTAATTACATAAATATATGATTACAAAAAAAAACAGTTCCCGGGTGGGTTAACCTCAACTTTTGCTTAACATTGTACCATAAAATTTGCCTCCCTTAAAACTCCCCGCGTACTCCCACAAAATTATTTATGATGAGTCGGCAACTCCTGCTCCTAATTAGGGGAGGCTGGCGTCCATTAATATTTGACGAAGTTGACCGTCGGGTCACTTTGCATGAAGTCCTGTAGCAATAAATAAATGAGCCCAATTAGGCACAGAGATGGCGCGACCTTTAGCCCGCGTGTCCCACCGTCGCCGTCAATCATTAAGCACAGCTCGCCGCCGACAAGTATGTTATTTGATACCCGTTTTGTCACGAACCCATGATATTTCCTTCGGGATATCTTGTTACTGTGAAAAGAGAGATAAGCGGTGCATCACCTCACCTGTCTAATGCTACGAGAGCTTGTCCTTCTGATAATTCTTGTCCACATCCCGCACATTCTGAAATAGACACAAAACATTACAATCTCACAATACAAAAATACCTCCAAGTCTTTTTTGTTTTTCTTTTCAGTAATATTGGCAATCTGGTGAATAAGTACAGAAGGGCGACTCCTCTCATCGTATGTTAAAGACCCCAAAGCTAATGCAAACTTTATTAAACGGTCAATCACCACCAGTATCTGCGTCCTACACGCGATTGGGCTATATCCGATACTTATCGTGAAACGTCTAAAAGTGCGTGAGTTCGACAGTAATTTGTTCGTCGCGCGACTTGTGTGGCTGTGTGTGAGAGGCGGGGACCTGGGGTGCGCGTCAATGTCACGGTCGCTCAAGGGCAAGGGTCAACGTAATTCGCGTCTTGTCGAACTCATGGAAAGTAGAAAGCGTTAAAGTAAAAACCCAAAGATATTCAAGTCCTTTGACACTTTTACACAGAACTTAGTTCCTTTGTTGTGTAGCTCTACTTGACAGCGACCTGTTCTGTCTAGCAGCGAACAATAGTTTCTCTTGTAGATAGAACATAGGTAAACGACACATAAAACAATTTTACTGATATTTACCTACTCGATAGTCTTTTAAATTTTGTGTTGCATGCATGGTCAATCAGGAATTAATAATAACGATATCCGATGTACGCTAAGGAAAAAGTGGTTGTTGAGTGTTGGTTAGCAGAGTCCACACTCTGCTAACCAACACTCAACGAGCTTCGGATGACTCAACTCTCTGTGTGATTCGTGAGTTGGTCAGTTGGTATAAGGCGTCATGCCATTCTTGGGTACCCTAACAAGGTGGTCTCGTCATATAACGGTCGCAAAATGACGGCCCTCCTCTTGTAAGAGATGTGTTTGAAGCGATATTGAGTGTGACAGACCTTCCTTTAGGCCGTCCGTACCGTTCTGGTCGTGCGGCGCGGCAGAAGAGAGGCGCGCGGCGTGCGCTGCGGGGGGTTCGTGCACGGGCGAGGAAGCCGCCAGCTGCGCGGGCGCGGCGCGCGCCGTCTGCCGCTGCGGCGCCGCCACGCAGCCCGAGCACACCACCTCCGCGCCCGTGTACGTCACCTTCTCGCCCGACGGGAATGCGCGTCTGTGGGCAACGAAAAATTTAAAAC
This sequence comes from Noctua pronuba, assembly GCA_905220335.1. NCBI lineage: Eukaryota > Metazoa > Arthropoda > Insecta > Lepidoptera > Noctuidae > Noctua > Noctua pronuba. The sequence continues at coordinate 14,690,394 of LR999915.1, read as the reverse complement.
ACAATCACATTAGGAATCTAATGCTTTTCCATCGAATGAATAGTTTGTTACTTCTTAATACATACATGCTCAAATGAGTCCTTAGTAGTTTTTATAAAACACATTTAGTTAGGGAGATTAAAGGGTGCTATTAATAAAACTCCGTTTTCATATCCAACTAAATTATTTCAACCAAATTAGGTCTTTTTAACCGACTTCCGAAAGGAGGAGGTTATCAATTCGTCAGATTTTTTTTTGTTTGCATCTTCAGCGATATCTTCGCCAATTGTGAACCGATTTCGATGATTCTTTTTTTGTTTGGAAGAATATTATTCCGCGGTAGTCCCGTTTAGGGAATCCAATCCCGTAAATGCGGGATCTCACACCTTTTTTGCTGGATCTGAAATGCGGGAATACTCATGCGGGATCCCGCACGTTTGCGGGATTGAAAAAAAGATATATGAGCTCAAACGACGTTCTGATTATTTTTAAGACCCAGCAAGGCCTCATTAATAATTTCCCATGGAACTCGTGCGTGACTTTTATTTGTATGGAAAATACTTTAGTTTTCAGTTTTAACTTATGGCTAAAAACAATTCAATTTTAATTTTATGTTGTGTGAATCCTGTTTCGGAGCGGAACGTAATCAATGTCAGTTCAAGTACTCTAGGGTTTTCATAGCAAGTTAAATGAGTGAAAAATTACTTGTGTTCTGGTTAAATTTTTACCTCTCTAAAGCATCATTTAATTTAATTGTTGATCAGTAATAAGTCACAACTCCACTTAATATTAATAACTAGCGGCCCGTCCCGGCTTCACACGTGTATAACATGCACGACACGACAGCGTTTATTTTTTCTATTTCTATGACTTATTAAATTCGTAATATCTATTGATTGTAATAGCCGATTTGAACAATTCAAAAAGTAATCTACATGAATTGAAAAAGTCTTGAAAACAATAAGATTTATTTGGATAAGGATTTAAACAGAAGTATGAATAACATGGTCTAATTTTGGTCGGTATTTCTATCAACTTTTAAAATGTAAAAAGTGGTTATTGTGACATAACGATAATAGTTGGACATATAGTATCGCGAAGTTTTTTGTAGTTATTGATATGTTCTTTAATATTGTAGAACATACTTTTGTTCTATCATCAATAGTTTCCGCAGCGCATGCGACGTAAGATGTTTTATGGCATTTTTTTTACACCTTGGGTTACGTTACTAAAGTTTTAGTAAGGATTCCTTATCTTTTCTAGCAATAAATATAGCCTATGTTACTCAGAGTGAATGTAGCTTTATAATGGTGAATTTTTTTTTGAAATCGGCACACGGCATTGTTTTTGAGTTTATTCATTACAAACATACACACACACACACGAAAATACAAATCTTTCCTCTTTATAATATTAGTACGATGATAGTAAAAATTAAAATTTACTTGTCTTTATTTCATTTTTTTTAATAAAAGAATATTTAAAAAAATTGAATCCTGCAAATCCCGCGGGATCTGCGGGATTGATGACCTCAATCCCGCAGGCCTGCGGGATCGCTGCTTTGATGCGTGATTGGATTCCCTAGTCCCGTTTAAATTTGGTGAAGATCTGATGCTGATCTTCGGAGTTAAGCAATAACTCTCCAATTATAGACAGCAAATCAGTCGTGATTGCTGCAATCGCTTGAATGTTTATTGTTTACACAACATCATAACATCACGCCTGTATACTCTGAGGGGATATGCAGTTGTGTACAGTACACCCACATTTCGACAGTTAGGTATGTTAAGTTCCATTTTATTACCATGACATGTTTTTTTTTTGAAGAAGATGGATGAAAAAAGATTGCATGTAATGTTGAGGTGGATGTGTGGTGTGACAAGAATGGATAAGGTAAGGAACGAGTATATTAGAGGATGTTTAAAAGTTGCGCCAGTCACAGAAAAGTTGAAAGGGAATCGACTGTCTTGGTATGGACATATATACAGGGTGTAAACAGACCCTTCACGAAGCCGTCAACCAATCATTCTGTACATCAAACTAAGTGACCCTGCGCAAAAATTATTGCTGGGAAAAAACTTTTTTTTTTTGGGGTGAAAAATCACGTTTTACGGTAAAACCCAATGTAACGCACTCAAAACTTGGTGCTGATGGATGCTTTGAATAGTAAACGGGTCATGGAAGTAATTAAAGTAAAGTTAAAACCTTAAAAAGTAGGAACTTTGACCTCCAATATCTCCGTTACTAGAAGGTTCCCAGGTATGGTCCAGAACAAAAAAATGATCACAATGACGGGGAGAACAAGTGCCTGTCGGCTTCGTTAAGGGTCTTTTTACACCCTTTATGATGAGGAGGGACGAATCACATGTGAGTGTGACTAAAAGAGTGATGAATATAAACGTTGATGGATGGAGAGGGAGAGGAAAACGAAAGAAACGATGGATGGATTGTGTGAGGAATGATATGAAAGATGAAGGAGTAAATGATAGTGTGACGGTTGACAGAGGAGAATGGCAGAAAAAAACGTGTTGCGCCGACCACAAGTAACATGGGATAAGGGCAGGAAGATGATGACATGTATTGTTAGCGGTTCACTAATGTTTCACCAAAACCAAAACTTGTTAAAATTCTTTTTTAATTCGAAAGCCTATACTCCTGAGGATTGAGAGATTCTTACTTGGTGACAATGGGACCACCCATTGTCACCAAGTAAGAATCTGATGATGGGATCCCAGAGAATTCGAGGGCAACCCTGACATTTTATAGGCACATACAATGTTTTTCAAATGCTTTCTTTATTTGTGCCTGGTAATCATCATCACATGTTGCCGAGCTGATGATGGAAGGTATAAGTCAGGATCTGATGCTGATCTTCGGAGAACGATTCAATAATAGACAACAAATCTGTCGTGATTGCTGCAATCGCTTGGATGTTTATTGTTTACACAATATCATAACATAATATAACGCCACGGCAAAAAAACTCAATCAAACAAACAAAAGTCACCGACTTCTGAAGCTAAAGTTATTTTTCCACTTTTTTGTGTTTTTTTGGTATCCAAATTTTTCAGTGCGGCCAGGTGTGGATATAAATAAAAGTATTGATGTGTTCCCGCTCGCGCTAGGGGAGCGTAGACTAGTGCGACGAATTCTTGTGACCGTGTGTGTATGGGATTCATCTCCAGATGGTCACAGATACTTATATTTAGTTATAATAATTTGCCTATTCAGCATCAGCTATGTGTATCATCCGGACTAAGCAAGCCTTTTATGTAAAACGTGTAGGCAAGTTTACTATTAATTGAAACTGGAGAGGTATAGCTTGTGGAGGTATTCGTGGGCAGTCGTAGTAGAAGCTGGTCGGTACTCACTTGCATCGGGCACATGTGAAGCACTTCTGGTGGTAGGTATTGCCGAGCGCGGAGACAACTTCGCCCTCCACGTATTGGTTGCAGGCGGCGCAGCGCGTGCCGAACGCGCGCTGGTAGTCCTGCGGGCAGTAGTAGTGGCCGTCCTTGCAGAAGAAGCCGCCGCGCGCCAGCGAGGCGGCGCACGTGCGGCACGTGAAGCACGCCGTGTGGAAGTACTTGTCGGACACGCGCAGCACCTCGCCGCTGCACTTGCCGCCGCACGACGCGCACACCACTTTTCCTAAAGAACAAAAAACATTTTTATTAAGAATCTTTAAATAAACGAAGTCTAAATATATGATTGCAGAAAAATGGGCAGTAGTACATTATAGTAAAGCTGACTCCTCTTGTTTACCTACAGGGGCGTAGCTACCTCCTTATCAATGACACGGGGCCGAGTAACAAGAGCCTCCGACGTGTAAATAAAAAATAACCACAATATCTCCCCACAACCTCAAATTTTAATTGATAAGAGGCTCGAAATTAGCAATTAATGAAATTTTAACTTATCACGGCCTAAACAGTTCCGAATTTTCGAGCTCGCTTCGCTCGCCCTTCACTAACATTATGCGTGTCGCTTATTTTCCTTAAAAGATGTATGTTTTTCCGAACAAACATAGTATTTTCATAAATATATTGACAAGGCACCGTAATGATGCTAATTTGCAAAAACAATTCTCTTAGAGATTCGCGTCTGTGTAGGTTTATTAGGTTATTGTAGTATAAATATTGAGTTAATATCTGCAGCCCATCCCCACAGTAGAATACCGTAAGACATGATGCTATGGAATTAACTGAAATAGACCAGTCTCGCGGTCTGTTATTTTCCAGATTTTACGGACGGAGTAAGCGGTTGACTTTAGCCGCCCTGCAAGTGCTGTTAAGTGAGGACTCCATTGCAGTTTCGAGTCAAGCGTAATCCCCAGGAAAACTGTTTTTTCGACGAATTCTAGTATCTCCTTGTTCAATACAACGTTACAATCGCTACTTCTTACATTCGGTATGGCGAATTTTATGCATTTAGTTTTCTTCTCATTTAACACCAAACTATTTACAGTAAACCAGTTATGAATTTTAAGCATAGCGGTTTTTACGTCGTCAAACTCTCGTGCATGTCTGTTAACTTTAAACATCAGTGATGAGTCATCAGCGAATAACACCATTTGAGGTCGACATTTCAGTAACTGAGGTAAATCATTTATATACTAGGAAAAGGAAAGGGCCCAGTGTTGAGCCTTGCGATACCCCCATTTTTACTTTTAATCGTAATGACTTTACGCCATTCATTTGAACTTGCTGCATTCGATCATTTAAATATGATTGTACTAAGCTAAGTGCTTGTTTTTCTAGTCCGAAATGCACAAGTTTTAGCAACAGTATCTCGTGATTCACGCAATCAAATGCCTTAGATAGGTCGCAAAAAATGCCTATTGCATCTTTTGCCTCTTCCCATGCCTTAAATATGTGCTTTAGAAAGGTGACAGCGGCGTCAGTAGTACAACGACCTTTGGTGAAACCATATTGTTGATCACAAAGGATGTCATTCCGATTAAAATGATTGAGCATTTGATTGATTTAGCATTACTTTTTCAAATACCTTGCTGAAAACGGGTAAATTATATACGGGTCTATGATTATTTGTGTCTTTATTTGCTGTCTCCAGATTTAAAAAGTGGTATAACTTTACTATACTTCATTAAATCTGGAAATACCCCTTGGTCTACACAGAAATTAAATATTAAATCTAAGTAGGGAGCTAATGTCTCAAAGGTCTACAGTAGTTTTTATTTTAAGGTGCTTAAAAGCCTTCATAACGACCACAGGGTTTATATGTGTAAATTTGAATTCAACAGGACAGGCTGAAACATTCTCTTTTAAAAAATCAATGGCAAGGGATGGCGAAGAATCTAGCGTTTTTGCGGTTTTAATTGGAATATTGGTACAGAAAGTAGCAAATTCCTGAGCAACATCGACATTTGCGATAATGAGCCCTCGGAAAGAGTCGAGTGAGAGAGAGAGTGTGTAATCTGCTGTGTCTTTTGTTTGTATTTGTTTCATTGTTTATAATTTTCCAATGTGTCTTAATCTTGTTGTCTGCAGATTTCAACTTGTTGCTAATGAATAAGGCTTTAGCTGTCTTGAAGGTATTTTTGAAAATTTTAGAATAAGTAGCAACATTCTTATTAAAAGCTTCCGTATTGATTTAAGGCTTAAGGCCATCCAACTCAAAAAGTCTTTCCTGACTTTTCCTGATGCCTTTAGTTGCCCAGTCACTGAATAAAAACTTCGGGCAGATAGATTTAGTTTTCTGCTTAAAAGTTTTATTGAACTCAGTTTGCACTAATGAAAAGAATTCTTCATACACAGCAACATTCTTCGTTAACATTCTTCATATTTAGGCCCTGCACACCTAACTTGTCAATTAAAGGAAAATATTGCGTTTCAAACCCAAACAGCTTAAATGTCCAAAAATAAAATTCCCTATTTGAACCGCCTTAACCGCGGTAGGGCTTCCCCAATTTGCATGATATAGCAGTTAACTGTGATACAATTAATTAACCCCAGTCGTAACGTGTCGACATTATCATAATGACTGACCCGACGCATTTTGATCGAGTCGTTCAAAGTAATTTGGAGCATAAAATTAGAGTTGAAGGAGTAACCCGACTAATCGATGGGTCCCCATGAGAGAAAAATTTAGAAGGTTCGTTCTATGCGGTCGGTGGAGCTATTAATTAACGAAAGTGCAAACGTCACATTCCTCTTTACACAGTTATAACAGAAGGCCTTTTGTAGCTTCCCATTGAATAAAAGCGTCCTGATTATCTGACCGGGCCAATAAAAAAGCGATTGTAATAAATGAGCAGCAATGGTGTGGGGTCAATTGTTTGACTCGAAGCAGGGAACAGTCAACGAAGAGAGTTACAGAGAGATGACGCCCACGGATGCAACGGCACGCTTCATGCGCTCACACACACGTACATATCAATTGCAGAGTACGTGTGACGGTCCAACCACCGACACCGACCAGACGAGCCGGCGACGGCAACGTGAACAGATTTTTAATCAAGATTCTGGAAGACTTTTTTTGTTTTTTCAATTAGAATTAATTATAAAGTGGTTCTGCTAAATTGTTAATTTGATGAGAGGACTACTTTCTTCCCTGGAACGGATATTTAAACGTAGGAACAACAGTCTGTTGTACTCATACAAGAGCGGATCCAGGCTGGGTCTAGACTCTGGACCAACCAGTGCCCATTTATAAATTCACTTTTGATTTAAATAAAATAAATATTTTACATGACGGCAAACGACAAATTATTTCTTTGGACCTGCAATGAGTTCCTACGCAATGTATGAATTTTTTTTTTGCAATTTCTGACTTTTTTATTACTCCAATGATGGTTGGTCCAATAGAAGTTTTTTTATCAGTATTCAAAACAGGATCGATAGGCATCAATAAAAAAATGGTCATTTTCTTGCTAACTGTAATTTTTTTTGAAAATTCACGAAAAAATTTTAGATAGTCTCCTAAAACTATTTTCGTATAGCTACATCGATTAAGGTAGTTCCCATTACTGCCCCAACGAAAGTTTTCACCTTGTACATCTACACTTTGTAAACGTTGTGATGCATTTCTTTGCGTAAATCAATCCTGGAACCAATAATTGTAGACTAGGTGAACTGCGCTCAGAAGTGAAATATTATTTAAATCATAGAAATGACAGCTGCAAGTTCAAATAAATTAAGTCCAATAACTGTTTTTACATAAATTCATAACGCTTACAACGATGTAAGCGAGTAGACTACATCGTTGACTCGGTGTCCGATCACATTCCGTACAGAATTGAAAGGTATAGTTTGAGCGACTCGGGGAACACACCGAATATTTGATCCCTTGTACTATAGTGTTAAGCCTATAATCCGCTCGGGGTGTATTTGTATTTTGTACCCTGTTTTAGGTCAATAACAATGCAGCAATGCGAAGGGGGCGAGCTTATTGCAATGTATTGGACAACCTAATTCCGTTTATGGCCCAGAATTATTTGATAAATCATTTTGTACTGGATCGCTATACGGAGACGGGAGAGCGGCCTAGGTTTATCTAATATTTTCAAGCAAATGCTGTTCTTATGCAAATTACTAGCAAAATGAATGATATGATGTTGGTAGCTTACAATAGTACGTTCATAACTCATTCATTTATTATAACTGTCTTGTTCAGTTGTCACTTCACTAATCCAACACATAACAACACAGCACTAACCTACTAATTAACTATTGTATAATTATCACTTGCTTCGGTGAAGGAAAACATCGTGAGGAAACCACATGCCAGAGAGATATTTCTTGACGGCATGTAAAGCCAAGTTCGAGGCCCATGGGTGGCATAAAATTCTGACACCAGGTTAGGTACTAACCACACGATAAAGAAAGAAAGACTAACCTACTTCTCTTTATTGACTTCAATAGCTTATAAAACAAGGTGTTTTCATTCTGAACTGCGCTCGGGAAATCCGCATTCAGTCAGTCAATAAATGAAAACACTTCATTAAAGCGAGAATCAGTTCAAATCTCAGAATTCAATAGAAAACACAAACAGAATGTATGAATGGAGTGGCGTATGTAATGCAAAAGGTTGCCTGCAGTTATTTGCTCAAAGCTATCACGTAATTGGGTCGGCGGGGCACGCCGCCGCGGGCAGGCGGTCGGGCGGCCCGCCGCGCCGCCGCCTGCCGGGGCCCCGCTCGCAGCGGCATTGCACTCGACGTTAACATCCACATTAATTCAACTGCACGCAGGGGACTGCGATGTTACACTAGTGTTATACATATATCACACTTATCAACCGCTCATGCAATATTCGCAAGTCAGAGCGAGGCTCCCAGTAGAATCGTAGAGAATTCAGAACAATGTTATTACTCAAATAAAGGGTCCATTCAAACGACAAGAATGCTCAAGTCTGAATAGATCAATAGAGGATTTAAAGGAACATAAAGCAATCCAAGTAAGGTAGGTCTAGGCAGTTGATCGCTTCGAAACAATCTTGTAAACTCCCTGGAATACTATTTAATTTGGAAGGGATCAACAACTGACTCTGTTTTACAACAGCTTTTATGATTAAGGCTAAGCAAAGCTTTTAAAGTGGAAAATAATAAGACGTGCAATAAACTGTGGCTGTTATAAGTAGTAGCACATTATGGCTATAGTCACGAGACGTCGCGCGTCGGGTCGCGTCGGGCTGCTCACGAGACTTGCCCCGGTGCGGTGACCCTGGCACGGTAATATTATAATACAGTAATGTAACTCGGCCGCATGATAGAAATAAATGCCTACAGCCGCGCGGTACGTAAACATGCGTTAGGGCTGCCCGTCCCCAGCATTTTAATAACATTTGCCTACTTTCTGTTTCTATTTAGTTTTGTGATTGTAAATATCCTTTTTATATAAATAAATGAAAGACTTTGTATATTGAATAGGAAGTGCTCAATAAAAATGCGTGTTGTTTTTTGGTTGGTAGATTTAATTAAAAATACATGTTTTTGTTTGAAAAACAAATCGGGCTTATAAATTTGCGACCGAAAAATATTCGCGCCTCGACTGAGTCGTACGAAATGCTTTATTGTTAAATTTTAAAGTATAATAAATCCGCATTCTTATAAACATAAAGCTTAATTAAAAATTGTTTTGGGAAACATGGACAAGGTGGAGAAAATGGAATATCTTTTACTTGGTTATAGATACCTGCAGCTACTTTACAATTTACATGTTTGGTTTTAAGTGAATTTCGGAATATCTTACTGTAGTCCCGGTACCTTAAATACCGACTCTGTGAGCTGAAATTGTGGCTTTTTTGATCGGGTTTCACATACGATTTCAAAGCATGACAATCATCATGTTTCTCCAAACAACGCTTAAGAAGATACCCACAAATATACTAACTGATTTTTAGAGAAAAAATCGCGCGATTATTGTTAAAAAAACAACACACCGTCCGTTCGACACTGCGGTACAGCCGTGACTGTCTGCACCGCGAGCGCACCCCACGATCGAGGCGCGTAGGTATAGCTCGCGTTTCGTCCGTTTGTATGAAGTTGGAGTACTGTATTATAATATTACCGTGACCCTGGCGACACGGCACTTAGACACAAGCGATGCACCGAAACAGCATGTGACGGCGCTTGCATTGCTTCGGCCTCGGTAAATAGACGGGGAAGTTTGCAGTATGACGAGCGTATACACCAGAATGTCCTTAATTAGGTTCAATTGATTCACTTTAGATAGTTTGGCTGCATAAGATTTAATCTTTCGGCGACAACGAAGGATCGCGGATATGTTTTTGGGGTTTGCGCTTCTGGGATAGCACCAGAAATCCCCCTAGGTGTGCATCAATTTAGTGGCCAGTTTATTTGAGTACGATGTTACATATGTACTCGTATCTACCATGCGTTGCGTATGTGGTGTGCTCTCACCGCTCGTAGTGATTAGACGTGGGTCGCAGCCTCTGTGCTCTGACGTCACGGGCCCCCGCACTATGTGGCACAACGATCTATTCATACATGCTCATCAAATTACGTGATCGTCGCCATTACATAATATTTTATAAAATGTGACCCAAAAAGAACAATGCAATCAATAGTGCTGCATGCAGTCATGTATGGTAATTCATCGCTACGCCTATATATATTCTGTCAACTTCCAAGAGGTACTAAATTAAACTTTAAGAAAAGGTTCCTCTGAAACATGAGCGTTGTGGACAATTTGAATCTTTATAAAAATACCTACATCATTTATTGATGTTACCGAAAGCACAAGCAAGGGGGCGAATATACTGATGTAACCTACTAAAGATCACATAATCTTGTGTACTGAACGAACTGCCTGCATCTGTAGCCCAGTATGCTCGCTAGTGTGCGCGCGCGCCGCCGGGCGCACTCTGCTCTGCCCTACATGACGCGCGGGAGGCCAGCGCACCACAACTAATCATACTAGCTGCTAGCTGTTTGTGGAACGCAGCTTTAGCTTAAACTGAATAGAGGCTGGTTAACAGTTCTACGAAAATCTGCAGTATGAAAGTACGAATAAGGAAACAGTAGTTACATTTTAGAAAAGCCTCGGAAACGCGTAGTTTTGCTCAAACTTCAAAACATATCACGGCTATGTTATATTGGAGACTCAATAAATTAAAAGACACAAAACAACAGACATTAAACAGCACCACAAATCAAAGGAAAATATTTGTGTCTGTTATAATGAATTCCAGCTTGCTACTGCTCGCCTACTCAAAAGCGAAAGATATGACACATGAAAGAGTAACAAACGAAAGCGGAACAAGGCAACAAGGCAACGAGGCGCGGATCTGGAGCCATTAGCCGACTGAACGTTACAGCCGCGTTTAGTCAAAAGCGTTTAGCTGAAATTCCGTGCAGTTTGGGTGCGGTAAATATAGGCTCGGGTTGGCGCGGCGCCAGGCGCTGGAATACCATACGTAGGGCGCTCTATTGAGATAGGTTATCTGTGGCGGCGCCGCGCTAATTTGCGACCAGGAATGCGGCACACGGCGCGACAGCGCCAGCGTAAGTGCTGAGGACTCGACTGACACTGCCAAAAGCAATCAAAGGCTTATTGCTAACCAGTGAGGTAACTAATTTGCAGATAAACAGTCTTTTGGAAATGCAATAATGAAAGTACTGAATATTTAGCCAAACCGGTTAATTACGCGCATCATTATATAGGCAACTGCTAAACACATTACACTCTTAGATTTTTATGCCAAGAAACTGAACTTTGACTTTCGTAGTATTTCATAGGATTGTGACCTTTACTCACACGCAATAATATTCAAATTTGAATTGAGAGCAAGCGTTTTGAATAATTATAATCTGTATGCAGTGATAGTCTAGTGGTGTGACCGTCGGTCTGTCAAGTCATAAGTCTCGAGTTCGCACCCAAGACACGCAGCTCTGATTTTTCGTACCTATTCATGTGCATATTGTATAATTATCACTTGCTTGGTGAAGCAAAACATCGTGGGGAAACCAGCATGCCCGAGAGATATTTGTCGACGGCATGTAAAGCCAAGTCAGGCCCGTGGGCAGTGGCGCACCTACCATACAAGCTCAGAAGCCCGGCTTGACTTACAATCTGCCTATCAATAAATAAGACGTTAAAACGTTCCATAATAGCAATAATTTATAAATATTCAAAATAATAATAACATTAAATTCCGCGCGCCAAGCGCCAAACGCAACGTCTTCTTGCTAAGTTTCGTACATTATCTGTTTCATTGATAATTTTATCAGAATATTATTTAAAATTTGGCGTGCATTCATCATGCAGCGGCGATGCCAAACCTTCACTAGCCGTAAGTGCTACCTACAGTTGCAATCTCGCTCTAACGCAATTCACTAAGCGTTGAAGTGCGCCCCCTCTCGCACTCGTTGGCTTCGCCATTCGGCTTAAAATGTTTGGACATTGATAAATTGGGAGACGATTTCTATGGGAGCCAGAAGCCGCAAGAAGCCCGGCTTTTTTGTGGTATTAATTAAGTTCGCGCAAATCAGCGTCCGCGTTGACCGGCCAAAAGTGAGTTGATAATGCCAGTGGCACGCGATAATTATTACGAATGAATGTTGTTGTTTTGAAAATTTTGAGAACAATATTCTAAAGTTATGTTATTTAAAGTTTTGTTATTTAAAATTGTGTGAAAGTTATTGGCACGATGTGATTACCTATTTTTTACAAGTGATTGGTTTTTATTTAGTGGTCTTATTATTAAAATGTGAATTCGCATATTACCGTCGAAGAGGTTGATTTAGCTCTTTACTTCACTGTTAAGGAAGTCCTGATAGTTTTTCTCGGAAATGTATTTTTGTCGCTTTTCGCATAATTATCATTTTTTAAATATTTGATAAAGTTCTTCTAAATAAAGAACCATCACCGTAATATTATATCTCTTTGAAATAAGAAAATACAATACCTAATGTTAGGTACATCAAAAGTTTGTTTGTTTGTTATTCTTTTTTTCAAAACAACTTTTAACCTCTATTATTTATTAGTGATTTATAATGATTTTGTGTGATCATTAATATTTATGTAATATCAAATATTAACATTTTTAATCGACACTAAATTAAATTAATAAAATATAGTGTACGGCAATAAAATAACAAATCAATAGTTTTAATGCCATCTAGTGGCCATTGGATTGAAATTTTTGCACAACTGAATTGTAAACAGTAGCGTTTTAGCGTACCGATCTTACTTTGGTGTCGCGATTCGTACGTATAGATGGCAAGTTTGTCAATTATGCATGCGTATTATGATATTGACTAGAAAAAATGTTTATAACTATAATTTATAAAATTATTTCCCAAAACACCGGTACTTGCTTCCGTTCTGACCTAGCGGCACGCGCCACTGCCCATGGGCGGCATAAAAACTCTGACATCAGCTTAGGCACTACTAACCACACGATAAAGAAGAAGGCCAAGAGTCATTTTCTGAAATCTATGTATCTGCCTATAACGATTATTGAAAGCCACTGCTGTTCGTCAATTAAAATGTTGCCAGCCCAGGGAATTAATCTATGGTATATGCTGTAATCTAATACTTGTAATTTAGCGGAAGACTTTGACTCAACTAAACCAAACAACGTACCTGTTACTCGCCGACCGTTAATGTACTCGATTAAGCTTAATGTTCCTTGCGATTGCCCTGAGCTACTGCTTCCATTTCATCTAGTTCGCGGTAAACTACTAGTTCATTATGAACATTCCAGTGTTTTACCGGCGCACGATTGTTAATAGACACAGAGTCAGTGACACAGAGTCCCCGATGCCCCATCGTTCCGTAAACTTGACAAATTCAAGCTCCGGAACACTGGAATGATCTGATTCTGTAGAAGAGGGAACGATCGGATGTTCAGGGAGTACATAGCACTACTACTAGACAGGCTGTTCGAGTTCAGTGTCTTCTCCTTCTTGCAAAAATGTATTTTTAAGAAGTAAAGTCTTCTTGTTTATCGATACTGGTAAACAAGTCAAAGTGTTTACTTGAGTAAAAGTGATTAATTAAAATACGATTTTTTTACGATGTAGTTTAGTAATTGCTTGAAGTTAAAACTGTCAAAAGTTAGCTTTGTTAGTTTTGCTTTCTTTGGCGGTTCTTACTTCGTGTACATTCTTGTCTATTGCATTAAAATGTTTGCATAAATTGTTACTTACTTTAACTTGATTATAGATACGGGTGATAGAACTTCTACTTTACACCCGAAAAATGATATGCAATTACTATATTAAAAAGGACTTCTCTATACAAAAAGAACTCTTTTAATATGTGTGGACTAATTTATAATAAAATACCAAATAACTTTAAAGAGTTAAGTAATCATTAATTTTTTAGAAAGTTAAAATTATGGCTGCTGGAAAAACGATTTTATTCTATTAATTAATTTATAAATAATGTTAATAATTAATGTATTCTCAATTAAGGTAACGATAATGAATGTTGAATGTTGTGTAATAGTAATGAATGATAGAAACCGGCATTTAAAGACATACATATTGAAGAATTGTATACTCTGACATTAGACATATTGTACAATTTTGCATGTCATATATATCTGATAATGTATTAGGAAGCTCTACTTAATTTAAGACCAATATTTACCAATACTTATTGCAAATAAATGATTATGAATTCCATAAAATGTTCAGTTTGTAAACACTAGCAGCCGATTCTTACAAGAATATTGCTCCAAGAAAAACTAAATGGCTCAATTGGCATCGTCCGAGCGAGTTTAATTAAAAATGTTGGAGTTTTATTTGTCGATTTCAATAGGTTAATTGAATTAGATGGCCACACCGATAGCCTGGCGCGCTGGCGCCCAGACAAGGCTATTATGACGAATACGTCCAGGTATCCACTAACTATGAAACGACGAACTAATAAAGTTCATTATACTAGCTGTTGTTGCTTTAGAACTAGCACCATGTGGTATTAAACATGAATGCGTTGTCCTCGTTTTGAGAACTCTCATAAAGTGCATTCTGCACGTTTCTTGAGAAGCGCTATTATGTTGCTCGCACTAAGTTGACCATAGTAGTATAATGTATGGCCTACAGGTAGTTGTTTCGGGTCTGGCTGTTTGTGTGTGTTTTGTAAACGCACCCACGAAACAGGAGAAAGTCCTAGTGTAGGGCAACGTTTAAAAAGAGCTCGCAAAATAGTTGTTGCTTCTATACGTGTCGAGTTAGACTACAATAATATAGGGTAAGTAAAAATAACAGTGAAGTGGTACAAGCAATTCGAACATACGATACAATACACACGGTTTTCACGGTGCTCTAGTTACTATGTGACGTTAGAGTCACAAACACGGTCTCTCGGCCATAGACAGGGGTGAGTCACCGGCGCGGCGATGGTACGAGCACCCCGCGCGTATCTCCAGCAGCCCCAGCAGGTGGGCTCCGTCATTAGTGGCGTGATACAACATCTGCGCCAGCTCTGACGTTGCTGATCTCAATCACCGATTGTATTGATTAATAAAAGAAGTGCGGAGCATGGACCGAACAGATTTTAATATGGCTAAAATCTTCTTTTTGTGCATTGCACTACTAAAGTCGTCAAAGAAACAAATTCCTATACCAAGAGAAGTACTCAGTCATACATTTTCGTGCGCACAAGCAAACTGATGTTCCTTGAGGCGACTGAATCAGGCATCTAAATGAGATGGCGGCTCGTACATGACGGCGTTATTGACGAGATGCTTCTCTCCGTCGATGGTCCGGTGCCGTGTTACGAAACTACGTGAAGTGCCGAATCTCGCGCAATACGTGCTACTGCGTCGTTTCGTCAACGGTCTGTAAACTGTGCCAGTACCTTATTGACATAACTACAACATGGCTGGCTTTTTACCAGCTTCCACAAGTTGCATATTGAGAATTTGAGAACCATTTGCTTAATAAGCAATGGCAGTTTTTGGGCATAATATTACAAAACAACAACAAAATCTGCATTTCGAAAAAAGTTGCCCCCGAAGATCAGAAATGTTCCCAGTTAAATAGTCTATAATCTTGTAAAGCCTCGCTAGTACTCAATACTATTGTATCGTCAGTTCGGGGTTACAGCAGTGTTTGCAAGCAACAGCACGAGTCCCACGAGTGTGATCGTCAAGCCGTGTAGGACTGTTGACGGCGTAATCCTACGGGGACGCGCCATTGTTGTCACAACACCGCCTGCCGCAGGGAATACAGCTCAAAGCGAAATAGAGGACGAGCTGGACTTACGAAACATTACTTGGCAAGCTTAACTTAGTAGTAAACTACAGCACTGTGATAACAAATGCAGTAGTTTGAGTTGACACAGAGAGCTGATATTGCCGCTGCTGAGTAGATTTCATAACCTCAACTTCAATTACTGATACAGGTTTACATAATATCTAATTGATAACCTAACCGACCCGACAACTGCGAGAAATCAGAAGAACGGCACATTGTGCATCAGATAAGCAGACGACGTGCTATGAACAAAGTTCTGTGGTGAAGAACAGGCGACACCGCAATCTGTTCCGTATCTGTCGGGCGAGGCGACGGCAGGGCAGACCCGCTGGCCATCTGATAACGATAGCGGCAAGGCGACCACTGTGTTCTGTTATAATTGTTGAATCCTTCGGAGAAAAGACCGATCGAGCCACACCGGTATGCGATTGAGATTTCAGATCATAGTTTTTGATTGTCAGTAAAGAAGATCGTTTCGAGAAAAAGAACGGATCAAGCAATATGAGACTAACCGTCTAATATAGTTCAGGTACCCGACGAATCAGGAAACTAACACCAAATCTGCACGAGTCATATTGTGTAGGCGGAGGAATTTTAAACACTGTTTTAAGCTTTCACGGTTTACAACTAAACTTATACTGTCACTTACGGGATATCTTTCGTGATTGTTCATTATTTTGAGCTCCCGATATCCATAATTTAATTTAATTTAATTTAATCATTTAATTCAAGTAACAAGACTCATAGTGTTAGTAACAAAGTACTTATAAAACTATGTTAGTAATACACTCACAAAGACAAAAACAGAAACAGATGTTGACATCACTGCTGCAAGGTGACAGGCCCAGCCGAAACCTTGCAGCAGTGGTTCACAAACTCACAATCAAGCCTGCTTGCTATCATAAATAGGATTCTGTTAGCGCTGCCCCGCACCCTACGGACCAAGGAAGCACACCGCTTCCGCATCACCGTGTAGAAACAGTCCACGTGAGCTTCAGCAAACATCCCTGATGCGCTGCAGTATCGGGGCAACCCCATCAGCTTCCTGAATGCATTATTGTATTGGACGCGAAGGGCGCTGTATGACTTTTGAGTATAATGAACCCACAGACTACAAGTATAAAAAGACGTGCAGTACGCACTAAATATAGTGCGCTTGACCTCTTTAGAGGCACGCCTGAATCTGCAGGCAATCATGTTGGCTCTCACACACAGCGCCCTCCGCTCCCTATCAATATCCTCATCGTCTTTGAGGTCAGTGGTCAATAAGTGACCCAGATAAAAACAATCACGGAAGATATCCCGTAAGTGACAGTATCATTTGGAGGAATTTTAACAGAAATCTAGACAACTTTTAGCTGGCATGATGTCATTTAAAATTTAACAAGCCATTTTTTCACTGGTAAGGACCACAAAAGAGTTTCAAATGTTCTATGTGATGGCCACGGAATTGTTTCCAATGATGTTGAATCAGTTTTAATTGGAAAGTTACGTGGACACTAGACTCGAGTCAGATATCAAGACTTTAGACAGCGTCGCGTCGTCTGCGAACCGGGCTCATCAGCGAGAGAATGACTGCAAATGATACGTATTAGCGCGCAAGAGCTTTTTGTTCCAGCTCATTACTGCCATGCAAATACGTTGTTACAGTAATGTCTAGCATTACTCACTATTACATTCCGGATGTGCTTAGTTGAATGTTGCACAGAACAAAAGTTATATTTAATGAGTCCGCTCATTGACCATCCCAAAAAAATTAAGACCCTTATTATTATAATGATCGCATGATTTCTTCAAACAATAAGACCGATTACATTGGAAGCTAAGGCATAAGACATAACGAAGCTTGCACAAAGGAAGACTCTTCATCGAAAGGTACTATTTCTATTAATCTATGCTATGAATGATCGATTCCGGCAAATGTACGTTGTTGCGCACGTCACGTATGCATGTTCTATCAGTTTATTTATTTTGCACCGGCTCTCTGATGTTCTAAATATTCTCGAATCCATTTCCACATCTTGCTAAAACAAACATAAGTAAATCATCAAAATATTAACCAATCTTACGGCATGTTCATGGTAAAACAAGACTAGTCTAAAAATTACAGTCTCCAAGCGAACAGAGTTTCGAAACGTCTATGAAAAGTTTATGGTGCACAAAAACTGTTTATCAATTTGGAGATCAGAGTGTATCGATCAGAGAGCATCAGATATTCGCTCGACATCAGCCGCCTGTCAGATGCTCCATAAGAATCACCCGCGAAGCTATACAATTACCGTCACTTACTTCTTTTGTTCAAAAATTAGTATCGTGCGGTACCGGAGCTTTCTCGTATGTCAGCTTATCTGGAGTATCTTCACTTTGGCTCTTTGTATCCACACGACAACCACGAATTAGTTTCGTAACGTTTTCTCTTAACAGCGTCTTTACAAACAAGGAACGCTGTAACCTAAAAATCCACCATGCAGTTACCGTATACATTTATTGGACTAGGTTACATAATATGTAAAAAGTCCCCTGAAAACATTGAACACAACAAAACAAAACCGTTTGGCCATTTGGTGATTTGGCCTACAAAGTTGTAGAAAACCTTGTTTTGAACAAGCAGAAAGGCACGGCCGCAATGCGTGCCCAAAGTCAACATAATTACATATTTTATGAATCCTCTTTGCAAACAAATTGTTCTCAAATGACGCACATCCGACGGGGACCACGCAGATCCTTCATCAAGCCGCCATGTCGGATGCACGAGAGCGTGCGACAAATCGTCGTGTCAACAAAACTGCTTTCTACCGACCTCTATATAAAACGAGTGGTGTCATTGCAAGGATATACAACCTCATTGGACTCTGTGTGGGGTAAGCGGAAAACATGTCTTGACTTCTGTGCGAGTTAAGTCCTATGTCCAGTACTGTCCTCAATTGTTTCGGAGTTTCTAGGTACCTATGAACGCGTGGTGGTTACTTAGGAAGTAAGTACTGTAACTGCACGACTTTGTGGGAAGAAATAACGTCAGAGTATATTTTAGTAAGATCCGTCATGATTGTAATTGCGTCCTACACGACGCTCCCAATTCTGGGAAGTAGGACGAGCCGCGGCGGCGAGCAGATGGCCGCCCAGCCGACCACTAACACAATCGCATACAGATCATTATTAGTTTACTAATGTGTTCGTCCTAGCTAGCCTGTTGCTAAGCCCCATATGAAGCGGTATGTTTTACTAACATTACTCAGATCCGTTTTCAGTCTCAATATTATGTTTAAAGGTCATCATTATTTGAGGAATACCATTACGTCGCTAGCGGCTCACCCGTCTGTAAACTTTGGAGCACATGTTTACGCGACCTTCGCATTCTTTACCTGATGATCATCAACATGAGCTGCCGGATTCTCCACACATTATTATAGTTTCGCACAAGTGAGTGCAGCGGAGTAAAACAAACAATGATGAAAAGATAAGCTCGGCACGCGTCCTGCATCCGCGACGAGACACAACAGATCAATAAGAAAGGTGTCAAGAACAAGTTGACGTATCTGCACTGAGCTATGTGTAACTAGTGGGCAGATAAGATAACAGTCCAAACTGACACCGACAAAGGATTACTACAACTGCACAACAAACGTACTATTAGTGAGAGATAGTTAGTGTGGAACTTCTAACATTCAGCTCTAAAATAATGAAAACAACCAAACATGGAATCTGCGCTGGGCAGCTTAAAATATAAAGGAACATCGAAACAAATGCTTCACACAAAGAACAACTTACTGAGGGGACTTCTGCGGCATGGAGGGGCGGGCGCAACTCCATTTTCGCACATATTTACAAATGTTTAGTAGTTTAGGGTCTAAAGTGGTAGTCGGCATGTGTGTGCGCAACCCTGGCGGCCCCGCGGCCCCTATGCGCAGGATGGGAACCATTTGCGCGCCCTTACTCCCAAATTGATTATAAAAGCCAAAATGATTGTACCTTATACGCCGATTGCCAGATTTTATACCCAAAATGTTGCTATACACAAAAAAGGATTTGGGAATGAATACATAGGAAATACATGACATTTTGACCCACATTAGGGACAAAAGCTCTCAAGAAATTCATAGAATCAAGTTATGATGAGAAGGAACCCAAACTTTAGGAACTAAGCAAGTATACCCACGACAAACTGTAAGTAACAAGAGAGCCAACCGAAAGTTGTGCTGTTTTTACGAAGAAGTACGATCATAAGCGCCGTAGTTTCCTCGGTTTAATCGCCGCTATATATAACCGAGAGACAAGCGCGCGCTACCATTGCAGGAAGTCCAGAACAAACTTGTTTAAACAATCAACTATTTGTAGGGTAGCCCTACCCTACCGCCGCGCGCCGCACCGCTCATTTCACTGTGCGTTACCAAACGCCATAATACTCGTTATTGATAGAACTACGTGGAATGTTTCTAAATTCTCGGGAGGACCACACGCAATTTCAGTTATTATAACATGGCGGAGGCAGCATAAGTGCGACTAGCTCGTTTCTCACACGCCTCGTCAATTACTGAAGGGACGAGGTTTCTATGAGTGAGATTCATTTGTTGGGTATTTGCCGGCGAGGATATGACATTCCGTCAATATGCAATTAAGTGGTTATGTAGTTGGTGATTAGGGGCGGCGGCCTGCGAGTCATCAGTGCGGTCGCAATTACCACTGACATTAGAATGTGAGGCTTTCACCGCGATCTCTGCGACCACGACACCTGGGGATCGAGTAGAAAGCTAGGACACATACATCGGGAGCGAGCGAACCTAACATCATTTTGAGCATCATCTTATTGCAAGTAATTTAAACCACCTAATGGACATTCAAGAATTGTTTTGAGTAAAGAAAGAGCTGCAGTTTCTATAAATGCACAGAAACTGCGCCTTGCCATGAGAAACTGTTGAGTTGTTTGTTGAAAGCAAAAATCTGCAAGTATAACCATAAACCATTTCAATACTGTCGTAATGTATTCGTGTCAATATCATTATTATCAATACTGCTGGACATAGGTCTACCCCCAAGTGTCGCTTCATTGACCGGTCCCGTGAGAGTCGCATCCAGCGGATCCCCGCAACCTTCCCCAGGTCATCGGTCCACCTAGTGGGAGGCCTTCCAACGCAACGTCTTCCGGTTCGCGATCGCCTCTCCAGAACTTTTCGGCCCCATCGGCCAACCGTTCTGCGAGCAATGTGCCCTGACCAAAATGCCCACCGAAACTTAAGTATGGCAATTCTTCGGGTTACGTCGGTAACCTTGGTTCTCTTGCGGATGTCCTCATTTCTGATTTGATCACGCAAGGAAACTCCGAGCTTAGCCCTCTCCATTGCCCTTTGGATGACTTAAAGCCTTTTGATGAGGCCTATTGTGAGCGTCCTCGTTTCGGTCCCGTATGTAATCACTGGCAACACACACTGGTTATATTTATATATAGACTTTCGTCTTGAAGTTCCCGAACGCTGCCCAGCCGAGTCGGATTCGACGATTGAGCTCTTTCTATAACTAACTGGACTGTTTGTCCCAGGTAGACATAATCGCCTATAACGTCGAGTGTAGTCTCCGATCTTGATAGGAGTGGGTCTTACATGGACATTCAACATGACTTTGGTTTTGTCCATGTTCATTTTAAGACCCACTCTTTCGGAAGCTCTTATGAGGTTATCGAGCATTGTACTTATGTTGTCCTCCATAGTCTCAGCCATGACTACTCCACTATATCGTCGGCAAACCGAAGGTTAGAGATGTTATGATCTCGCCACTGACGTTGATGCCTAGCCCTGTCCAGTCCAGAACCTTGAAGACATCTTCCAGCGCAGCGGTGAACAGTTTCGGAGATATGACGACTCCCTGTCTCACACCTCGCTGCAGAAGGATAGATTCCGAGGTTTGGTCCTGAAATCGGACTGACTTGGTGGCGTTTTTGCACAAATACTACAACACCTCGATGTACCGATGGTCAATTTAACACCGTAAGAGAGACTGCAGTACAGCCCAAGTCTCTATCGAATCGAAGGCTTTCTCATAGTCCACAAACGCCAAACAGAGAGGCAGGTATATACTCTTCGGTCTTCTGTATAACCAGCTGCAGCGTGTGTATGTGTGCTACGATGCTAAAGCCTTTTCGGAATCCGCCTTATTCGGGAGGCTGAAAATCGTCAAACCTGCGCGCGAGAAGTTTCGTGATGACTCTTGAAAACAACTTGTAGACATGGCTTAGAAGTGAGAGGGCCTGTAGTTCTTCAACCAGACATTGCCGCCATTTTTGAAGAAGAGTACCACCACACCCCTGCACCATGCCTGTGGTGTTTTCCCTCGAGTATGAAGGAATCAAACAGGTTCTGAAGGGCCTTAAGTACCGGTTTTCCACCCGCCTCTAGGAGTTCGACCGTAGTTCGTCAACACCCGGTCACCATACAGGCTTGAGGCTACGGCACTCAATATCAGCGATTATGTAAATCGACACGATAACACACTATTATCGGCGATATTGTGTTTGTGATTACATATCCTAACACATGATTATTCGGACTGAGTACGAATTTTATGCTAAGTGCAATCAAATAAAATCCCGTGCATTTTATTTATTTTATCCTTTTACATTATATCCTTGTAGTTTATCTTAGTACTAAATTCATTTTATTTTCAGATATACACCTCCAACTGCTTGTCTCTGCATCACCCAAACTTTGACTGGTAGAAAATGCATTAAGTCCGCCTTGTCCTTTATTCTTGAAGTTTTAAATAAATAAATAACTAGTAGTTTTAGGATCATTGATACTTTGTCTAATCCAGCACACTATGAATGCTATACACAACTGGTGAGCACTGCTACGCGAGTTGAATCGGCATCGACATTGAATCGCTGGCCACGATACAATCGTCTGAATGGGCCGGCTGCGCGCACTACCCACGAATTGTGGCACATGTGCGCAGTGCGCGTGTTTACACGCGCGATTATAGCGAGCCGTATCAGGGACGAGTATTGTGTTGCTTACAATAAACCAAATCGACATTAAATAAGTAGCAGTACGTGTGTTATCCCGTAGGAACCCCTAAAGGTTTAGTCAGTGATGCTATTAACCGATGACGACATCAAATCCCAATGTGGTAGGAAACTATCGTAATTGGGCAGTTTTCCAATTTTTCGCAAAGAATTGAGTTGCGTGTGTTAAAATATTTGTACGAACGCCACGAATTTGTTATCTCTTTTCTTTTCCTTAGTTATGTATGGACACTCGAATAGGTGGAGTTCTGGCTGGAGAAACTCATGATCTGCCAGATTAGAACTATACCCAACCGCAACAGTATCTTGACACCTATAGCGGACAGATGGGACAGTCCTATAATGGGGCATTGGATACGCCTACACGCGACTGTGACTTAAGTATAATTAATAATTTTTTGATTTTGTTTTTCTGGTAGAAAAAAAAAGTTAATTGAAAAAATATTGAAGTAAGTACTAACACTAGTTTCTAAGTTATGTGCTGTACTGGTTGTACTAAGCAAATGGACTTTGTCTGAAATAAAAGAATCTTATTTATTTACTAGCTTATGTCCGGAGCTTCGCCCGCGTGGAGTTCGATAATTGCCACACGGGATTATACTACCGGGATAAAAAGTGTCATATGTGTTAATCCAGGTTATAAACTATCAGTGTGCAAAGTTTCATCCAAATCTAGTTTTTGCGTGAAAGAGTAATTAACATCCATATATCCAGACATCCATACATCCTCACAAACTTTCGCATTTATAATATTAGTAGGATTTATTTGTACCTAGGCTGTAACGTTTTTTTGACGACGCTTTTTTTTTTTGCAAAATTGAGCTGTAGTTACTGCTATCAGTAATTACAGTGACGATCGTCAAGATTAAAATATGTATAGCAATAATTATAAGATTCCGTGTCAAAGTGTCTGTGTCCATTGTGCGGTATAATGGACCTGAAGACAATCAATAACGCGCGCACTCCCCAACATGACAACGACTCATTAAATTACGTACAGAGCTTTCTAAAGCTACCCGAGCGGCGTCCACTGCGCGCTACACACCGGTGTAATCGTCGGTCTATAGGACACCGCCGGTAATGGATGTCTAATAGTGGAAAGAGAAATACAAGCACGTGTAAGATGCAATCTAAGTTGCGAACTTACATTAGTTTGGTGTTGCCTTTCTCTGCGCTTGTTTTAATAATGATAAATTGTGTTTTTTGCTCTAAGCTTCCCAGTGGGGAGCAAAACTAGCTTAAAAGGAATCATTAGTCTTGTTATGATTTCGAAAACAGGTGTATGTCCTTTCTATTGCCGAAGCTTTCTTTTAACAGTACGTTATACCACTGGATAAAATTCCCATCGTGTCAACTCACGAGTTACACACATAAGGGTCTTTTATGCAGTAAGGAAAATTTAAAAATGGACAATAGTCACATTTTGCTATCTTGTGCTTTAAAGATAAAGAGACTGAGGGCACTTGCGGGCAAAACGACCATTACCAGCCATAATGAGGTAACACGCAAAAACAAAGCAACGAGACGCGGATTTTATAGAAAGCAAACGATATTACATAAAGACTATCTGTATGCCTAATCGCCCAGTGATGGTCACGATTCGTCTTCATCACCGGATGCTACGGCTAATGCACTTATGTAATGTCGAGCTTACGCGGAGAGAGTTAAAGTGGCTTGGTAATAATACACTTATAAAGGTCTACTGCAGGGTCAGCCCATAAAATCCGGCTTCCACAAGCTGGCCAGGGCAGCACACAGTGACAAGGCAACTTCACTGAGCGCACTTACGACTGGCCAACCTCGAGCATGGCAAACAAGTGAACAACAAATAATTCGTAATCAGTGTAAATGTGGAGATTTTAGACACTTCATCAGACAATGTACGTAAAGAGTATACGGCAGCTGCACAGTGATTCATGATAGACATAGCCAGCTGTATACTACCAAATTCTGCAGCGAACGATCTTTGACTCGAACCATTTGCACCCTTTAATGTGGACGTGACGCACCATTTCGTTTTATACATATAAATTCACATACCATCATCCAAACGTTTCTAGGTTCCATGTGGCTAGAATTATTTTTCCTTCTCGTTTTTACCTTACACCTTGACCATATGCAAACTGCGTTCACCTTGACATGATGTCTTACCTGAAAATAAAGAAACAGTTTTATGAATACTAATACAGCTACAGTAGAAACGACCTTAGTTTTATGTTTGAGGATAATAATAGATTTAACAAAGCAACTTTAGTATGACATTATAATACCTAATCATCATCAGCCTACAGTAGCTAAGGAAGAAGACTATAGCAATAACATAGACGACGTGAGTCACACGAGGCACACGTAACAGATGTACACGTGTGTATGCACATCAACGTATAGAGCTACAATATGATTTGAATTATAGTTTACGCTGCGAGTACTCGATCAGAGTCAAACGGTACCGGGACAACTTGCATACACATACCATCCGAGGACGATGTTGTTTGGAATTCATACGATAGCGCATTGTTTATTACTATTGGAACTAGAACTATTTTATTATTCTGAGGTACATTTAGGAATTTCATACACCTGCCTTACGGTGCCTTAGAATAAATATATAATAAAGTATTGTTAAATACATATAAATTTCTGAAGGAGTAGTTTTAAACCCTAACGGCATTTTATAGAAGGCATTGTGTCCCTCTCGAGGGACAGTTACACAGAACAGCCAGAATGTAATTGTTCACAACTTAACAAGTTCCTCACGCGACACTCGCCAACGATCCTGCGGGGGCGGGGTCGACTTCCGACCGTCAAACTTGATATCGCTATTGGTACAGGAATGTTCAATGTTCTTCTAGTTTTCCCTGTAGCCTAAATAAGGTAGTTCACCGATGTGACTGTGACTACGTCAGGACACAATAAGTGATCGGAATTCGGAAGTGGTTGCAGCAGCGTTACATTCAGACTCACAGTCCAACCCGGCGCGCGCACAAAGCTTCGCAGCGGAGCAGCGCTATCGCAGATCTTTACCGGATATTGGTTGTGTGGACGTGCCACTATGTTGCACAACGGACACCTTTAATTAACTAATGTAAGTAGAGCATGACGTGTTGACAATACTACTACACCAAACTCTAGACAACACGAACGTGTAACCAGAATAACACGGTTTGATAGAAATGCACAAGGATACAATGAATAATTGGATCCGGTTGCAATAATAGTGTCTTCAATAAAACTTGTAGATAGGGTATCTAAATAGGAGAGAAATCGCATATCTTTTGCATTTTAATACGTATTTCCCATCATGTCTACAATTTTATACGATCGTTTCACTTAGTCGAAAAAATTAAAGTAACGAATGATTTCATTTTGGCGTAGTGTACGATTGCCTACAAATGCTAGATACTTCGTAGAAAATCAAAAACCACTACTTCGATAGTAAAATCGAATCGAAAAGTAAGCGTTGTGGTCCAGCGCATGCTCATTAACATACTCTGATGACAACAATGTATTGTGTGAGGTGACGTCACCCGCATATTTGTTGCCAAACATCGTGTGTGTGTGGCGAATGTTGCGCAACAGTCGGCACACTTGATCCATTCACAACTACACTCCGCTCGAATTAGCAGCACGGTGAGCACGCTGTGTATGTAAACAATGCGCCTGTCGCGATTGTGATACGTTGGCAAAGTATAACCTCACAGACTTGTTTAGACTCGCTAAGGTCGAGGTTAGCAGTCTCGTTGCCTCAAGACCAATGGCAGAACATGAACTAACATACGCAAGATATTAATAAAAACAAAACAAATGTATTGCTGTGCACAAAACGACGCCGTAAGCGATCAAGCGGCAGCAGGAAAACGACGACAACAAATAAATTGTGGAAATATACGTAATACTCAAGGAAAACCACAAAATGATTATACATCTTAATTTGAATGTTACGAATCAAGATAACTAACAGGTAAAACATGTCCACGATATCTGTTGCATAGTTAAATCGCAGTGCGAAGGTCCGATAGATTTCCGGTTGCTAATTGCACGGCACACAGCTCGTGGGTTTCCTAGATTTCAGTTTAAATTATTTTTGTAACTTTCAAATTAAAACTTGTTTTCTATTTTTAGCTAAAAACTCGAGAGTGTTTTTCGCTAGCGACCCTTTCGGGTCCAAAGCATTTCCTTGCAGTGCCAAGAGGCTGGCTGGCTGGCTTCGCTAAACATGAGGCAGTACAGCTACACGTCGCGTCGGTGCATGTGCGTGACACTACCGCAGGACCACTAACGCCAATCGCTTCCATATGTGGTAAATAATTAGTTCTCAATCGGTGCTAATTAGTGCTCGAACAAACTACTTAAAAATCAACAATATAAAATGTGCACTTAGGTTTAATATCACAAATCAATCAACTAAATTGGACTATTTAGATAGGCCTACTAGTATGTAACTAGGTAGAACCATAAACAAAACTAGAACTATGGTAATTATCTAGCAAATAGGTTCAATAAAACCATACACATAGAGCATAGACTGAACATTATCCTAAAATTGACCATACTCTCTAGAAAGAGAGAGAAACTATTGTTCGGCCATCAGCTATCTCTTTACATTACCATAGACATTATATATATATGTCTTAAACAACTGTTTTCCTCTCATCCCACAGAGTACGGTATAGGGAAATCTTGAAATGAAAATTTAACACCGTGACAACCACCCCTCCGATGGCATGGTATATCTCGTAAACTACCGGAGTAATACTTTTGAATTTTGGGCACTCATTTCATCTTGCAGGGCAGTATTTTTCTTTGCAGATTTGAGGCTAGCGACAAGCTTCTCAAACTTGGAATCTACGTTCAAACTCGTGGTCCTGCTGAAAAAGCGCGCGAAAGTTATAATCGTTGATTTCTCGGTAAATACAAATATTTCAACACTGTTTTTTTTTTACGAAATTTTAATTATTTGTATATATGGAATAGCTGTCATGCCCTCTTTTTCGGCGCTCATAGTGGTCCTGCTGAAAGGAGCGTGACCACCTTCAAAGTCGATTTTCTCGAAAACATCTAAGGCACCAATTAAGAACTAATTATTTACCAAACATGGAAGCGATTGGCGTTGGTGGTCCTGCGGTAGTCACGGACATCGTCGGTGCGTGTAATTCGCAGCGGCGCGGCGCCGACAAAAGAAGCCACGGGCCATTGATCGCGGTGCGCACAATGGGAACATTAAACGGGCCGATCACACCGATTCACGACAATATACGATAACATTGCCGGTTAAATACCTTACAATGTCCGGAACATTGTCAGAATGTTCAAATAATCGTAGCAGCTCTGAAAGTCGGAAACACTATCTTAGGCTGTTGTCAACATTTAGCTCACTCCGCACACATCACTGCTCTGTGCTAACACATTACCTACGTGACGACTTTCCAGTCCGTGAGTAGATGGAATTCATACTTATTTCGACCTCAACTTGACATCCGGGACGCATTTTGTACGCTAACGTAAGCTAACCTAGACCCAGTTCGGGGAAATCAACAGAAACTGTTTGTCACATATGGATTAATGAGGTATAACATCAAGAGTAATCATAATAAATGTCGGACACTTAACGCATCCTGAATCGCCGATCTCATTTTTGTGCTACAGAGAACTCAAACGAGAGCTCAGATTGGACGCCACGTTAAACTTATGTTTCGTCGAAGGAGCAGTAAAGCCCGAGAGAAACCTAGGTCTGCTCAGGTTAGATATCATATGAGAAATTAACACCTGGCGTGGAATGACCCTTACCATTCGCAAAGAGTTCAACGACTGTCACTTGTTCAGATGAAATGATTGCTGTTTGGCATGCCCGTTCTACAGCTGGAGTCCATTGACGTGCCAATTTTTTCAGGCTTTAAAATGTCTGTGGCGCTTTAAATGATTCACTAAAAATAAACCCTGTAGACGTGCGACTGAATGTAAAGCAATATGAAGAAATAATAAGTTGTTTTGCTCCAGCGCTGCATCGCCACGTCTCGCTGTATCTGTCGCAGCATCGGGGCACGCTCCCGCAGTAACGGTCTAACGGTGATCGGAAATAGAGGCGCGATGGAGAAGTAACAACAAGTGATCAAAACGAACAATTCAGCAGGTCGCCCGACACACTATACTGTACCAACAGTTCACGGCTCGTGCAAAAATTCAAGCCGGTTTCATTCAGGGGCTTTGTTCTCTATTTGTGTGCGGAGATTGAAGAGCGCCGCGCGCCGTCAATAACCACAAATTTGAAGATACCGTCATAAAAATATTTAATAAATTGCCTATCAGTACTAAGTATGCGTTCTGGCGACTATAAGTTTCACGAAGACCATAGTCAAGAAGATAATGATAAGGGGAAATGTAGGAAGGGAGTTCTAGCCACGTAATGAGACATCAAGATGTATGCCGAAAACTGGTCCTATTTTTGTGAATTTTCTTTTAACTACCTGTCGAGTTACTCAAAAACTGGGCAGCGGCCGAAGTAGTTGATGTAGCGTGCGATGCTAATAATAGCCGACACGATCTTTGACTGCGCGACGTGCTTCGTGCATGTACTTTACTTCTCTCTCAGCCACACAATATTACACGTTTCGACTCTACTGCCGACTGCAGCAGCCTTGAGCTACCGCGTATTTGTACAGATCTTATCGCTGCAGAAAGTAAATGTATACTCACAGATTTTAATATCATGATAAATTACGATATCAGGACAGACCTCGAAATTTTAGAATAGGTACATACAAATGCTGTGATCATTTCTGACTTCGCAGGGAAATAGAAGTATACTCCATAAAATTATGTTATTCCAATTAAGTACCTAGCAGTTATGTATCGTACTAGTGAGATCCGCTCGTAGGTGATAGTTGTGCCGATTAAACACGTGAAGAGCGCGCGGCCGGAGGGGCGCGGGGCGCGGGGCGCGGTGATGTCACCAGCTGATAGCGCGGCCGCTAATAATGCCAAGGGCAATCGCGTCACCGCTGCCAGAGCGCCACACTGCCACTACTCCACACACGCAACATGTCTCTCTTCGTAGTACCGCACACGGCGACACGGAACAGAAGACCGACAGCTACGAGATGTATGCGCTTTCGGCTACGACGCGTAGCTGCTGCTCTACGCAGCTATTCGATTTGCGCTATAACTATGACATACTGCCACAGAATACTTCTTTATTCTATGACACTCATGTCATGCATGAGGTCTACTCACTGACTGTTAAAATGTGTGGCACGTCAAAGTTATCTTACCGTCAGAGTGCTCAGAGCCTGCAAAGCCTTGTCCTCGACCAACTGCCGAAAGATATCGGTATTTATACACTCGAGTGTAATGGACCTTCTGTTCATATCCTTTATGTCACAGAACTTCAAGATATTCATTTTTATTTACTGTTTAAGTTATAAGTAGTGGTTGACCTCTGATTCATTTTATATTGACCACAAGCTTGCCCGCAGCTTTTAATAACACAATTAAATTGACGGGTGCGGGACCTGACAATTTGTTATGCTCTTAGTGCCTACTGAGAAGAAACCAACTGTTCCTTACATCGTAAGTAAACTTACTTCACCAACGACTATCTGGTTTGTTATAAACAGTTGATAAGGATTTATCTCAGGCAACTGTCAATTAATTAAGCATGATGTTTGTGTATAACATGTGAAGACGCTCGTTAAACTGTCAGTAATGAAGTAGACGTACCTGTAGAGTGTAGGTGGATCCATAGATCAAGACTAGCGTGTAACTATGATTGTGTATATTGTGCATAAAATAAATAAATAAAATTCCTGATACGATGCTTTTGAACAAAAAACACAATAATATGAAATCTGTTCAGATTTTTGAATCGCCTAGATTCTAGGTGATGAAGAAATATGAAGGAACGATCTGATTACATTTAAACAATTATGATAATACGGGCATGTTGTGCTCAATACATTGCGTGGTGTGCACATGGTGGTTGTAGCGCTGTAGCACAGTCATGTGTTCCAAAACACAAGTAAATTACATCGACGAGTTTATGCTTTGATTACCAAATCCACATTACGTAAAACGGAAACTATACACACAACTGTTTCACGCGTGGATTTTGTACGAGGATCGTTCACGTTATGTTTTACGGCCATCCGGCTAAATAAAATGAACGAAAGAATGGGGTCACGCATACTGTATACTAGAACTTTAAATATGTACACCTACAGTGCAATACAACAGTCCTACGCTGCTAAGAGAATTTGCGAATCGGTGCCACACCTCAATACACTATCCACTTTCATAGAGTAACGGGCCGTATATGCGCCATAAAAGTTCCATTACGATAACAATACGCGAAGAAATGGATCAATGTCATTAGTGGTATCAACTACCTTATCGTTAGTACACGACATAGTAATACACGCGCTAGTAATACTTATTCAATCACACAACATAGAGACGGGCAGAGACCGAACAAACAATAAAACAACAATAATTGTAGCGCCCGACTGAAATAGCGAATGTGTCGACGACGGCGACGAGGTCAATAGATGTTCAGTTAAAAGCAACATGGTATACACAGAGCGACAAAACGAACACGATTGTTGAGACAGATTGAGCAGACGCGCGACATATAGTCGCCATGCGTCGCGCGGCGCTCACAGGAGTTAGTGCGCTCCGGAGTGACGGAGAATGGTTTTGTCAAATAAGTAGAAGATCTACTATAAATAGAATTATGCTTTGTTTACTATTGCAACCGGAGTTAATGTTTTGCTCCGTGGTTCAATGCAAACAATGATATTAGTAATATTTTAGCTGGTAGAATGCAGGAAATGCATGGATGAAAGCACGTTACATATTTTGTATAGCATGCATAACAAATAACAGTCCCGGCATAAATACACATTACTCACTAATGTACTAGTAAATCCCCGATATAAAATGTACTGAAAACTGTAACCCGACTCTATCGAAACAAACGCGTGTTGTGTTGTCCTTCGTTCCACATTGTAACTGGGATGATCGAATTACATTGGAACAAAAACACTGTCGAATATATTCGCGACTAGCTGTTGCCCGCGACCTTCGTTCGCGTCAAATCATTATTATAAAAAAGTGATGACTTCCCTTTTTTAATCGAATTTTGTTACCAATTTCAAGGGTTTTAATGTTTTGCACGGAACCCTAAATCTTATTTTAAATAAAAGTAGACCTATGTTAGATCTTATAACATCAGCTATCTGCCAAAGAAGAAGACAAAAATGGAAAAAAAAGTATTTTTGTTATAAGTGCCGTAATTATTTTCATACGCATTCAGTAAAAAGCTGTTATTTTGATATTACAAACAGACACTTCCATTTCATTTATTTGTATGTATAACAAAGCGTGATTGTTCGCACAGATGCGGCAGAGGCGCGACGCCGGCGCGGCGCGGACGAGTCACGGGGTCGAGGACCGCGCCGCGCCGAGGGGCGTTGCAGACGGACGACTACACGCGATCATGCGGCAAAAATACCATACACCTAGCATTTATGCCACATTCAATGTCATCATGTCTCTTGAGACTAAACGCTAACGGAAATCGACTATATCTTGACAATCTGATGAGACAAACTCATTGGAATGAAATAAAATACGAGTGTTAGTGCGGGCAATGCCGCGGCGCTGTCGGCGCGGCGCGGCGGCGGCGAGCACCGCCGAGGCTTTCATCCGGCCCGCGAGGCCGCGAGCTATTTAAAACTTTACCAGACATCAATAAATATTACGCGAACATTAAAAAAAAATGTCCCAAAGTCAGTAATTCCCGCGCCATATATACGCGAATGCAGACCGCATCATCGCAGTCTAGTCCGGCAAAGCTTGTTTTATTTTTTAGAGTTCACTTTCAGCGCCATCTTTTGCACTGCGCACTGAGCACGTGCCAAGGGCCCCACGATCCAAGGGAGCCCCAACTTCCTGTAGCTGTTAAAGCAGGCAGGACCGCAGGATACTAAAATTTGCAAGCTCGGTCCGCTCGCTTTTGCAACTGGCTTTTCGTTATGTAACCATTGCACATATAAAGGATGTTTTTTAGAAGCGGAGGACTTGAAATTGAAACAAAACACACAAAAAACTTTTTAAATTTTAAATTCCTGACAATTTTATGCCATTAATGTTTGTTTGGCACTCAAGCGAAAAATCATGGTCATGTGCATTCATCCCATTTTGACCTACGGATCCCAGGCTTGGTCCACATGTCTGCCACATTGGTCCTTTGAAACCACATGTCTGCAACATGAATGCCTTGCTATTGAGGCACGAAACATTTGTAATCATGTCTCTGTACTGACCGTTGACTGTAACGTTCTGAGCATCATCATTTCTGAAACTTTGACGAAATTAGAAACAATTGAGTACATGGAATCCAACATTCAACGCATTATTGCTCAAATACAGCCTGGATGGCCAGATTTCGGCATGTTTGCGCCAGCCACGGTGACCACATGACCGAAACCATGTTCATACATTCATCGCATAAAATTATGCGTAAAATAAAGCCATTTTCATTGATATGAAAAATATTTTCTGTTTTATTTCGAATTAAAGTTCACCCCTGTTAAAAAAAACATCCATAATTTTTGTTTCAGCTGTCGCAAGAAAACCTAACTAATCCGAAGCGGGTGCAAAAAAAAATCGAGTTCGCTCTTGCATCCTACATGGCCCCCGTATTCTCAAGTGACCAGGGCCTCCAATTCGTTAAAGACGGCCCTGCAGGCTTAGCCAAGTTGACAATCTACTCTACAATCGTTAACGCTAATGGAAAACTAATCAAATGTATGTGAATGACGTCATTTCAACTTTAAGTCACGTGGTCAAAACAAACGAAGAGAAAAATCGTAGACAAGTTTACATCGTTCAAAATGATAGTCACTTTGCTTTTCTTTTGGCCCGCTACGGTTACAAAAATACAAAATTTGGCCCTCCATAAAATTATGTTAGACACCCC
Organism: Noctua pronuba; assembly: GCA_905220335.1. Lineage (NCBI taxonomy): Eukaryota > Metazoa > Arthropoda > Insecta > Lepidoptera > Noctuidae > Noctua > Noctua pronuba. Next base: position 14,656,737 of record LR999915.1, on the reverse strand, counting down.
TGGGATAGACAGAATGAATGATCACTATTGGATGATTGTGATTGATATTTACGACTTTCTGTAATTAGATATCGCATCATTCTGATTCTGAAAAAATGTCGTCCTGCGGACACTTTCCGCTTTTTTTCTCCGAATCTTTTCTTTCGTATAAAATATGTCCGTCCACCACAATACACAGTCAACAGGTTTATGAACAGATCGTGATTTGTTCATCAAATCGAAAGTGTCTTCAGATTCCTTTTTTAACTTATGTACATAAACTTCTCTATTATACAGACCAACTTCATTTTTGAACACAGGACATTTGATCTGACTAAACTGAAACACTCGTTCTTCCGCATTCAGTCGACCTAGCTGACTAGCTTCCTTCATCAGTTGCTTTTTTCTAGGCCTTGCAATAATCAAGAAGAAGGAATACTACTAGCAAGTGACAGGACGGTTGCATTCGGGTGCCTATTGCCTACTCGGTTGGAGACTTGGAGTGTAGTGTACCGGACGTGTACGAAATGCGTTTCCGCGATGCAATGCGTCTGAATTATTAATAGTTGAACACACCTGCCGCAAACTGTGCGCGGACGTTGCTTCCGACTGCTGCGATAGACAAGTAGCTGTGTTATATCATGTGAATGCCCTCATTGCTGGCTTTATTTACGGCTTGAAAGTCAGCATACTACATTAGATTGTAGCAGCGCCAATACTGATCAGATAACCCATCATGGAATTTTCTTTCAACGTCAGAGTGAAACTTGGCACTATTAGTGAACTGCGAGTAAGCAAAGGTTCTTTTTATACGAACTTTGAAGTGTACGAGCGGGACTGGAATCAATACAGAAGTGGAGCACAAACGTGACTCGAGCTTCAGGATACGAATTACTGTCTCCTCAGGTTTATCGCGAAAATGTGTGAAGAACGCTCGTAAAATGTCAGATTCCGCCCGAACGATGTTTAATTTCCTGGGTTTGGACAATAACATGAAAATGGCAGTATCACATTGTACTGGGTTCAATACATCATCACTTCACTCACGAATTAGGGCATTATTCACGTCGTCCAGATTTTGGGCCCGTCTATTTATCTTACAAATTAGGGAAGGATCATCAGCAAATAACACCATATTTTGAGGTTGGTTTTTCAATAAATATGGTAGATCATCACCAATATTGAGCCTTTCGGAACCCCCATTTTTACTTTTAAACCCTGTGAATTAACACCATTTACTTGAACATGTCTATAATTAAAAAATAGGTGTTACTCGATCGAATTTGATGGCTCAACAATAGGTATTATTTTTGACTTTTTAAATATTTGGTCACACACAAAAAATGACAACTGCAATCAATAAAACGGTGTTCTTTGTTTTACTCCTACATAGAACCCCATATGCCACAGTTTGACAAGGGTTGTAGACGTCACATTGACGAATGCAACGTACGATTTGATTCTTCATTCAATTAACTAGTAAGTTCTTACTCGAAGCTTCATTTTCGCTGGTGAAATTGACAGAAGATACTCGGCACTTTTACTTGCCAATTAACGCTAATCAGCGAGTAAGTAATCAACACTATACTCGGAGATGGTGAAAGAAGCCCTAATCCTCCAACAGCAATATTGATAAAGGAGCAGTAGCAGATGAAGATGTGGCACCAGACCCGAGGCGTCACCGACACCAAGATTTGCTGTACAACAATGTTCACGTAATATACAACATGTTGCATATAAATAATTATGTGCACGTCGAGTCGATCAATACCCGAAGCTGTTCCTGTAATGTAATAAAGTAACGGGACACAGTCATAGTCGCATGCTCGTAGGCACAGCACATCGGTACCGGTGCTGTACTGCGTAGCATTTTGTATTCATTGCGTACGTGCCGAGACGTGCTCCACATGTCAACCAACCGCACATGACTCACCAGCACCAGCGCACTAGCGCTACCAGCACACACAACACGATGCAATACATCGTCTTTGCCAATTCCTCGGACTCTGGCCGCGCTTAAGGCGAGGTTACCCTGATAAACGGCCTTTTATATTGTGTTTTACTCGTAGATAGCACGGATTTAAATTCTGAAAAAAACATATTACATATTTCACACTTCGATCTAGATGTCACGGACGTCCGATACACGATTACTTGCACTTTACTGCATCCAATTAAATCGCAAAGACAAGTCTAAATTAAGATCTAATTTATTGTTTCATTTGAGTTATATTAGATGTTGAACAATAAAACTTATACCATTATAAAGGTTGTAAAAAATGTGACATGCAGCGGTCACCATCATTTGAAATATGAAAATACGTATACCATCAATTCCAACCCCAACTGTTTTCATCATTTCATTCGCTCGCAACGCGTCCTTTAGTCCCGAGCGGAACGCGTTGGAGGAAGGACGTGTGTCAATTTTGCGAACCCGCCACCGGCACCGCCCCGCTAAGTTCTGTTACGAGCTGAGCCAAAAATACTTTGTAAAAAATAACCTTTATTTTTAGTTTTCATATAGTTATAGTTGATTTATTTAGGTACTTAGTTATTAATTTTGTCGAAAAAATGGGCAAAACTAGAAAAAATAAAAACTTGTCATCGGATGTCATAAGGATGCTTTGATAATATTATTATTATTTACCTACATTATATTATATTATATAAAGCCATAATATAATCTCAATATGTATAGCAGCATTTGTATATCTAAGCTTATAATATTTGTTATTTACTACTGATAAGTATGTCCGTTTTCATTTATCTTACTCCTAAATAAATGCCCAAATAAAAGCGAGAATTTTCTACGTGGGAGTTGAATTTTCAACAGTGCAATAATATTTAGGCATTCATTTAGAAGTAAGAGAAGTATCATTATTACGCATTAGGTACCACAATAAATAATATTATCATGGTGTACTTATGCAACGATTGTGTAGGTCTCGTCTTTACCATCTAATACGGGCAGCACACTCGTGCCATGGCAGGCCAGACGAACTCCGCAGTTTAGGTATGAAGATACAAGTACTACTGCGGGTCCGTCTGGACGGACTTATTCAGTAGGGCCGCGCGGTCAGCCTCGCGTTGTTTGTCAAGTCATTCCAGATTTGATACGCATTTACCTACCTACCTATCCACCTAAAAGAGATATTTCATTTCATACAAAATGTAGGTGTACAATAACGTATGCCGTATGCTCATCTTCTTAGGTTCAAGTACCTAACCCGTAAAGACATTGTAAAATAAATCAGTTCTCTGATCTACATACTACATACTAAAGTAAGCACCGAGCCTAGGTTTATTTGAAACGTCAATTGTCCACAACATTTAAAGTACAGTACCTAATAGGCAACGTAGTCAGAAGGTACATACACGGTAATATTGTACATAAGATAAGAGTTACGCGATAGAAAGAGAGGCAGCTTGTAGGTGAATATAACTATAGGTAACTAGCGCTGTGCGGTCTGAATTGCACTTTATTGTGTCACGACAAAAGTCGCTATTTATGATTTTGCGGAGTGAATCTTCTGTACTTATACTATTATTTATTCTGCGGCCACAGTGTAGAAATGTGACAGTATGCCCATTTCGTACAAATATTATTTTTAATTTTCGTTAACGTTTAGGTTCAAGCTCGTTTTTGCGCAGAATCAACCCCCTTACTAAAAACACTGTATCAAATTATGAAAAGCTTTTAAATAAATAAATTAAACTATTTGGCTAGTTTGGCTATACAGACGTTAACCAATTGGTTTCTTCCTGCTGCATGGAGTTGACCCTGCACTTGGTAATACCAATTACTTTTTTTGTTTATGATTCGGGTATTCATTTTTTTGTCGTCTTTAAATATTTGGATTTTATTTTCCTTAATAGCAGCATCTATTCCTTTTAAATGCCGTTATTGGACATTTAATTTCAACTATTGTGTCCTTTCCAAGTATACCGTCGGGTGTAGCACCAATAAATGGGTATTTTTCGTCAATAAAAAGGCCACAGGGCTCGATCACCATATTTTCTTGTCGTTCCAGTTGCTGTAGCGCCTGTTTTTCATTTTCCACGCCATGAGCCACTGACAAAATGTGAGATGTATTTTTTTATATCTTAATTTTTTTACTGTTGGTGCAGTATTTCTGTACGGTTTTGTATTACAAATTGTGCCAAAATTTGATGCTGTTATTATATTTTTTCTCAATTCTATCCAATCACTGCAATCCCTTTGTAGGACAATGCTTCTTCCAATATTTTGCCTATCATTTGTCAAGACATTTAAATTGTTGAGGAAATCTTCCTTGGCTTTTTCTAATTGATCTGGACTCATATCGGGAGCTGAACTTGTAGGCCCATAGTTGTGCTGTGTAGAAGTACCTTCAAATCTTGTTATTTTTTTTGTGGGATGGAGATCATCCCACAAAAAAAAAGAAGATTTGAAGGTACTTCTGTTCAATTTTCTTTTTAGTGACCTCTTCTTCTCAATTTCTTTCACCTTTCCTCTAGGACTGCTTCCAAGTATTTTATAACGCTATTAAACCGTTCTACTACATTTGTGTCTACATCTTCAATGAGACTTCATGCTTTACCCGCTACAGTAGCGATGATAGCATTGATCCGAAAGAAGAAAGTGGAGTTTTGAATTTCTCTCGATGTACTGTTATTAAGATTTTTTTCTTTTGAGCAGTTATAATCATAACAAAGTCGATGATCACCGTAAGCATGCGCCGCCGAATTAGTGATATCTTTATGCAGCAAATGTATAGCAACGTTTTTTGAATTTCCTGCATTTTTGTGAAATTTTATTGATTTTACAATAACTTTTCGCATGCTCATTACTTTCACATTTGTAAGTGTTTTTCTATCTTTTACTGGATATTTTGTCTCTTTTACAATAGCTCGCAATTTATTACAGAAGTTTCGTAGGATATGATTTCTGCATTCAATTTTTCTACGGTATAGTTTAGGTGGTCATAGGATTTTGCTTCCAACACTTTATTATAAGTAGCTGAGGCTCCATCTCCAATCATTCTTGCATATATTAAACCATACATTTCAACTGATGATTTAAAGCCTTCAGTAATTATGTCAGCTTCCATGGCACTAGAGGATCCGTTATAATTTTTATAACATGCGTGATCTTTAGGCGCGAGTCCTTGTTTTTGAGCTCTGGCACAAACCAGACAGTATTTGTTTTTCACTCCCATATAAAGCACTTCTCCGAATTGTTTTCCTATGATTGCTGCTGTCCCTGAAAATGATCTATAATTATTACCATAAGATCTTAATCCCCAAGCTCCATCAACATACACGTCTATGAGAGCCAATCCATTTTTCATCCGACCGTCAGCAATGGCTGCTTCTCACGTTTGGCAGCCCTTTCCATGGATTCTGCTGCAGTTTTCTCCCAATTTTCATATACAAAATCTTGTAGATGTGTATAAATTTTTTTGAAAACACCGGCTCATCCATAGCAGAAAGTATCTCCTCAAATTGCGCAAATCCAACACCAGCAGCTATAATGCCGGTGGTTGCAGCAACATTTATATTGACATTTTCTACATTGTCACACTTCTCTGATTCGATCACAATTACTTTCCTACAGACGTTATATTCAGACTTCTGGACAGTTTTCTTTTACAAATTGTGCCAAAATTTGATGCCGCTATTATATTTTGTCCTAGTTCTATTTATAAATGCTTAATAGAAAAAACTAGTAACTAGAAAAACTAGAATTCGTAGATAAAACGGTTTCGGTTCGGTTAACAACTCTTGCGGGGCGGCTAAGTTCAGCAGCATATTATACGTTCTCACAGGAATCTCAACAGGAATGATGTTATCAAGGTTGACAATTTAAAAGTGCCTGAAACAGGCCTACTTGAAATAAATGTTGTGATTGATTTTGAAAAGTGTTTACTTTTATTAGCAAATTCATTTGATTTAAAAACAAACAAAAAACGTTTTATTTATTTATTAACAACCCGCACTTCATATTATATTTGACTCAAAATAACCATTCATAGGTATATAGGTCCCGTCACATAAAAGAAAAACATTCAGACGAATTGATAACCTCCTCCTTTCGGAAGTCGGTTAAAAAGAAGGCTGACCGCTCAAATAATCTTTCTAATTTTTTTTTATTCCAGCCTCTTCTAAAGTACTAAGTAGCTAGTAAAGTACCTATTACTATTCTACAATGAAACAGTTATACTTATAATATAAAACAGTAGTTAGTACTTAAGGACGCGGCTGTATAACGTGCGCAAACATATCCCCTCCACTGTCGCTCTGCGTTCTTTTTACGTGACGGGACTTATACCTACCTCTAACCCTTCTTGAATTACAATATTGATATTATTTCTATAATTAATTAAAGAATTGTAACACAATATTCTCCTGACTAAAGTTAGTGTGCCTACCTACTGCTTGATGTTTTATACCAGGACACGAAGATTTCGCACCCTTATGAAAAACCGAATGGCGCGCGGCGTGTTGTTTTGAACCCGTATTCATGATCTTAGTGTCAGTCAGATTTTAAATTTACGTTACTCACAAAAATAAATAAGTACTTATAGCTACTTATTTTTAGTTATTAGTCATTATTTTCAAGTTTATACAATACGTAGGTACCTAATCTATCTGTAACCAAAAGGTACTTTCTAGAAAAATAAAACAACACACTTTCTAACAAAACAAACGTATACTTATCAATTCAAGTTGATTTACTGCATTGCTCTACTTTGTAACGCGCTACTCGAGGTCATGAACTCATTGAACAGTCCGCGTAGCCCGCGCGATTCCCGCGTCGCGTAATTTGTTACGTATCGCCTCTCCGTCCGGGGGCTGGGGTATGCGATTAATGCATACGGCGCTCGGGTTAACCTCGCCTTAATGGTCTCTTGGATTCTAATCCAACAGACGATCTGTTTGCTGATGGATGGACGAAGATTTTATTAGTATATCAGAAGTACTGTGAGATTTTTTTTTTTTAACCTTCTTTTATGTATGTTTTCACTTCAAATTTTGCTTTACTTTGTTATTTTGTATATTTTAATATGTCATTTACTATTCGATGCGATGTTAACTAAAGTTGAAGACGTTGATGGCCTACCAGAGCGAGGCAAATCTTCCATCAAATCTCGGCAGCTTTTGACCTCTTTGTACCACTCATAAGCACGTGTTTTTGATAAAATAAAGTCGATTCACCGTAAGCCTTCCGTAACAGTTTCAGGGATTCCGAACACGAAATTCCTTTGGCGATGCAAAATTTAAGACAAACTCTTTGTTCGATGTTTTTGTCCATTATGAAATTCGCATAATTCACTAGATATGATCTAACTAAAAACAGCACTGTATTTAATCTAAATAACAGATGCAACTCAAACTCCGCGCCCAAACGGAAAATAGTTGTGCCAATCTATACTAATAATAATATTATAAAGAGGAAACCTTTGTATTTTTGTATGTTTGTATTGAATAGGCTCAAAAACTACTGGACCGATTTCAAAATTTCTTTTACCATTACTTAGAGGAATTCTTCCGAATCCGTATAGGCTATATTTTATCCCGGAAAATAGATAGGATTTTTCGTGGTAGTGAAAATTGTGGAGTAAGGCGTCGAAAAAACTGCCGTACGTTAACGATTCTCGCGAACGCTGCCTAAATGGTTAGAGATGTATGGTTGACTTCTATAGAAAAGTTGTAGAACTCAATAATGCCTACAAAAAAGTCCGCGATAGTATAAACCAAACATTTATATTTTAGCCATTAGAATAGAATAGAATAGAATAGAAATAGAATAGAAATAATTTATTTGCATTGAATGTAGGTACATACATGAGTTGTTACAGTAGTAATTATTTGTTCCTGGTACATTCTATAATTAGGCATGCAAAAATTTATACTTTTAAACAATAAAACATATAACTTCAATTTAAAAACTTTCACAACAATTCAACAAATTATCTTGTAATAAAAAATCAGATCAAAATAGAGTAACATAATAATACAGCTATAATTTATCTGTTAGGAAGTCTGATACAGAATAATAACATTTTTGTATTAATAACGATGTAAACTGTTTTTTAAAAATTCTCAAAGGTTGCTCCTTGATGCTATTTGGAACCTTATTATAGATTATAGGCGCCATGCCTAAAACACTTTTTTTTAATAAAGATGTTTTGTGAGCACCGGTACATAACTTATATTTATATTGAGACCTGATAATAATAATTATAACCACTTTTCCATAGAATAAAAGTAATTAAAATTATTAGCCTATGTTTATTGATCATATTATCGTCAAATACTAATCCTTATCCAAATAAACTATTTATTGAGCAAGATTGTTTCAATAGCTATAAATTACTTTTTATTTTATTCCAATCGGACAATCCATTCAAAAGATATTACGAATTTAAAATTGTAATTGGTATTAAAATGAATGATGGTGTCGCACGACTCGCACGGCGAAACCGCAGGGTGCACAAGTTGAAGATGTAGAAGCAGTAGTTGTAGAGTAGTTAAAAAATTTAAAAATTAAAAACAAAAATAAAAGAGTTAAGCAGGTACGAAACAAAGAATTGTAACACGAATAAAAAACCTATAAAAACATACATACAAAACAATTTTTTTTTTCAGAGAGCTTAAAGAATAAATGTCCACCCGTGCGAAGCCGGGGCGGGTCGCTAGTCTAACAATAAAAAGAAACAAAAAAAATTAAATTGAAATTGGAACCATAAACAAATCATCCATTCCCGATACTTTTTTGACTGAATGTAAATGTCTTTTTTATTTTTATAATTGTAGTTACTGTAAGGTTGTCAACACAACCGTTGTAATTAAATAAATAAATATATAACATCACCTGTAATCCGCCAAGGGTTAGCCAGTGGTGTATCTAACAAGTACACCCACATTTCGCCAGTTAGGTTTAAGTCCCATGTAATAGGGGTCGTTAGCCTATTGGATGGAAAATCCCAATAACACTTCGCCCGACCGGGGAATCGGACCCAGGACCTCAAGCTCAGCAGTCGCGCTTGTGACCACTAGACCAACGAGGCAGTCCATCTTCATATACACATACATCGGCATACATCTTCTTTATGTTACTTTTATTGCAAACTCGACTTAAGGCGCTGCCCATACAGGGACACCGTAAAAACGTCCTCTTTTTCGTTGCAGAGTTAACCGTATTGCTACATTACAAGCCCAAAAAACATACAGTGTATAGTCAAATGTATAAGTAAAAGATTTATGCAAATGCAGAAGCGTAGCGTGCCTTGGCGGGGCCCCGTATAAAAATTTGTTTGGGGGCCCTTAGGAAGGGTAAAGATTTCTCAAAAAAAAAAAAAAAATGCATAAAATGAAAAAAAAAAAATATTAATCACTAGCTGACCCGCGCAACTTCGTCTGCGTCACTTAGGGGTATGAAAAATAGATAGTAGCCTATTCTCAGACCTACTGAATATGGATATAAAATTTCATGAAAATCGGTCAAGCCGTTTCGGAGGAGTATGGTAACTAACATTGTGACACGAGAATTTTATATATAAGATAATAATAATTATGTATCTGTCACTTTTTCCAAAATGTTTACAAACAATTCAAATTAAATATACACTATCCTTGCCTTTTTTCGGCAAACTGGTTTATTAAATCATTTATAGCTGATGATGACTTTAGTTTTTCTAAGTTGGGGGCCCCTGTGGTCCGGGGGCCCCGTATAATTGATACGGCAGATACGGCGGTAGCTACGCCCCTGTGCAAATGTCTTATAATATGTCTTCTCTTATGAATTGAAACATACTTTTCGAAGTAAAACATTCAATTTGTGACGCATGATTAGTAAATTGATAATTTATCATTGCCTAGTGTAGAACAACACCTAGCAGAGTGGGCGCAACAGCTGTTGTTAACGATTCTATCACGTTTGCGTACACAAATAACTGGATGACTACTGCAAGTAGATAGATAGTTATCCATATCTCTCAGATTAAATTAATTTTATCATTCGTTATCAATGAAACACATCATTATCTAGCAAAAAATGTACACACACTGTGATATTACAACATTAGTGGAGCTGTACGAAATCATTTAAATCCCACAATCTGTAACCAGACATCACATTTATATATTTATTTGATTTGACAACATTGGTCCACTGGTTAGTACAAAAACAAAGTTATCAACTGAGTGTTAGTATTTATTAATAAAGTACACATAAATATGTTTCATCCCTGCCGCACGAGCAACCGGACAGCGTGTCTCAATACTGGTGCATCGTGTTGTTCAGCTAGGGTTTTCAAAATACCGTTGCCCTCATTCTGCTTATTTAGGATGCAGTCTTTTTCCTCATAACGGCATAAAAGTCGTAAGTTCGTGCTGCAGCAAACATGCTTGACGCGCTGCAGAACCTGGGCAACCTCAACAGCACCCTGAAGCCATTATTATACTGCACACGCAGAGCACCTAGAGTCTTCTGCGTATAGCTGACCCACAAACTGCTCGTGTTGAACCCTTGACAATAAGCTTTAAATAGAGTTATTTTGACTTCTTTGCTACAAAGAGCGAATCTGTGAGCCAGCATGTGGCATGTGGTGTGTGGTGGGTGGTGTGTCATGTGGTATTACGTTCACGAGTCTCCTTCGAAACTGAGAAAGGATTTATGTAAAATATAACCGAACCAAATACTATATTGAAGACACTTGGAATGATAAGCTGATAAGATTACGTTTTAACACAACAAAACGTTTGCTTCGATACTAGCTAGGAAGTGCAGCGCGCTTAGAAACAATTCCTTCGTGTAAGTGTGCAGTACTAATGACCCCATTACATTTAATTAGCTAAGAGACAAGTATTTGGGACAAGACAGTTGAATGAACAAAGAGCCGGCGCTGTGAGCGCAGGAGCACAAGAACAAAGCAGCGCTGGTGCGGGCCCCGGGGTGCGGGCGCGGGCCACTCGCGGACAAAGAAAGGCGCGCCGGCTGCTTGACCGAGTACCGAGTGCCGACAGGGCCGGCGGCGGCGACACGCCATCACACGTCATTAGCTGAATCGTTTCGTGCCGACTGCCGGCTCACCTATATCGACGTAACTTGAACGTGGTTATAGGTGAGCAACGAGACAAGCTTGGAGAATATGAAGATTTTTTAGAAGTCCTAAGAAATTGAATTAGTCGGAGAAAAGTATCCATTATCTCATACAGAATCTTGTATAAAGTCAACTTCCTCGATTCAGAGGAAAACGAATCGTCCGCAGAGATTTACAACGCGGATAATTTCCTTTGTGGGGCGCGTATCTGCGTACCTCTTACACGGTGTGCTTCATGTGCTAGCGGTACCACAACTCGTTATGCTAACGTGTGGAGCTTACAAGGCAGTAATCATTTATTTCCCCGCGCACCGACACTCGCGCACAGTCGCACACGGAGCCCAGCTGAACGCAAGTGACAGTGCTCCATAATGTTACATAACTGGTCCAATTGACCCGGATGACGCGCCGTCCGCGCCCGGGGAACGAGCTACTTGATACATAATGTTCACAGCACACGTCACTGCTATTACTGTTTTGTGCTATATGACTCATGGCTGCTTTAAGTTCCGCACACGTATGTTTTGACCATTGGTCTCAGTACACCTCCGTGTGGTAAAGCATTGAAAGAGCTTGTGATACATTAAACGTTGCGCGTGCTTTCTCATGCATGTTTCTGTTTGACTCGCTTCTCTACTGAATAGAACGCTCGCCGCTCTAATGACACAAGATAAATGGCAGCGTTTAAACAATTCCGAGAGAAATGTTTCACTGTAATACTATAATGAACGTTTGTTTTGTTTCAACGAACGGCAAACCGTTCTATTCTGAAACCACAACAAGTTTTTATAAATAGAAGGGAAAGGTCATCCGCGCAGGTTAGTGGAGTTCAACTTCAAATGGAGAGTTTATCACGCAGTGGACGGACTGTGCGGCGTGCGGCGTGCGGAGTGTGGACACGTACAGCGGATTACGTTATGAACGGAACCCTTGCGTAGGGCGGCGCGGCTAGGGCTGCGGGAGACCAGACACCACTCACGAGTCCGGTCCAGACTAGAGAATAAATCGTTTTGTCCAATGACGCTGTCCGAATGAGTTTACGGAGAATGTCTGTCACATACTGTAGGTACACACAGACATAGGACTGATAAGCGATAAGGAGTAAGGAAAAAATCCCACTAATACACAGGTGTGAGAAACGCTAGCTGCGATAGGCGAGATTACAATACGCTAACAACTCTCGACTAGTCTCGACTTAATGAAACTATACTATTTTATAAGTCACTAGTTAGTGAAACTAGAACAGCCAGTTCAAAATAGTAATTTTGTTGAGTTGTTTTAAGATCGTTCGCCATATAGTCAACCCTAAGCGGGTCACATCTGCTCGATTGGTCTGGGAGTGGGATCAAAGCGGGTCCGCGCCCAGGCGCACATTCATCAATGTCGGGTCATACAGCTTGCGACGACCAACGACTCACACAGAAGGTTCATACAAATCAGTGAACACAGAACGAAGTGCACACAATTATCAAAGAGCAGATTTGGCACTGATTTGGCTGTTTATGATCTACAAGAGACTGTCCTTTGTTGTAGGTCACGGCATTGACTGTTTCAGGTAATTCAAAGTCGATGTCTTCAAAGCCTGAATCATTCTGATGTCGTGTTGCTTGCTATAGCTCACAGTCCAAATGCACTATATTTTAGAGAAATTTGGTAAGTTGATCTTCACCTAATACAGCCTTCACACGTGCAGATGTTGTTTTGGGCAACTGGTTTTACTTTAACGTTTCCTTAAGGTTGCGGACAGAGCAGCCGGAACGGACTGCGGACGCTGGTCTTCGACAGAGGCTTCAGTAAATTATTGACAAATCCGGGATCCGGAGTTCGGTACGGTCGGTTTGACCTCACCGTAACTTCCCAAGTTAAAGAAAACGAGCGCAGTAGTATAGGCGCATACGCGTTAGATTTTTTCACTTGTAACTTGACGGTAGCTTCAACACAACACATGGATTGGCACACGAGCGGTTCCAATTAGCTGACGCATTCACTTATATTCAGCTTTACCTACAACGAGTAGATAAACAGATTAGTGGTCGCGATTGGTGGCATCTAACTACATACAATCTGTTAGCAATATTTGTTTGCTGAATTCACGGGGGAGTATCGCTTCCTCTAAGTCAACGTAATGCAAATCACCAATGGAATGCAATTTAACTTTTTACCAAATAAAATGTCTTTGCTTTCTACTATACAATTTTGGAATGAGAAGAGATTTCAATCAATTGGACACTAATCTATTCGGCGTATAAGGAAATTATAGTAACAGTTGGGAAAGTTGAAGATCTAATTTGCTGGTGTCAATTACTTGTCAAAATGCTGTCATGCTAGCATATCCCTGATTACAAAATCCAAACAAACTGGAGCTAAAATAAATGAACTCCAAGTTCCATTCGTAATGCAGATTCTAATTAGGAAGCAACAAGAGGTTACTGTGCTATCCTGTGAAATTATCGTAAGCCCATTTTCGATGGCGGCAAGCCGGCCTCTTCAAAAGGCAAGAAACGAAACAAGGTTTCGCTCCCATAAACGACGTAAAGCTATGAACACTCACAAGGGGGGAAATGAGATTCGGGCAGCAGTACGCGGCAGGCGGCGCGGGCGCGGCGATTATGTAACACGCGCCAATTGAGATGGACGTCTGCTCTTATTAGCTCTTATCCTTGTTGGGCGCGGAGTACGTGCCGCCGCATAAAGGCACATTCACGCCAACCAACTCCTTTTCATCCGATTGAACATTTTTTATGTGGGTTCTCTCGAATAAAAGATAACATATTTGAAAGAAATATTTTTATCACAGTCAGCTTATAGTATTTCCGAATGCTAATTTCCGAGCCAACGTTCATATTGGCCCACATAACATGCTAATGAAGTAATGAAGCAAACACTCCGGTTATGTGTCCATTAGTTGGGCACACACGGCTGACCTTCCAATCTGTTTCGACTGCTGCTACCTGTGAGCTGTGTAAGGCGGGATCTCGAGCAGATATTGAAACACCGAGAGCTGAATCAATACTGTCTTTATTGTTACGATTAAACAATTAAAAGGATAACATTAATACGAAATAAGGCTGGTTACATACAATAAGCTTGATTACACATTACACCTGCCTGGATTTTGTCCCTGTTGCCTCGTGACAGTAGGTATCGCACAGCAATAATAAAAACAGAAGGAACATATTTATATCATAGACGCTAAAGAACAACTTTTCGCTAAAGCATTTACGACACACAGTCCTGCTGACGAGGGCTGCACACCCTGCAGTAGCCGAGAGTTAGCCTTCTGCACCTTGTCACTGTGTGAGGTGACTGAGGATAAGGGTTGAGTGGCAGCCGTGATAGAGAGCAGACGCCGCGCTGATGGGTGAACATCAGGTCAGCGCAGGATCACACGCAATCCACGACCGTACTAATAGAAACGTATTAACGCCAAACAGTGACACACATGTGAATTACGCGTTGACGAATTTCGACTAGACGATTGAGCAATTACGGGCATTTCTGTCGGCAAAATATTTAAGATGTAGAATAGGATTATGAAAAAACAAAATAAACCCTTAAGCATGGCATTAAAACTAAACACCCAATACCAAGAAACCCTTAAGGAAATAAACCAACCAGTCCAGTCTCAAGTATTTACAAACAAAAATATATTTTACTACAAAGACGTGACAATGAGATCTCTTCCCACGATAACATTTAATTGCTTGTAAACAACTACGAGACGCAAGTTAGAGTGCTAATACGTGGAGTTGACGTGAGAACATCTCGTGGTCACTGAACAACACACAGATACCTCCGCTCCGCGGGAAGCGCAGGAATCAACGCAATTGATGGAAGAACCGACCTCGACCACCAGTTAGAGACTAAACGCAGGGGCCGGGATCCTCCGACAGACGAAACAATTCGCGAACAAGGTCGCTCACTGATTAGATCTGAATGAATGAGTCCACTGTTTGGCATAATAGTTGGCAACACAAGCCTGCAGAGCCTGCTACTCCGCAGACGTCGATGGTTTATGTGAATTTGTTTTTCGCCCAAACATAACATCCGTTACCGAAATACTACGCGTTCTAGTCGAGCTGCCTCACGCCGTCACACCCACATGTAGCGCCGCCGCGAGCCGTCACACCAGTCGGGAGGAAACGAGCCGTCTTCCCGTCGGGCGCACTATTCAGCGTATTTATTTGTACGCTTCCCTTCGCGAGAACTAAACCTACTTTAAACATTGCAGTAAACGCGAAGGCTCTCGAATCCACTAGTCACACTCACACCTGGCAGACGCGAGCGTGTTCGTGCATCCATACAACTATAGTTAGAAAACTTAGAACATACGGCAGCGACGACATCGTACATACGCAAGTAGATGGTAAGCAAGCAGAGAATAATGCATTACAGTGGCGCTACACGTAACCTCAATAGGTAAGCAGTAAAAACATTCGAAGCGAAATTTAATTGATCGACGAGGTCGTTAAATGTTGTTCGTGTCACATAAAATGACGGCTCTCTAATACGATGGCATATTTTTCTAGACGAATTTTCTCGGTTTCATAGGAGCTGTGACAGGCTGGAGTGATGATAGTTCACCGTTGATCTTGGCACACCATGCTTATGCGCCGCGGTGTAACCTAATTCTGGGGCACTGATTAATGATTTGACACGTGAATTATTTCGCATTCTGGATGAAAAGTTTATTGGTTGTCTTCGGAACATTCCTGACCGAAACGACACTGAAGTCCGAGAAATGATGTTTGATGACTTATGTAACACAATCTACAATATTAATGTGGCATTCTTTCATTTCTACAGCCTTTGCGGTTCTCTTATTACAACATTATGTTCAGAAGGTAAAACCACACATTCCAATTCAATCGTTACTCTATGTATTGATAAATAAGCCATGCTCTATATTATTTTAGTCAGGCGGTAGGATTTTGTTCAACCATATCAAGATAGATATTCGTTATACAAATTTTACATGTGACTGTACACATTTTTTCGTAGCTTTAAGATATCTTACTACTATTTATAAATGCGAAAGTTTGGATGGATGGATAATTGTAACTAAATCACGCCAGAACAGCGAGGCGGAGCAGTTCTGGATGAAATTTGGCACAGAGATAGATTATGGTCTGGAATAGGTCTAGGAATTTTCTCTCAAATACACACCAAAATTTTCCACGCAAACGAAGTCGCGGGCAACAGCTAATTGTTCATAAATCTTAAATCAACCTTAAAAAGCACACAAGCTCACACTGCAAAACATTCATCACGTGCGAATCACCACTAAAAACGGCGAGTCCAATAACATTCAAAAATAACTTGCTGAGTCAGCGCGCGACAAGACGGTGAGCTTACACGAGGTGAGTACATCGGTTGCACTTGACGACCAGCACGCTATACAAGTGGAATGCGGCAACCGACAGCGCTCCGTCACCTTGACCTTGAGCTGGACACGGCGCGACCCTCCGAGGATGGCTTATCTCTTCACTTCATATCCCTCACGTTCGATAAAGACGACGTATCTCTCGAAAAATTACCTCAAGCCATGACGTGTTCCACTTCACTTTGTCCTCAGTCGAGGCTAAATAAACAAGCACATGGAATATACTCGGCGGCGGTATTGAATAAATTATATTTCATTTGTGTAGTTTTAACATTCATGGTCTATATTCTTTTCGACGAATCGTTTTTGTTGGAAACTGAGTCATTCGGACAATGCTGACGTCCGAAATGACTTCGCTGATACTTATCACCGTATCACTATCATAAGTAAAGTAGCAAAAACTCGCAACAATTCTCTGGACAGTACAAAAAAAATATTGCGAGTTACAAGAACGACATTAACATAATTATCTGCACATTATTTGTATTCCTATCGTGGATAGTTTGTCTTTTTCCTTCTGATTATTCAAATGTAGTATTTGTTTCATAAACCGATAGTATCATCGTTATCTGCGATTGGTTCGATGACGCATGTCAAGATTTTTTTGGAAAATCAACACGTAAAGAAAGCATAAGTAGAAACGCACATCTATAAATAGTCGTTGATCATATCGTGAATTCGTGACACGTAGTAACGACAGATGTGTGGAATCACACGCGATTGTCATTGATGTTAACATTTTGAGAGCAATTAATGAAATTAGGAGTAAAACTCCCTCCGGGTTAGAGGCGCGAGGGATCCTTGCCCTTCGAGTTGCTCTATAAATACATGCGGCTGTTCAAGTGTTAAGAGCAATTATTGGGCGACTAGTGATTACGAACAGCTGGTATACACCAAATTTGTTCATATAGCTCCATCTGGACTCAGTGCTTCAAACGAGATCAGCACCCCATCACTCTGAATGTTTAGAGGATGTCTGACATCAACCGCAACAAATAAGATATAATACAAGATGTAAACAGAGCCTTCACGAAGCCGTCAACCAAGCATTCTGTACGTCAAACTAAGTAATAACTCTACGCAAAAATTATTGCTGGGAAACGACTTTTTTTTGGGGTGAAAAATCACGTTTTACGGTAAAACTCAATGTAACGAACTCAAAACTTAGTGTTGATGGGTGCTTTGAATAGTAAACGGGTCATGGAGTTAATTAAAGTAAAGTTAAAACCTTTAAAAGTAGTATTTAAAAAAATCTTGTGAAAAAATTGGAACTTTGACCTTCAGTATCTCCGTAACTAGAAGGTTCCCAGTTATGGTTCAGAACAAAAAAATGATCGCAATGACGGGGAGAACAAGTGCCTTTCGGCTTCGTTAAGGGTCTGTTTACACCCTTTATGTCTGAAAAGTAAAACAGGAGAAGTTATAGTGATTTTGTTATAAAATATAGTTTCCGCTCAAGTGGAGTGGCGTAATTTGATAAAATTAAAAAACAGCCTAAATACTGATTTAGGCTGAAATTTTATATAATTAAAAAATAATGCATCAACATAAGATGTAGACAGACAACTCGACGGTAAGCCTCTTGAAGGAGCGTAGTTTTAATTATCTGACTACCGGGCGGTAGTCGCTGGTAGTCGTGTATTTGCCGACGTGTTTTCATCTGCGTTCAGACAAAGTGAATGTTACGAAATGCATATTTAGGAAATTCGATTACTGCCAGATCACTCTCTATTTAAAGAGTTATCTGACAGCAATTTCATGACGGATTTTAGAATATCACCTTGGTGGCACATAAGTAATAAGTAATCAAGTAATATCCTAGCGTGCACTGTGCCAGACCGTCTGCTTCTCAAAGATCTCTGTATTATACCGGCTGGGGCCGATCTGCCGCGATCAGGCTCCATAACTTTGTGCAATACATTAATTTTTCAATAGATTCATGGCTCGCGTTGAACTAAGACATCTAAGCGTATGTAATACTATGTGATCGATGTAATGTAATCGATGTGTATCAAAACAACCTATCTATCGCTCGGAGGTCAGCCGCCGCAAGCCGCGTGTCACAAGCGCTGACGCTGACTGACGGTTCAATGTCACGCATTATCACTGCAAATCGCTGATACACTCCCAATCTTAGTCTTGGGTTGCTAAATCTGAACAACGTTGATATTTGGGCACAGAATGTGCCCTTCCCAGTAATTTCTAAATCACTAAAGAAGTTTACACCAACCTTTTCGTTTATTTTTTTTGGACATGGTGTCCAGTTAGACGCTGTGTACTTGTGTATTGTGTGTGACTTTCGGATAGCTTTTAACAAGGTGGATCACTATATCCGAGGCAATTTACTTCGATGGTTTATATCATATATTTATAACAGGACACAAAAGGTCGTTATTAATGTGTTTGAATCTGAAATTGTAACTGTCAAGTCCGGAGCTCTTCAAGGGTTTATTTTGGGCCCTTTCCTTTTTATCCTGTTTATAAACGACATCAAATATTATTTTTTTAATGCTTATTCTTTGATGTACGCGTATGATATAAAAATTTACAAAGCCTGCCAAAACCTCGATGACTGCCTTCTGCTCCTAGAAGATCTTCATAGACTTAATACTACTGTAAAGATAACAAAATCTTTCTTAGTCTTCCAAAATGCCATAGGTAGTATAACTTTTATTTAATAAACTCCATTTTAAGTATATGTTGAATAGCCAACAATTAATTGTAGAGAAATCCGTTTGCAACCTTGGTGTACCTATTGATTATTGTTTGCACTTTGACTTGCGTATTAAAATTTTAATAAATATGAGGATCTCATGACCTCCTCGAAAGACTCTGTGCGACCCTCTATTCTTTTGATATTACACAGAACATTATTGATAAGATGTCAATTACAGTATGCGATTCCTATTTGGAATCCGTTCCACCTCAAATACAACATAAAATTAAAACTAGTACAGAAAAAGTTTTTACGCGCTGTGAACTATAAATGTTATCATTCTGGGATTCCCTACAGACAATTACTACAGCAACATAATGTTTTAAGTGTAGAGTCTCGGCGCTTATTTGTGGTGGCCACTACGTTGCATGGTTTGTGTAACAACAGATTCGATTGTATTGAAATCACAAATAAGTTACGCTATACAGTAAGCACTAGAACTGATCAGACGTGTGGCCTGCTTGCCCCAGTTGTTCCTCGTGGATGCATGCAGGACCAACGCGGGGCACGAGTGCCTTCGTCAACTTGTGGCAACATATAACACACACTGCAAGTACATAGATATCTTGCCTGTTTCTAGTAAAAAATTTTGAACACTGGTTTTTAATATTCTTTCATCACAATCTTAAATCTAAAATTAAGTGATTAACTCAAACCTTAAATTATCAATACCCTTCATATTTGTTCATTTATTTACCCGTGGACAATGGTGTGGGTTATATGTTTACCTATTTATGAAACGAGTCGACTCATAATTTTAAACTTCAACATATCTCTGTTTTTGGCCCTAATAAATAAAATAAAAGTCATTGGCCGGGGTTGCCAAAAATATAAACGTGTCAATAGATTTATTATTATACTAGCTGTACCCAGCATGCTTTGCAATGCAATTTTTCTACCTAGTACTACCTGCTTGTATTTTTTACTACTAGGCCCACCTGCTTACTACCTACCTACCACCTACCTACTACCTTATAAACCATCCCTGACCTATGTAGGAAAACTATGCAAAATTTCATCAAAATCGGTCGAGCCGTTTCTGAGATTTAGCGAGACTAACGAACAGCAATTGATTTTTATATATAGATATTCGCCTCTCACAGAGCAATGTATTGGCACGTTGTAAAGCTAGAACTGAAGTATTCTGAGCATGCGTAATGTAAACATGTGAGTATATTGCTCATTGGAAGCTTCGGTTTTATCCAAAGTTCGGCAGCTGGAGAGGGAGCCGACAGCCAACCTCTCCTGAAATGCAACACAGACGTGAATGGAACGCCATTCGATCTATTTTTGCTTTCCAAACAATTTTACGATTACGACTGGCACCCATTGTAACATTAATGAGATAGCTTTACGTTCTTTTAAATTAATCATTATATTTTCATTACGGGCTGATTATAGCGTGCGCCGTAAGATCCGGTTGAAAGTGTGATGGATATTGTAAACACGACTCGGCTCTATGATTAGTAGCATTATTCACAGCTCGTGAAATAATAGCCAATTTGCTCGTGATTGCAAGCGCCAATAGAAGTTATCGATCATTATAGAGTTTTATTGATACTAGATCTATTAAAAATACATTGGTCGATTCATACGTAACATTACACTCATTCGAATACATCACAAGAATTTCAACGGTTTTGAAACTGATAACTCTAATACACGGAGAATAGACAACTCTTACCAATATTTTAGTACCATTCGGTACCATCTCTGGCTCAGAAGATATAAATTAGATCAGTTAGGCCCATTATGGCAGATGTAGAGTCTAATGATTCCGTAGTATTTATAGCGAGCTCCCAAATCGTAAAGTCCAAAATGATTAGGAGGCTATTTTAAGCGGAGTCATGCGCCTCCCTCGGCAGCACGTAAGTAACCCCTAAACCCGGCCAGCTGTGAACAGACAGACCCCTCCGGCTATATGTGGCGCGCGACAATGAGCATCCACTAGCAGTGTGCCGGTACGACGCGGCGCCAGCTCGTCGGAACAACCACAAGTAATGCCTTACGAACAAATGATAATAAATAACAGCCGTTCACATCTCTCACCGTACAGTAAAGTCCTAAGAACTTTAAAAATCTTTAGCACAATAATTAAGACTAATGATCAAATTGTCTTCCATAAATAATAAGAAAGAAGAAGTGATATAGCGCTGCAAGATATTTGTTTATATGATTATCTGACTCATCGTAGTCAGCATACTGATTCGATTACATCATTATAATTACAATAGAACTTTTAATGGCCGTATTATGGCGAGCGCTCATTCCACAACGTTTGGGGATCGTACCAAGTGCACTGCGCTCGCAAAACGTAACTCGGGGAGCAGTTTGGGAAACTATGAAATCCATCAGGGATATAAAACGTGATATGTAAATGAATGGTGGCTTGTGTTGTGACACAAAACAAGGCACCAAATCACCGATGCATGGGCACATGAATGTACCTTTCATACAAAATATTACAGAGAACCATAATTATGTGGCTGCGGTTCGAGACGAGTCACAAAAACCGCGAGTGCTTCCCGTCTTACTGGCTCCCGTGAGAAACAACGGGCGTGCTTTTACTCGATAAAACTGGATGTATACACGTTTTCAATCATTACAACCAATGATAGGGTGATATTAAACTACAAATTGACACCGCATTCGTATCAAATCTGTCGTCACTTCTCTGGGCTGGTCGAACACAGCCCGAAGAAGAACACAGGCTTTGTCTTCGGCTCGTAGTTTCATTATCAAGTTGTATAATCTATGGAAGTGAACGAGAGTCACGCGGGTGCCGGCCGGCGTGTGCACGCAGCTCATAAGCTCAATGGGACCGATGATACGAGGGATTTATTCACATTAATTTTGCAATTCGTTTACTATTAAAGAGAGTGATCGCGTAACACATCTATACAAATAGATAACATTGAAAACAAATAAATCTATTAAACGCATGGTGAGCCTCAGCCTCGTCAACTCCATTCTTATTAGTTTAATCGAAACGAGTGGTAATTTCAGATAAAGCATACATTGACAGAATACAGTTCTGAAATAGAAAAATTAAAATCATGATGTGTGAGTGAACGCGAGGCCGAGTCGCGAGATCAGTCCGGAACACCGACAGTCGAACCAGCCACATTCCAACAAGTAATATCGTCTAGTTTGCAACGAATACCTTAAATATTTCTGCTATAGCAGGCTACTCCTACACGACCTCATGGTTTCTTCCAAGTGGTGCAGCAACACCACCCCTATCATCAAATATTTAATTAAGTCTACTATAGACAGAGCTACTTTTCCGTCAAAACGTACTGAGATCACCATGCATGGTGGTGTATCAGCTCTACAGAACTCCACTCGCTAACTAGATAGTATGTAATCACTAACTGACAAGTGTTAACTGTTCCGCGGCTAATGGAGCGCCGACGTCACCGGCTCAGCGCTCATCAACACTTGAGATAGTCCTTCGATGGTCGCTACTTCAATTATCAGCTGTTGCGGCCGTCGCAGCAGTCGCATTATAAATATGGTGGAGTTAAATAGACAGTTAGCCTTCCTTCCATTCTCTGAGTATTTATAATATGATTCGACTCTGTCTTCGTGTTGATCTTGTGATTCGTCTGATATTATAGAAGCAGTGACTCCAAACGAACCGCCTCGAGACCGAGACGACAAATGACATCATAATGGTTATGAATGTCACCTTGCCGTGAGAAGTGAACCGGCAGCATAATGTCTATAGTAGCTACATGTCTGCTTTGTAGGCTGCACTAAAAACTGAACGCATTGACATTCATTGTCGCGGCATTGATATTGCTTCGTCGTTTTAATCAGACACTGATTTGATTTGAGATTTTAATTCAAAAAAATATCTAAAAGAAGAATAGAATAGAATTGAATAAATAAAAATGTGTGCCGTATAAACGGTAGGAAATAAAAGCTTAGGAAAGATTGTGTATATAAACAACGACTACAATCAAAAGCACATCAACTTCCTTTTTCACCAAATTTAAATTCTCCACGCACTGACAATAACATGATTAAATATCTACGTATGACATCAGTTGGCCAACGATTGTGCAATATTACAGAAGGACGAATAATGAATGACGGATGTTCCAAACGAGAGTTGTAATGAATAACATAACACAACCGGTGAATTGGGACAAAATAATAACGTTATGTACGCGGTAGAAACTGCGATCGGTTTCGAAGGCATCGGAGCGCGCGGCTCTGCGGTGCGGTAAATATCCCGTGATTTAACACACGCCGATCATTAACGTTCCATATTGCAACGTGCTTACGTTCACTAGCTCGAACTATAAAGTAAATCAGTCCTAGCCACAGACCCAAGTCGTAGACTACACCCACTTTGTTTTTGTTAACTGCTTCAAAGCCTTTGTGCCAAAACACAGAATGCAATTTATAATCGTTTCTCACTAAAGTGGTTACAATAAAATAGAATAAAACAATATGGTGGTAAACAGGTGACAGTAATAAAAGCCCGATCAAGGTTACAAAATACACACCTGACGCCCGAGAACACAATAAAAATGAAACCTGAAATAACAGTGTACAAGTGACACGATTTCTATAAGTAGCGGCAGGCAGGAGAACCGAGGAAAACGAAAACTGCAAATAATTCATGTACAGGAAACAAACGAGTCGACAAGAAAGCTGTTTCGCTATAAACTGGCCAAATAAGTAGCGGCAGGAACACGGACAGGCAATCAATGGTCCCGGTGCGCGGTGGACTCGGGAGTAATTTCTCTCCGGTCGAGTTAAGAGCGGTTGTAATTCATTGAAATGCAGGCGAAATCGTGACGGCCAAGACTTTTGTATGCAAAGCGGTACATAAATCTCATTGAAATCGACGCGTACGCTGACGTGCTCACGCTCCGTGCTGTTTCAACAAATAATACACAATTCAGAAAAGAACGTAAAAGTGCGCAAGCTATTGATTGCGAACCATTCAGTGCAATAACATTCATGTTACGAGTGTGAGTGAAATGAAACTGAAGGAGGATCGTACACTGCATTACTGCACGAAATAACAGCAATTTTATTGTACACTACGGAAATATCTAAGCTGAAAGTATCAGGGAGTCTTTATACTATGCAACAATTTATTTTCTGCTATGGTATTAAGCTTAATTTATCAATAATAATAATTCATCGTATTTCTGATAAATCATGCAAATTGTGATGGTATCGTCATAAAAAAATTAAATGAATGAATTAACATTCTAAGAAATCCGTGAGCCGAGTGAGTGCCAAAATGTCACCGCGAGCAACACAAGCGTGGCGTGATATTTTAGGAAAACTCAATCTCCAAAAATATAAAGGTAAATGACACGAAGACGACGCTACCGGCGGAATGCAAAACAATCTCAATCAAAGTCAGACTCCAACACGAATCAATGAAAGAAGTAAAATCGTTTAAATCAATAAGCTATACAAATCAATAGCAAATTGTAATAACGTGAATAACCGCAGCTATAAAAACGTCCGTGTGAATAAAAGCTACATCTTTGTTTATTCAAAACCAGTTTCAGCGATTTGCAACGCGGATTAATTTGGAAACGCACATTATCTATCAAATGTGGATGATTGCGACTGCGACTTAGCAGTCAACACTCGCACCACACCATCAGTACTTTAACCCTTTTTAAGGTAGGTATACAGAAATCTCACTACTTTAGTATGGGCAGTGACACATATACTGCTACCAAATTTTCCACATATTTTCCAGCTACTTAAAAAAAAATATTTTTATTAATTTAAAAAAAATACTTAAAAATCATATCAAAATAACCTTAATAACATACTTAAATTTCGTTTTCCTACCACTTCTGGTTTTCTCTGCCTTATAAAGGGATAAAAGTGTAAGAAAGATTGAAGGACTCTATCAGTGAGAAGTCAGTAGTCAGTCGGTCAGTCTATATTATAAATACTGAGTAATCAGCGACAAATATTTGATAAATGACGTCAACCAAGGTCAAGCACTAATGATGTAACCGAAACTACAATAGACATTATGGAGGATTAATGTGTTCGTTTTTAATAACCAACTCTATTACCGGTGGGATGACGTCTACATCTAACGCCGCCTGCGACAGACCTTTAGTCGAGATGACATCATGATAATGTTGCTCGAAGATAAGGCAAGGCCTCCATACAATCTATGTTATGATATAAGTACTATTTATATGCTAACCTCTCTTCGCTTGCTTCTCTCGTTCCTTTTCCTTTTCTCTCGCTTTTTTGTCTCTTCTCTCCCTCTCCTGTTTCTCTTTCTCCAGGCGCTTCAGTTCCTTCTTCATTTCTTTCTCGTTCTTCTTCGACTTGGTGTCGTCGATCTTCTCGGACAGGATGAAAGTCCCCGTCTGGACCTTCGTATCCACCTCCTCTTTCGGCCTCATCGTGTATCACAACGCGAACACTATCAACTCACACAAGGATAATGTAATTATAGCAACAAAATCCCCTGTAAATGCACTCTCTAAGAATTTATCTCGACGTTTCGTTAGCGTGGAGAATTTCAATTCGGCACAGAGCGGGCGCGCGGTGGCGGCGGACGCTTTATCGTACACGTAGCTACGACCGATGCTCGCTATTGGCGAAACGGTATCGAAATTATCACTGGAACTCTTGAACGATTTCAAAAGCAAAGTGCGCGATGATACGGAGATCGATCGCGGGCGACGCGGAGCGGTGTGGCCTAAACGCGCGAAGCACCGACCGTGACTGAGCGTGCGCGAACACTGCGCCCCCCTGGCCTCGGCACTGACGCTGACGAGCGGGCGACGCCGGCGCACCGCACCATGCGCGAGCGACGCGTGCCTCAAACTCTATAAATAAAGCCTCACTTCCTATATAACATAGAATCGGAAGACGATTTATGGCCGTTGAACCCATGAAAGCATTTCGCGGCCGATGAGGATGACTAAAACACCAAAAAGCGATTACAATTTTGATCCAAATGTTACGTTCGCGAGTTTTGATACCAAGATCTCGGGCCACAAGTGTCTAAGATCCTCAATTATTTATTTTACCAGCACTCTACTCTCGTTCTGCGGATATCCTTAGCAATACTTATTTTGCCAATTAATGGATAGATATCATTGTTCAGACATAGATAGTCGAAAAAGTGATATAACTCCAAAACTAAAAAAACAAAAGCGGCGACTCTCTTCGAAGAGCCCTTAAAAGTACTCAAAGAGACTCTGACAATCCACTGCCATAAATAATGGACGCAAAAAACGTTTTCGAAACTCAACGAAAGATGCAACAAGAATAGTCCCATTTGAAAACACATACAATACCTAAATGTGAGTTGAAAATAACATTCCTATCAATTCGCAATCGCAAATCGATGAAGCTAAAATCATTCACAAAGCAGCAAGGTCATGATCGTGATAAGCTAATCCACGGTTCGATTATCTTGAGTGAATTCCGGCTGCGAAATTAGTATCTTTATCTAATAACAATGAGGTTTGACATAATCAATCAATTGCTTCACGGCCACTGTCAAATATGTGATTAGCCAAGAAGTTAAACCCTTGGCATGGATTTATCTACCAAATGCATCAAATTAGAAATTCTATCGGGAAGGAAGGCGGTGACTGGGATGTCAGCGAGTTATCTGCGAAACACAAAGATGTAAAAAGCGTTGGTTTCATCGGTTCCCAGCAGGCGGAGCGTGTCGGGCGCAGGCACACCGAGCACAGGCGCGCTGGGCAGTGGCAGCCGGCGAGAAAGCGGCCCGGCCGGGTAATAACTTTACAGATTGGGGAAACGCTGCACCGGAAGAATAGATTAATCACTGCGAAACCAACTGTAGGTGGGAGGTGGGACACCGACATTATGTATAATACAAGTTGCAACGATATGAATCGTGGCGATGCCACTCATTGCCGCATTAGGTTCCCGCATTAATTTAGGCACCAACGAGATTTAGTAAAAGTATACCAAAGCATTATCTAAGGAAATACATGCATAAAATGAGATTCCGCTGGAGCGCCATCCAATTACGGCTGCATTGCAAAGCTTTTGTCATTGTTAACATAAGACCTCAAGCAAATTGGCATAGTGATATCACCACGCTATGACCCCGTCCATGCTCAGAATAAACAGAGGCAAATTGGAAGATTAAAAGATATGTTGCGGAATAAAGTTTGGTTTGAGAAGGGTCTGTCTCTTCTTTGTCTTTTGTTATATGAGTTAGTTCTCTGTATAGTTTCTTCTTATAAACCAATCAATCACTGAATTTTCATTTAATCTGTGAAACTTCTGCAACTGCAAGTTAAATTAAATTTCCCACAGATGTATGCGTAATCGATGTCCGCGCATTGCTTCACGTTCTCGTGCGCTCGTAAGGAATACATCTGCACACAGCAGCGCGTACCCACCGGAGACGTGATTAACTCCGATCACCTTTGCCGATAACATTCGCTAACACGCAGCAGTACGCAAATGGAGAGATAATATTCAATGAAATGGGCGAAAGATATCTGCACAAGCACTGCGTTGTACTGCATTACTACTAGGGCATTCGAACCTGTTTATCCCGGTTCTAAAAAAAACCGAGAATTCCCGGTTTACAGCTTTGTAAAAAAAACGGCCTTGTCATATAAAACCCGTTTTTTTCGAGGTTTCGGTTTTTTTGTTTCTTTTTTAAATCGATTATTATTGATCTGTGAACTTTGCAGATCAGACACACAACATGTCGTAGGTCGTTTAAAGTGTAGAAACATGAGTAAGTCAATTTATTGTATTATTGCCCTCCCACGACTTATTCATCTAATAATTCTCAATAATACGTTACAGCAGGGGTTCCCAAACAGTGCGCCGTAGAGAGTAAAGAGGGGCGCCATGAGGCGCTCCTGTTTACTATTCTCAAGGAACTATACATAGGTATTCGATAAAATCTAATGGGCTTGTTGTTTCACAAGACTTAATATCCCTTTTCACGGAACACCTTTAGAAGCTCACAAAATGTTTTTTTTTTATACTTTGCCGAAGACGATGTCGATTTGGAGGAAATTAGGATATCGGTCCAAAATGAATATCAAACTTTAAACTCAAAACCTCTTAGAATTCTGACTGCGTGGTTGGTCTAGTGGTCGTGTGTCTGGGACTTAAAATATAACTGGCGAAATGTGGGTCTACTTGTTGGGTAGGTACACCTCTGACTAACTCTTCGGGGAGTAATCCCCGCCATAAAGCGTGATGTTATGTTATGCTCTAAGAATTCTCATTCCTTTTGCAATATCTTATTTATGTGAAGCCGAATTTCAAATGTATTGTATATAATGTATATTCCATGTGTATCAACAATCTTTTTCGAATAGCTAGGGCGCCGAGACAAAATACTAAACCTGTATGTGCGCCGCGAACTGAAAAAGTTTGGGAATCCTTGCGCTACAGGGTTTTTTGGTTTGTGGAATTGGTATTCTCATTCGAAAGTACCCGTAGTTTAATGTTTTGTGTCTTAAATTAATGTCACCGTCCGGATGAGTCCATCAGACATATTATTTCCGGTTGTTCTCGTCTGGCTAACGGCGGGTACTTGCACATGCACCATCAAGTAGCCCGGATTATTCACCAGCAACTTGCCTTGAAATATAAACTTGTGGAATCTGAAGTACCGTACTAAAAGTATGTGCCCGACCCAGTTCTCGAGAAAGACCATGTCACGCTGTACTGGGACCGGTCTATCATTACTGACAGGACTATTGTCGCCAATAAGCCTGACATAGTGGTGATAGACCGATCAGCGCGCCGCGTAATGATAGTCGATGTTACCATCCCGCATGACGAGAACCTCGTGAAAGCTGAGAAAGAGAAACAAATAAAATATCTCGACTTGGCACACGAGGTTGTCGACATATGGAATGTGAACTCGGCTATCATTGTGCTGAGTGTCGTGACGGCCAATGGCCTTATGGCCGAGAGCCTCGACGACCATCTTTCGAAGCTCTCCTTAGGCGGTTGGATCAAGGGCCTGATTCAGAAGGCAGTACTCCTCGATACGGCTCGCACTGTGAAGAGGTTCCTGTCTCTGGAGCCCTAACCACGGGTAGCTTGGACCCTGGCCCGACACCGGCGGATCACTATTCTTATATTTTTAAATGTTTTATTTTATTTTTTTAAATGGTTTTTTAAGAAATATTTTTAAATGTCAAAAATGTGTAGTTAAATAAATGAAGGAAATAATAAAAATAAAAATAATGTAACTTTTTTAAATATTTAAAAAAAATGAAAATAATAAAAACCCACCGTTACATTAGCCGGCAGCTAACATTCATAATTGATGAGTGACCAAAAATTAATTCACAATGGTTTTCTAGAACATTTTTATGCCTATTTATTTGTGAAAATATATCAGCTGTTCAATTCAGTACTTTAGAAATAAATTGAAAAAAACGAGGACCTCTAAATAAAAAAATGTAAAAAATAGCATTTCTCCGAAAACAGGTGTTAAGGCGATAGTCTGCTTGACGTGCAAAACTTAGAAATTCACAGCAATCAAATCGTGTTTGGGGGAATTTGAGATGACGCTAAAGTTGCTCTACCTGCCTATTATTAAAAAAGGAGGTTATCAATTCGACCCTTATTTTATTCTTATTTTCAGGAACCATCAGAAAATGATGTTATAAAAGAATATATTTTTCTGACAGTTATTATTGAAGTTCGTGATCACTAGTTTTCGATTTTTTTTTGCTTCCGCATAGTGGAACTTGTCGCCTTGCCACTGCAAAATTGTAACAATGCTAATGATTTTTTTAAATAACTTTAAAAAAATACGTAGTTATTTAGCATATAACCAATAATATGGTGCACTAATATTATTGCAATTCTTTTATAACTTTAGTCAAAAATACATTGTAAACCGGCGCGATCTGGGCCCTTAAATGGCTGCACTCAGCACAACCACAGCCACAACATAAATTCACAGGATCAGGTCGTGTTGCGTGCGATGCGTACGCAGAAGTTTCTACTTCCGAAAGAATCTCCGGCTTCGAAACGACGATATCCCCACTAGATTTGGTCAACTTCGTCAGGTCCCCTGGTTTTGCTCAATCGCTTTTTCTATTGAGTGTGTACTGGAACATCGAAGCTCGCTTTTCCAATTTTCATTATTTTGTTGAGCGCCTGTAGTTCTGCCGAAGTGATGGGTGGGTTTTCACGTCGTTCCGTAATAAGCTCCAGAGTCTCCTGCGAAAAATTTGGACTTCCTGCCTGTACGCCGCATTTTGCAAAAACGATTCCCTTCCTCCCTGACGATTTCCACCATTTGGTCGAGCGCCTGGTCAATATTATAACCTTTGTAATTTTTAATGAATAAATAGAGCTAAAGTATATTGTAAATTAATAAAAAAAAAACGAAAAAGCCCGAAAAACCCGGGTACCTAGTTTTGGATAAATCCCGAAACCGAAAAAAACTGGTTCCAAAAAATGTTTATCGATGCCCTAATTACTACACGTTTTGCATTCCACGCATCTCATGGTCTGTTGCACGGGATTCGATTAGAAGTTCTGCATTGTTTCGCATTCGCACACGTTTGAATACTCCATTGGCTGCCTACTCCGTGTCGACGAGACACGGCGAGAGAGCGTTCAGCTCAGACCTTAGATTAAGCGCGTAATTAAATCTGACTAAGGAAAGTTCCTTTGCGGATAAGCTTTATAGATACTTTATAGTGGCTTAGTGTAGGCAGTACCACTTTGGCAGAAAGTTACTTATTAAACATTGAATTACGGCTGGGAAATTGGAACCGAATCAAGCGCGTATTAATGGAGAATTTTCATTAAATTGTTTTTTTCATACGCTTCATAACCGACTATCATCAGGAACTAACATTTCGCTAATAGAGTAATCACTTGATCTATGATGTAGGACAGTAGGAGTTTCTCTAGAAACGCAAGCCGACATAAGCTTCAATTTTGCAATATCTCGCAGTCGGGGTTGCTACTTCAAGTTATCTGACTGAGCAGAGGCGCGGCCGTGTCTAACCGCCTGCGAGAACCGCTGACGTTACGGCAACAAGTAGGTGTAGCTCATGTCTCAAAGGCTCGGCGGCACGAACAGCTTCCTAAACTAAATCCGCTGCATTACAAACAGTCCTATTGTAAGCATTTCGAAAGTTGACTTCAGACAGATAGTGCTCCAGCAATAATTCTGGAAAAAATGCCTTAGTTTTTGGGTGTGTCATACTTATAAGGTTCGACTTAATGCCTGCCTAAATGTTCATAAAATAATAATATTCTTGTGATTGTATAAGTGTAAAAGAGTCTTATTCCTGCAACATTTTGCGCCAGTTTTAATATTGCCCTGTGGTGGAGTAAGGTGTTAAGCTTGCGAGCTGTGATCCTAAATGAAGTTAGGTTTGTCTAAGAAGTCGAGGACTCGATTATTCAACGAAAAGGTATCTAGAAAGTGTCTGCCAATAGATTTGATTTGTGGATGTGTCGGCGTGCTATATAAGGCAGTTTCCGGGATCGGCGACCTGTGTCCCGGGACATTTCGCCGGAGACACACTGCACACGTGCCTACGACACACTTTATAGTTTACTAGCGGCCCGTCCCGGCTTCGCACGGGTGGACATTTCTTCCCCCCTAATCCCCCCCCCTAATTTTTCTAGCAATAAATACAGCCTATGTTACTCAGGGTGAATGTAGCTTTCTAATGGTGAAAAAATTTTTGAAATCGGCGCAGTAGTTTTTGAGTTTATTCATTACAAACATACACACACACACACACAAAAATACAAATCTTTATAATATTAGTGTAGATTACCTGTTACAGCGGAGCATCGACAGATGAAAACACCGTGTAATGTCTGGTTTATAGGAAAGCGTGGTGACTATAGATAGATATATCGATAACATCGTGATGGGAGACGCATCTTCTCATCGAAATGGCATTTATGACAGACCCAAGGTAAAATACAGCTAGGGTATAACAACCGAATTAAAGTTTAGTAATGTATTGTAATAAAGTGCTTAACTTTTGCAACGCGTTTCTCTTCACCCTCGATACACCTCTAATTGAACGAGATATATTACGCGAGAAAAGTATAAATTAATTGAAAATCGGTCGACATGAAAATTAATTGAAATCGAACATGAACCGAAACTAGTCGAACGCGACCACGCTCGATCCTCCCTGTAACTCGACTACGACGATCTAGCTCAGACTCAGCACTCCACTACAGCGAAGTTTGTATTGGTGTTTAACAGCGACTGTGAGCATAGCAAGCGTTCAATGTAACTACCACCAACCTCACCATGTGATGTACTACCACGGTACAGAGGCCGCAGGTTATCTTATCATAAAGCATTTTATGGTTTGTAGCTGATTGCCAAACAACCAATCGTATGACTTTAAAAACATTTGGATCGTAATTCCTATGCGACCTACATAATTTCATTTAGCGTTTTTTATTTGTTTTGTATATCACTTCCTAACACATAACACTAATACATAACATTACGGTTCGTGGCTGTCATTTATTCGTGTGTCGGTGCCATCAACTTCTCTGAATTGATGTCATGTATGTAGGCAGTCAGTGTGGCTCGTTATTTCATCGTGTCGTGTACCTAGGTATCCTAATTCTAGTTTTACTCGCGAGTGGGCGAGGTGGCTATAAAGTATTCAATACATACCTGAGACCAGACTTGAGTGGAATAAAGACATTACGTGGAGGTAATGATGTGAGACACGGAATCATTTGCTCTTCAGACAATTACGACTATCACTCTAGTCGAATTAGAAAAATCTAATTCAGACAGAACTTGAGGACTCATGAAACCTCCGACTCCTTAACGAATGTGACAAAGTTCGTTGAGACACCAATAAGAGATCAATATCTGATTACTGATCTCGAATCCTGCAAAACACTCTTGGAAAGACTCTCTCTTATTCTGTTATAGATTGGTAGATTTGTTGTTCGTAAGCCGTTGTGGCAGGCGCGAGGCTGTAAAGAGTTTGTATCACAATCTCCCTCTACTCCTTTGGGTATTGTGAAGGTGATATGTCGAGGCAACCTTACATCAGTTACAATGTTATACTGTGAATGTAAAGTGAAATGTAAGTGTTATTTGGCAGTCGTGTTTCGGTTTCCTCTTAGCTCTCGAACGCTGCTCAGGTTACATTGCGTAAATGCGGACTGCAGGCCTCAAATGTACATTATTACAATAATTTCATGGCAATAATTCATCGTCTTCAGTAATTTGTGCACTACAGACTTGTTTTGAAAAACGTTTAGGTAATTCTATTGCAAAACCAATCAAAGCCATACAGCAGGATGCCAATCCGTTCTCATTTGATTGTTATTACATCAATAAACCTGTTCGCTCAATACTCAATGCCCGTAATGAGCCGACAACAGTGGCCCGAGCTTTACGTAAACGTGTGGCTCGCCTTCACCTACTTATTGAAATTCGTAATTAAGCAGCGTCTGACTCATCGTAACATTATGGGCCATAAATCCTCGTCCACCGTCCACACGTAAACCTGATCGTGAGCATTGAGGCTCTAACGACGGGGACATTCTTCGATCGGAATATATTTTGGCCGGTTTTTGACGAAAGCTACTAAACCTTTTGGCAAAGCAGTTATTTTGTGCTAACATCATTACTTGATTCATAATAAGGAAATCTATGTAAGAGGCACCATTATACTGCTATTATTTTGGGAATAAATCAAGGTTTTTCAAAAATGCCTGTTGAGAATAATGACCATGTGTTGATGAAAATGACAATACAATGAGGATAAATGACTAATGTTATGAACAATGACTTCTAATATTAATTGCGGGGGTAAAAAACGTCCAAATAAATAAATCAAACAAAACAAAATTAACAATCAACATAATTTTAAGGGGGCACACCTACCATCTCAGTGCCCCAAGTCAACCTCACCTGCTCGTGGTACATCCTGCTAAACAACAAACGAGGCTCTGACGACCGATAAATGGCGGTATAACCATTTCGAAAAGTTCACAACTAAATAGCACAGACTAGCGACGGGCAGCAGCGTCACTAGTGCGAGAAGTTGTGATCTGCGATCGCCAACCCGCATGCCCAGCGTGGCGATTATGGGCAAACCCCTCAATGACAAGCCACAATCAACCACGGCCCCCAGTTCCCGGCGGCCTTGCTATTCCTGATTTTGGCGGCGGTCACGGTAAATGTAGGGGGTGTTAAGAATCCCCGGGTTACGGATGGCCGCCAAACCCAACTGACCTTGGCGACGTACAATGGACGCACGTTACGGCTCGATGAACATCTGGTGCAGCTTGAGGAAGAACTCGAAAAAGTAAGGTGGCACATTCTTGGGCTGAGTGAAGTCCAAAGAGAGGGGCAGGACACAATTACCCTTGAATCGGGCCACCTGATGTATTTTCGAGAGGGAGACCAGCTATCTCAAGGCAGAGTCGGGTTCCTGGTACATAAATCCCTTTGTGACAACGTGGTGGAAGTGTCTAGTGTATCGAACAGGGTAGCGTACCTCATAGTGAAGCTAACCGAGAGGTATAGCCTCAAGGTTGTTCAGGTCTACGCACCAACCTCGGCACACTCGGACGACGTGGTGGAGGAAATGTTTGAGGACATCTCAAAGGCCATGCACTCCACTACTATAGCCTACTACAACGTTCTCATGGGGGATTTTATCGCTAAAGTGGGAGTACAAAATTCCAGTGAATCGGTATTAGGATCCTACGGGTTTGGCAGCAGAAATCATAGGGGGCAAATGCTTGTCAACTTCCTTGAGAAGGAGGGGCTCTTTGTGATGAATTCCTTCTTTAAGAAACAGCCCCAAAGGAAGTGGACGTGGCGAAGCCCCGACACTATGACGAAAAATGAGATAGACTTCATCATAGCGGATAAAAAGCGTATATTCAGAGATGTCTCGGTGATCAACAGGTTCAATACCGGTAGTGATCACAGACTTGTTCGTGGCACTCTGAATATCAATTTCAAGCTGGAGCGAACCCGTTTCATGATATCTAGGCTCCGTCCTAATATGCTCCAAACTATGCTAGGGTCTGAAGCGTTCCAGTCAGATCTGGAGAACCGATTCGCGGCCGTGGAAACCACAAATGACGTTGACGAGGCGCTCGAACAAATGGTGGAAATCCTCAGGGAGGAAGGGACGCGTTTTTGTAAAATGCGGCGTACGGGCAGGAAGTCCAAACTTTCGGAGGAGACTCTGGAGCTTATGACAGAACGACGTAAAAACCCACCCATCACTTCGGCAGGACTACAGGCACTCAATAAAAGGATTAGAAAATTGTTACGACGCGACCTTCGATCCTCCAGCACACGCTCAATACAAAAAGCGATTGAGCAAAACCGGGGGTCGAAAGTGTTCGTCCAATCACTTGGGAGGAGCCACCTGACGAAGTTGACCAAATCTAGTGGGGATAGCGTCGTTTCGAAGCCGGATATTCTTTCAGAAATCGAAAACTTCTACGGCCAGTTGTACGCATCGCACGCGTCTCGACCTGATCCCGAAAATGAGGGTTCCAGAGCCACCTTAACCCGCCATTTCACAGAAGACCTGCCAGAAGTCAGCCAAGACGAAATCGAGGCGGCTCTTAGATAGCTTAAAAATGGAAAAGCCCCTGGTGAGGATGGGATAACGACTGAGCTCCTGAAAGCGGGAGGAAGCCCTTTATTAAGAGAGCTTCGGGAGATTTTCAACTCGGTCCTGTTCTTTGGGAGAACTCCAGAAGCGTGGAAAAGGAGCGTGGTAGTTCTTTTCTTTAAAAAGGGGAACAAAACCCTACTAACAAAACTACAAAGAACTACAGACCCATTTCGCTCCGTAGCCACGTGTATAAGCTGTTTTCAAGAGTCGTCACAAACCGTCTAGCGCGAAGACTCGATGACTTTCAGCCACCGGAGCAGGCTGGGTTTCGAGGAGGATATAGCACCATAGATCACATCCACACAGTGCGGCAGATTATACAGAAGTCCGAAGAGTATAATCGGCCGCTGTGTCTTGCATTTGTGGACTATGAGAAGGCTTTTGACTCTGTCGAGACCTGGTCAGTTCTAGAGTCTCTGCAGCGCTGTGCGAAGTGCTGAGAAATCTCTATGAAAACGCCACAATGACCGTCCGAACTCAGAACCAGCAAACAGAACATATTCCATTGCATCGGGGGGTGAGGCAAGGGGGTGTAATTTCCCCGAAATTGTTCACGAACGCACTGGAGGATGTGTTTAAGACGCTAAAATGGGAGGGACAGACGACATCGTCATACTGGCTGAATCGCTGCACGACTCGCAGCAGATGCTGGATGGCCTAGTTGATTCTTCAATACGCATTGGTCTCAGGGTGAACTTGGACAAAACCCAGGTTATGTTCAACGAACACGTCACCCCAGGACCTGTTGTTGTCAATGGCGGTGCTCTCGAAGTTGTTCGAGAATATGTTTACCTCGGGCAAACTCTGCAGTTTGGTAAGAACAACTTTGAGAGGGAGGCTAACAGAAGAATCCAGCTGGGCTGGGCAGCGTTTGGGAAGCGTCTATATTTACGTACGAGAGAGTAGTACCTACCCAATAATTATACACTGCCAACTTGTCTTTTGACCTTTTTTAGGTAAAGAAGTGTTGATACTTAAATAAGTATGATGTTTACCAATACCCGTCATTAACCTAATAAGTTGTCATTGTTAAAAACACGGACGTCATTAATCTAATCCATCCGTCATTATACTTTACATGCGTTTTCAGGATAATGATGTTATCAAAAATGACGATCACAAGAAAACATGTCGTAACTTAACGAAAATGAAACGATTTTGCTTAAAACACCTCAAGAGGGATTTAAACCCTTTAACGATATATAATGAAAGCAGAAATTATGATAAGCACAATAGTTAATTGCTACGATATGCTAAAAAGGGATAATGACTTTAAAAAAACACATTTTTGAGAATCAAATTCAAACTACCCTTTCAGAGAAATCCGACACGTGCAGTCCATTCAAAGTGTGTGGCTCAACTGAGGGGCGCCGAGGGGAAGCCCGTAGGCACTGAACTGACTTAGTTTGAGTTTTCAGGACCTAGATAAATTGCAAACAAATTTTGTTTTAATAATGACGATTTTTTTGTAACAATTTTTAACAGGCTGATTTTTTTATTTGTTTATTAAGTGAAAAGTTTAAAATTATTAGGATTGAAGAAATTAGATCTTTGAAGTCAACTTCGCATTTAAAACAAATATTTTTATTTATATTTGAATATTTTATGTGACCAAATAGCCGGAAACAGGCGTGTGGGACACACGAGTTAATGACGATTCGAGTAAATTTTTGCTTATAAATGTAATTAAAATATTTTTTTAATTTGTTTTTTGTCAATGGATAGTTGCACTAGTAGTAAAAGTATCGGAAATCATTCGGTTTTTTCCAATTGTAGTTTTATTAGTCAGGATACTAGGGCCGGAATCGTTTTATCCTCAACATTGGAGAATGTCCCGACGACGCGATGCGATGCCGGACGAAAGCAAAAGTGTCCAATTAAACGTTACGGTACGCACACGCCCGTCACACACCAGATAAACTTGTTTCTCTCATTTGTTAAGTATGAGGAAACAATGCTGTAAAGACTAGCCTCAATATCTCCAACAGCACAATCGCGTAAAATGTAATAAGAAACGCCAGAGGAGGATACTCTCATGATTGTACGTATTATGTCATAATAATATGCCAGTAGTGTAGAATACTGGACTGGCTACAGTCAATCATTAGATCACAGCAATACCAATACTCGTACATAAAATGTTACCACATGAAATAACCTTAACAAGTTTTATGTGTACAAATACTTTGCTTCCAGACTGTAGTGCCCGCGGCAACGTAAAATTTCGCGAACCGCTTACATAATCACGTGTTGAAATGCACAAACATACACATCGAGTGGAGTCAACGAGGTGGTGGCACTGGCATTAGTTTGGCGCCCGCGGCCCATCGCCGGCACTATCGCAGCGACCGCCTGTCCTGAACATACTGACATTACGAGTCTACGTCTACGTATTGGCTGACGAAGACGATTCGGAAGGTCCACTGCAAATAACAAGAGAACAGCCATTTACACCTGAAATAGCGAGCGGAAGTTAATTTAAGTTATTTTCATTGCTGCTGTTTACCATTGAGCCGATCGAATCATGCCATTGTTGGCACAGGGCCTCTACCACTAACTATTGCGTCTATTTGATCCCAGCATAAATCAATTGGACTATAAGGACATTTAATCTTATACGTTTTCGGACCGACTTTTGTCGGGCTTTTATCGGTTCCTATAACTTCGTAAGAATGTGTTGAGTTATTGCGAGCTTGCGGTAAAATGTCGGACTGGGCCTTCTTTATATCTGCCGTAGACATCTTCTAGCGAACTTATCTCAGTCGCTCCGCAGCTTATAAATTTGCACACACTCGTTATCTAACCATTGCTAAGTGTAGTTTCTAGTCTATATTTTCCTTCCTCTAATAAAATGCTGTTAGTGTCCGCGGCCAACAATCCAGGCCGTTCACTCGAGTGTATTGTCTCGTCTAGTGGCCTTTTTTTCTAGTTTTTTATTATTTGGAAAGCGCTCACGGAATCCTAACCTTTCGGTTTGATCGCGGAAGTCGTCACGAATAGACTAATGTTTTCAACAGAACATCGAATCGATCCATGTTTAACTGAGGCTCTACTATTCGTTCAAATGAGGCTAGAATGGACGAAATTATTATCTCCGGTACGAGCATTGTATAAGATAACTGTTACGGGTGTAGATGATCAAATTAGATGTGAGCTAGCGTTGAAGACAAAACTATTGTCCGTAGTTATTCCCGAAGCAAAATGTTGAAGCAGAATGATGTCATCATTTTGCGGACAATAGTTTTGCCTAAATGGGCAAGACCCCCACGGCCAAATTACTTTAAAAATCCTATCTCTAGTTTTTTTCCTATTGATACAAAATACTTATCAATTTAAAAATGCGGTTGGTTTTTCTCATCAAAACCTAACAAATTAAATAGACATACAATTCAGTAAATATCAAGTGTAGTAATTAATCATTATTAATACAAATTACGTAAAAATACTTAAGTAGGTAATTATTTTTTGAAAAAACATTAAAGTCACAACTTGTACAGTACTTATCTTGAAAGTTTCAAGTAAGAACTTCTGTTAATTAATAGTGGTCGATTTTTAGACCTCAATTTTCGTTTATGTCACGTGGAAAATCGACCACTTTGGGATTCCCTGAACTAGAGCTACACATTACAACATCTAACTTTCCCGTTACATGTTTTTCCCGTCTGGTACTTTCCCGTTTCGCCAAAAGTGCCGTTTCGTAACTTTTTATATATACATTGAAGTCTCGTTTCTTCAACTTTTGAGTATGCGTATATTCATTCCCGTTCGGTAACCTTTTTTTCGGCAAGTACAGTTAGGACTCAGGAGAACTACTAAGAATTACCACAATTTATATTCTGTACGAACT
Organism: Noctua pronuba; assembly: GCA_905220335.1. NCBI lineage: Eukaryota > Metazoa > Arthropoda > Insecta > Lepidoptera > Noctuidae > Noctua > Noctua pronuba. The sequence goes on along the minus strand of LR999915.1, from coordinate 14,617,076 downwards.
TATTTATTTTTAACTTTCCGTTTATACCCAAACAAGGTAGGTAAAAAAAACACCAGTACAACTTGTAACTAAGTTTTTTGACGGCGCGGTTGGCGCAGTGGCTGAGCGATTGACTGCTGCGCTGCGTGTCGCGGGTTCGTTTCCTTCACGGAACAAATATTTGTATGGCCTACAGGTAGTTGTTCCGGGTCTGGCTGTTTGTGTATGTGAGTTTAAATGTCTGTAAATGCACCCACGATACAGGAGAAATTCTTAGTGTGGGGCAACGTTTTAAAAAAAACGAAGTAAACAAATAGTTCCAAAAATACTTGAACTAATTATGTTTACTGACTTAAAACATTTATATTGAAATAATAAAAACAAAAGTTGAAAGCAAGTGGGCCCCACTTGAATATAAAATTATGAAAATGGAATGGGCCAGCTTCCAACTTTTGTTTAATTTAAAATGTGCTTGTTTATTCTTTTCAGTTTTTCAGTCGGGTTTTTAGTTTTTTAAACTACTTTTTTTTAGTAACGTGAAAGCTTTTTAGTTTAGTAACGTGAAATAATTCGCAGTCGATTTAACGTTTTTTTTTATTATACGGGGCGTCCTAAACGCCACACGAAAGGAAAGTACCATAAATTTTGTTTATAGGAAACAACATTTTATTTAAAATGTTAAAAATGTTTTTCCTTGGCGTCCTAAACGCCACACGAAAGGAAAGTACCATAAATTTTGTTTATAGGAAACAACATTTTATTTAAAATGTTAAAAATGTTTTTCCTTTTATTTTAGAGGGTATGTTATTAGGAAAAAAATAACCCTTATAATTAACTTCGACCGTTTTCATAAAATACTTGAGTTTTTTTTTTCACATTATTGGCGGGTTGGATTCCCGATTTAGGCAGGCGATAATTTAAAAATCTTTGAAAGCAGGTCTAACAATTATTTTTAACCCCCGACGCAAAAAGAGAGGTGTTACAAATTTGTAACCCCCGACACAAAAAGAGGGGTGTTAGAAGTTTTACCGCAATGTGTGTGTGTGTCTGTCTCTGGCACCTTAGCTCTTAAACGAAGGAACCAATTTGGATGAAGTTTATCAAAATCGGTGCAGCCATTTACTAGATTTGGGTGATGAAAGTGGGTTTGAAAAATCGAATATTTTCAAATATACTCAAGGTGTGCTTAGTCTTGTGCAAGGTGTGTGAAAAGTGTCGAATTTCTTCATTTCAGTTTTGCAGATTTTCAGTGTATGGCGTCGTGTAATTGTGTATGATAAGCACTTTGTGTATCCAACCATTGGGGAGTTATTCAACAAAAACTGTTTCCACTGGAACTACGTCATCCCAGCGGCACTTTTTTTTATCTATGGACATACAAGAAAAAAAATACATACTAAAATTAGTGTGAAATTGTGTGTAAATGTGTATGTTTAAATGAAATTTGTGTGACATAAAACTACGAAGATACTCAAATTGCCGCTGCTGCGCTGATGTTTGGCTATTTGATGAAAAACATATAAAACGATTTACTGCAGAGTTGTATTTTTTTACGCACGTTGGTTTGAATTTATGTGTAATGTTTGTGAAAACCGAATTTGAAAAAAACATATGTACAGTTCAGGAGATATACACGTAAAAGTAAAATATGGTTTTTAGGTCCTACTACATAAAATAGGAACACGAGAGCCTAACCTATAACGTTTATTTGTTTCTTGTAAGGGTCTACAACATCCTGTCAATTTTCATTTATGTACTCTTAGTAATTAATGAGTTATGGCATAATTTACTACGACCTGACCACTGTCTTTTATGACCTCCGATTTTAGGACTTGTTGGTGATAAATCATCAGTATGGTTTTACTTTTTGCGAGCCACGTTCAAAGATAGTCAAGATACCCAAACGGATCCTTCAAAACCAAAAAAAAACAAAGAATGACAGATTTTTTCACAAAATTACATTCTGTTAAATACGTCGTATCAAAGACGGATGCTTTGGATGGCCTACCCTTCAAAGCATTTTGTTTTTCCGAATAGCATTGAAAACTTATTATCAAAAGTGGACCTAAATAATAAGCTTTATTATGTGTTATGTTTAAAGAAAGAAACTTTGTGTTTCTTTTTAATTGCTTAATTCAGTCCAAACAAATGCTCATTATTATAAACATAAGTGAGATAAACGTAAAAAATACATATTTTGATTAGACTTCAGCATTTAAATTGCTTTACACCCATTTTTCTCATTTCTTTAATCAAGATTGAAAAAAAACCGAAAAACCCGATTTCACTGGTTTTGTAAATATAAAACCCGAAAAAATCGGGTTTTTTAAACAACCCGGTTTAGTCGTTATACTCGAGCAGTCTGTGGGTAGCCCTTACTCGCCGGGCTGCTAGAGCTCTGCGTGTCCAATACAACAACGTCTTCAGGATGCTGATGCGGCTGCCTCGCCATTGTAGTGCGTCCGGACTCCGGAATGTTTGCGGAGGCGCGAACGGACGGCTTTCATGCGGTTATACGGAAGAAAGTAGCCTCCTTGTTGCAGCGCGTGCGAGGCAGTAGTAACGGTATCCTGCAGATGGTTGTGTCTCGTGCGGATTGCCCTATCCAGAATAAGTGGATGCGTATTGTAATGGGTGTTGACTAACATAGTGCATAAGATTTTATTAACACAATTGTAATAATTTAATAATAATTATTTAATTTAATTCTCTATTTTATAGTTTTTTTTCACTGTATGTTTTTATAATATGTAATTGTATGGACTAATTTGGTCTGAAATAAAATGATTAATAATAAAAAGCACCATTTATAGATTACGCAGTGATTGTGGGTGTAGGGCTTTCAATACCGGTATTCCGGGATCTCGTAATATCGGGATCACGGATTTAATATGGGCCATTTTCAATACCGGTATTGACGCACCAATACCGTGATTACGGTATTACAAACATTAGGTGTGATCTTATTCTTTCACTAGTTTTTCCAGCACAAGCGTCCCGCTGTTATCTTTAGCTCACCCTGCCGCGGCACGCCTGAGACAATGCCTGAAATCAAGCTGTACTTGTGTCGTTTTTGTTAGTCAGTTTCGCAAAGGCGACGGGATAACGCGTCGACTTTGTCATTTTGTCGTGAATGATCTGTTGACTTGTGAAGTTGTGATCTAGCGCGTATTTTCGCTAGTTTAATTAGATTACCGTTGTTCTGCCTGAGAGAAGAAGAAATTCGGAAAAAAAAAATTAAAACTTTTTGTATTATTGTGTTACTTCAATGTTTGTCTGAATTTTTTATTAACGCTCGATTTATTTTGTTACTTGTTTAGTTTTTGATTTTTTTATTACATAATTATGAGAATGTTTCTAAAATGAACACCAAATGATTGCTAGCTAATTAAGCTATACTTACATTTCTACAAATATTGATACCTATGTTGATTACATGAGACATGATGACATGATGACATTTCTATAATAATAAGAAGTTTATATTTTTTTGATTTTGTACTTTACAAGGTCTATGTGAAATGCCTTTCTGGAAAAAGACTGGATTAAGTTTTGATTACGTTCCCAAATTGTTATATAAGAGAGATAAGATAAGATATATTTATTTGCTCCAAACATGTGTACACATACAATAATAAAAAGTGCATGCAGGATAACATAAGAAAATTGGTTCAGACATGTTTGCCACAGACTGGCGTGGAAATGTTTAGAATACTACAATTGTGATTTTTAATAAATCATTTCAATCCAAGAGAAGGCAATTTAACAAAAAATACCAAACGACCAAATTAAACATTACAAAAATCAAAACAAAATAAAATCATAATTTAATCTATGTCTGTAAAATTAGCAATGTCAAAAGTAAAAGAGCTATGTGTAAAGGGTAGGTAATTATAGTAATTAAGAACAATAAAGACTGATATGAAAATAAAAACACGTATATATGTTAATGGTTTTAAATGTCCTAATTGAATTGCGTTCAATATCGGTACTAACACCGTGATCACGGCATTGACTTCCAATACCGGTATTGATACCGGTATTGAAATAATCCGGTATTTGAAAGCCCTAGTTGGGTGGGAGATCATCCCAGCAATTATAATAAAACAATCTAGCTGCACTCTAGCTCCTCCCATTACCCATATTTGTGACTGTGCTATCAGTTCAGTAGTTTTTCCAAAGCTTTCAAGCGTGCTATTGTCCATCCTGTGTACAAAGGCAAGGCTAAGGATGACGTTTCCAATTATCGACCAATTAAAGTTTTCTGGGTAACCAATAGTAATAGCATATAATCCATTGCATAGAGTTTTCAAAGAGAACTTTTGCTACTAGCATCACTTTAGCTAATTTGTATTCCGTTCGGAGTTTTTGACCTAAATAGGTGACTATTTGAGGAAACCAATAGCAATAAAATAAACACCATTGGAAAGAGCTTTTCTATGAGAACATTTGCTACTAACATAACTTTTGCTAATTCGCAGTCTGTTCGGAGTTATTGACGTAAATGGGGCACTAGTTGGACACCGAAGTTAAGATTTTATTTACAACCAATTAATAGTTTACAGGCAACTCATAGTCATAAGATTCTTAATAATAAGATTAAGCTATTGGATAGAGCTTTTTATAGAGAACTTTTGCGAATAGCAAAAGTGGTGCTACCTCTTTTGCTAATTCGTAGTCTGTTCGGAATTATTTACCTAAATGAGTGTCTGATTAGCACAAAAGTTAAGGTTTTCTGGGTAACCAATAGCTATAAGACATACACCATTCGAAAGACCTTTCAATCAGAATATTTGCTACTATACAACTTTTGCTAATTCGTAGTCTGTTCGGTTTTATTGATCTAACTAGGCAGTTGATTAGGCACCGAATTGTAGCTCCTCTCTGACTTTGAATCGAGAAAAGTTGTCAAAGCAAGAAATATTATTCTTGTTGAGATCAATACATTAATACATAATTATCTTAACGCTATTGGGTGTTGGGGTAGCATTAACGATCTGTCCAAGTTACTGTTACTGTAAGGATTTGCTTCTAAAATAGCATTTAAGATGTCAATATTTTGAAAAGGACGTTAACAGGCTTATAATATGATGTTTGAAACGTACAGTATCAATGAAAGTTAAAAAATTGACGAAATAATAGCATAACTTAATTTCTCATATTTAGAGCTACGTAGCTCCTCTCTGACTTCGAAACGAGAGAAGTCGCAATAATAAGAAATGTTCTTCTTAAAGAGATCTATGCATTGGTATATATCATAACGCTATTGGACGCCAGGGCAATTTCACCCATTCTCCTTTATGGGTGACGACACGGTACTCAATGTATGAAGATTAAAATAGTTTAGGATAGGGCACTTGTTTTGCACGTCTTTTGTTTAGTTGGCGAATCGGGAAAATTACCAAACGGGATATACCTACTGAATCAGAAGACAAATGACTGCCGGAACGGTTGTTTTAAAAAGATGCAGTGTTTGGTAGAAGTGGTAGATTTTTAGGGACAGCTCGCGTTAACATAATACGCAGGAGTTAGGATGTCACTGTCGCTGGACACATCCTGTCAGTATTACGAAAACCCAAAATAGTCTTGCAAGGTGAAAAGTGGACTGATCTATTAAATGTTGCGAACGGAGCCAGAGGCCTTGCTAGTTATTATAATTATAATAAAATAATATCCGGTGTAACCGGAGAAGGCGGCGGAGCATGCGATCCGGCGACACCGCCGGACACCGGACACCGCGCCGCTCCACCGGACACGAAGGCAGCCGCCGAACCGAATACCTCTGCGCCCACGCCCAGAGCTCCGCGCCCTTACCTACATCTACATACTACCACTAATACTACATCTCAATGCTAGCTTTACAACAAACACAGTACTACCAATCACGGAACAAAGTGTATTTTGAGAATTGCATTATAATATGGATGATGAAATTGTGTGAACAAAAGGGTTTCCTTATTTTGAGAAAGAAGACAAATATTTTTTCCTTCAGTTTTGTCAGTTACACAAATCAACATAAAATATGATTATTATATAAGGGTTAGGAAATGATGTTGTTGTAACACAAATATTGTGGCTGTAATCATTACCAACAGTTATTCATGGTCTGAAATTCAGAGTTGATAAATTGAGCTTCATTCCAACGGGTACATATTCCAGTGTCATGAACAAATTGTGAGAAACAAGGTGCAGTCAAACATTTGCATTGATTACCAAACTGACCCAGTTCCACGCTGCATACTGCACCAACTCACTGCTATACAAACTATGCGAGTGTGTTCTCCTGCGCCACTCACACGATCGTGCTAAGTACCAGCTATTAACAACCTTTAGCCTTAATTTAGGCTATTTATAAATGGTTATCTATTAGTTTATTACAGATAATTAATCATTTATATGTAATAGTGTCAGCAGCTTTGAAAAAATGTGTCATTTGATTTGTAATGGATTTATTTATTTGCATCATGGTAAAATATTGTTTTCATAAAAACATCCATAATGTTTTTAGCAATATTTTTAAACATTAAAACAAATAAGTCTAATGAACTACCAAAATTTGGTAAAGAAGGAACAGAAACATTTGCACATGGAAATATTGATAATGATGACGAGAGTGATACTGCTTATCTGGAATTACTCAAGTGGCATTGTTTGAATGATGAACATCGGTGAGTGATTGCTCTGTGATACATACGTATAGTGTCTGTCAGCTGATGAGATGAGAATAGGAATTCTTTACTTTATGCAGTTTGTTTATCAATAAAGTTGATTTTATTGTGATCATAATGTTTTTTTTTTGTGTTTTTGCATTTCAGTAATAAACTGTATGAATAAATTGTGACTTGCAGTTTTTCTTCTGTACAAGTACAACACCCTACAGTGACATTGCAAGTATTGAAACATTAATTATGTTTAACACATTGTACAGACCATTGTCTCAGAGCTAGAGCAAACAATGTGGAGATTTTCCTCTTATTTCAAAGTAGGCAGCTAGTCATTGTAATAGCTATTGTAGGTAATGATAGTCCGCTTGTGAGACTCAGTGGGACATTATCTATCAATTGTAGAGCTACTACACATTTTTTGCATTACAAAAGTTACGTATAGCGTGTCGGCACAAGGACGCGGCGATTAGCGACCGCCGCGCGGCACCACCTGCCGAGCCTCCGCTAAACACCCGCCACTTAGCACCGTTGTCTAGCATACTATACGCTCATAGCTCACTGTTTCCAACCAAAATATTTAATTCTTCTCAAGACATCGATTTTATTGAGCTTCGCAGCACATATTTTGCCATGAAATATTGCATTTCTGCAGCAAAAAACATCGAACGTGTATAACTCACGCAGCGTAATGAGACGTTAAATAAATGTTTAAACTGACGTACATATATACCTACAACGCAAGAAACCAATTATTTTAACCTCACTGTCGAAATATGCGACGCATGAGAAAAATCGATAATTTCACCAATAAACAAGGAGAGCCGTCAAACTACTTCGATTCTAGTTAGAAGACGGCTGTGGAAATCTGTCGGCGTCGTGATGTTGTCGTAAAATACTGCCCTTTCATTTAACAACTAGTGAAAATAAAACCAAAACCAATAAATTACCGGCGTACTCACCCATTTTGTTCCGCTCGCCTGCAATGACCGCTGAGCCGACGATTAATTACTTAAGTAATATATTTTTCATCATCACAATTACACTTGTTATGCCACAAACACGAATTATCCGCAAATCTATCTTGGAACTTAAAAATCCTCATCAAATTAAATAAAAAGTTGTGCTAGTCGCACAGCGCAACGCTCCCACTGCCTTGCAGTTGACAGAGAGCACGCGCGTTCGGAAATTAGAAACTTAGAAAGTATTCGATGCGTTCTGAAATTTACTTCACTATCACAAGAGTGCGCTCTTGTTCGAATCAAGATTGAAACTGAATCGATTACATTCACACTAGATCAAGCATTCATGATTCGCGCTGTCCGGCTGTCCTTGGTGTGATATATGTATCATTGTAGCGTGGTAAGAAAGATATATTTTGCTCACATCTTGGACACAATCATCCTCAAACAAACTCACACAATCATTCTTTACATACGTTTGATGTAATGGGGGCTATCGCGTATGAATTGGCCACTAGAGGCGTTCGTGTAGAGCATAGGTTCCCAACGGGGGCGGTACCGCACCCTTGGGCGCTGGAGCTTTTCGTGGGGGCGGGCGGTAGCAGGTCCAAAGGCAAATGGGAGGCGTTATGACAGTAAACGGGGCGGTCGCGGCGTACCTACCTAATTAGAAATTTAATATAATAAAATACTTTGAAAATACAAGCCTTAACCATCTTCATTGATATTTAAGTTTCTTTTGAATTTTGTATTTTCATCTTTAAAAAAAGTTTAAAAAACCCCCAACGAAAAAAGAAAAGCGAACAAGTCAAAAGTATAACCTATTGTTGAGTTTTAAACTTCGTACGGTTTTGTTTTATAGAAGAATTTACATTTTGAGTGTTGTTGTTTGTAATTGTGGATAGTTTAACTTATTATCGTAGATATTTTAAATTAATTATTTGGTGGTTCTCCATATAAATGTATTTCGAAGCGAAAAGGTGTAAATTACCACAACCTGAACAGAAAACTCTTGAAAGAGACAGTTTCTTGAAATCACAAGTTACTCGTAAAGCTGAATTACGAAGTCAAGAAACTGAATTAGAAAGGCAGTCTAATTGTTATTAGTCGTGTGCCTTTAATTGGTGATTAAGCTGACGGGGAAGCTGTGCGTATTTTTCCTACAGTGAAACTGGTTAATGATTATAAAGAGAAAATGGTAGAACTAATGGCCAGAACAGTTAAAGTTTATATTTACTTGCTCACGATGAATCCAGGAAACCCGCTACTTATGGTCAAATCCGAATCTTTCTTCCATACCTCAAGATCCTAAGTGTACGGGAGGATTAGTCAGTTCTATTAAAATCACAATAGGTGCTCGAGTGATGTTGCGGATGAATTTAAAAGTCTTGGAGTGTTTAGTAAAGTTTTAGTAAATGGAAGTATGGGTATTTAAGAAACTGGAATGAAGAGGGGGAACTCCCGAAACTTATAATTATCGAGTTTGATGACAAGTCGATTGGTAGGAGCTTTAGAGATGAAAATGGATGGGTTCCCATACACCCACAGAGTTTAACTTTTCAGAGCCTCAAAGGGTATGGCAATATTTAACAAATAATGTTCCGGCCCCATCATTTTAAGTTGGGCGGTTAGTTATCGTCCACAAGCTACAGGGAACAACAGTGGAAAAAGCGGTAATATATTTAGGCAAGAAATTTTTGCCTCTGAGTCGAATTAAAAATTTAAAAGGTGTTGCAATATGTGAACTTTTGATACCACACTTAGATAGGGTACTTATATTTGAAAATATTCGATTATTTACCCCCATGTCTAAAATGGTTGCACCGATTTTGATAAAACATGTCTAATTATAATACACACATCATGCCCTTTCATTTGATACCCCATTTGGGTTTCTGTGAAAATATTCGATTTTTCATAATCACTTTCATCCCCAAATCTAGTAAATGGCTGCACCTTTTTTAGTAAAACGTATCTAAGAACCATCGCACATACGAGTATTTCCATCTATAATTTGACACTGAAGTTTGAACTGTACGTTTGGTGTGATTATATTATTATTGAATTAGCGAAAAAAAACATTGTGATCATTGAAGTACAAGGTACGTAGATTACTTTAACATAATAATGAAATATTATATGGTTAATTTATGCGTTTAAAAAAAATCCGAAAGATGAACAGAAAATTTGAAATAAATTGTGTAAAATATTTTATTTAATCGTCGTTTGGATCGTACTCTGAGATTTTTTAAGACTGAATTCAAACAAAAATGGGTTGCAGGCAAGTCGCAAAGAAGAGCGTTTTTTGCATAATAACGACAAATGGCTCAAATCATCTATACAATTGCAGAAATTTTGTTGAAGAACTAATATATGCAGCTGGGGTCAGTCAACGCAATAAATATTGGAAACACTGATGCTTCACTTATGATAAAAGAAATAGGGGCAACGCCAACAAGAGCGTCGAAAGTTCGTCGTTTTTCGAAAGAGGCGCTTGATCTAATTAAATGGTCTCACTCGAGCCGCCATCTTTACCATCAACGACAACAGAAGACATCACAAGTTACGAAAATATAGATGAAAAGGATAATTAAGATGTTTTAAGAACTTAAATTAAGATAATTTTAATAAAACGTGTTTTTTGCTATGAATGTACTTTTTATTGTCATTAAAAACCATCTTTTTATATATTAAATCATTTTACCATGTTTCATTATTAAATAAGCCATTAAATAATTTTGACCGGTTTTTACATGGCAATACTCATTCGTTGAAGAGCTACGGTGCCAGAGACAGACACACACACACATTGCGATCAAACTTATACCACCCCTCTCTTTGCGTCGGGGGTTAATAAAGGTGATGTGCTGTGCAATAACTATAGAGGAATAAAGCTAATGGCACATGGTATGAAAGTTTGGGAGAAAGTTTTCGAATGACGACTGAGAGAAGAGAGTGAAATTTCACGAAATCAATTCGGTTTTATGCGTGGTCGGGGAACGACGGATGCCATTTTTGCTATCCGCCAGCTGTGTGAGAAATACAGAAGTGCGCACAAAAACTTGCACATGGTGTTCATCGACCTCGAAAAGGCTTTCGTAAGGTTTTATGGTGGGCCCTGGAAGAGAAAGGTACACCTGGGAAGTATGTGCAGTTGATCCGAGCGATGTACAGTCGATGTAGTACCCAAGTTCGGTCTACAGCGGGCACTACAATGTGGCTGTCGGCTTGCACCACGGGTAGGCTCTAAGCCCCTACCTCCTCCTGCTGATAATGGACCAACCTACGTCGCACATTCAGGAAGAGGCTCCCTGGTGTATGCTGTGTGCCGACGACATTGTGTTGGTTGCCGAGAGTGGCCTAGAGGTCCAGAGCAGATTGGAGGTGTGGTGGCAAAGACAGGAGAATGTTAGCCTGAAAGTCAGCAGGACTAAAACAGAATACTTATTCTGAGATTTGGGCTGTCTCTCCAGTCCTGTGCCCATAACACTTGCAGGAACGCCCATACCGATCTGTTCCGATTTTGGGTACCTCGGGTCGCTTGACCAAGGGGATGGCGAAGTAGACCGAGTCGTACCGTCCCGGTCATACCGTAATAAGTCCAATTAGCTAAATACAGCCCGCATTTAGCAAATTGGACGACATACTGAAATCAGCCAAAATTCCACACTGCCTGAAGACCCGTCTCTATAATCAGTGTGTTCTGCCCACCATGACATATGGTGCTGAGACGTGGACGCTCTCACAGGAGGTTGTGCACAGACTCAGAGTAGCACAGAGAGCCATGGAGCGTTAAACTAATAGACCGAGTTCCAAACGTCGAAATCCGGAGACGTACGAAGGTCTTCCATATTGGAAATCGCGTTATGGAACTCAAATGGAGTTGGGCAGGACACATGGCAAGGCGTGGTGATGGCAGGTGGAGTAAAGCTGTGACGGAGTGGCGTCCAAGAAATGGAAAGAGAAGTGTTGGTCGTCCGGCGGCGAGATGGGCAGACGACATTGTTGCCATGGCGGGAATATCCTGGACGAGGCTGGCACAAGACCGTGGAGCTTGGCACAAACAAAGAGAGGCCTATACCCAGCGGTGGGTGAAGTCGGGCTGTGGATGATGATGATGATATTTTGATCTCAAATTACACACAGGTATTCATTCAAGGCATGATATAAAAATGTACGAGTTCGCTTAGCTCGCTCTTGCAGACTACATTCTCTTGAATCTTGACTTGGTCTAAAAGTCCACGAAGGAACTCCTGTATGAAGGATCGAAACAATTGTAACCTGTCCAAGGCAGAGTGTAAAAAAAATTTGAGCTCGCTCTTGCAGCCTACTTCCTCTTGAATCTTGACCTGGTATGTATTCCATCTCCATAAATGAAGAAACGTTTAAGACGTAGGTACCGCTAGTGAAGCAGTCGCCATGAAAGATTTTTTTTTTGTTATAAGTAGGTTCCGTATAGAGATGAATGTTTCAAGTGGGCGTGGAGCCAAATCACAAAAAACTATGAGGAATAGCGAAAAATACTCAAAAGAGTCGCGAGCCGGATTTTGATGAAATCTAAAACTGCATTATTAGGTTTTTGGAAAATCAATAATCCTAGCCAGGAATCGAATCGTTGATTTTAGAAAAAAAAAACACTATTATTACACCCATCGCTATTTAGGATCAAATTACGGGAAGAAATCACATACAGCAAACTAAACGATCATTTTTTGTTATGGCGTCAAAAAAATCCTATATGGAGAAAAAAAAAATGATAATTTAAAATGAATTAAGTAATTAACGATTGCATTAATTACATAAAGGGGGTAAATAGACCCTTAACGAAGCCGCAAGGCATTTGTTCTCCCCGTTATTGCAATTACTTTTTTGTTCTAGACCATACCTGGGAACCTTCTACTTACGGAGATATTGGGGTCAAAGTTTCAACTTTTTCACAAGTTTTTTTTTTCAATACAAATTAATGTTATAACTTTAAATTCCTCCACTAATCCCGTACTATTCAATGCATCCATCAACTCAATGTTTTGAGTGAGTTACATTGAGTTTTACCGTAAAACATGATTTTTCACCAAAAAATAAAAGTTGTTTCTCAGCAATAATTTTTGCGTAGGGTTACTTAGTTTGATGTACCGAATGCTTGGTTGACCGCTTCGTGACGGGTCCGTTTACACATTGTATAGCGTCGGTGATAATGACACATTATATTTTTTTAAAGCTTGTTAGAAGAGGGTTTTTCTTTATTAAGCACATAAGCAAATCGGCGCCGGGAGAAAAATGTTAAACGCCATAATGTAAAATTACTGCCAACAAAAATCTTCTAATTCAAGAGATACAAGAAGCGTCGGTGATTCAGACACACGTCATTTTAAAGCTTGTTAGAAGAGGGTTTTACTTTGTGAAAGACGCACAAGCATATCGGCGCCGGGACAAAAAAGTTAGACACCGTAATGTACAATTACCTACTGACATCAAAATAGTTCAAACAAAAAAGTTATAATATTTGTATGCCAATCAATGGCCAACTTGTAAGTTAACAACCCTATTTAAAAACTGGTGCCTTCAGACAGTGAGGCGGGTCACGTGGCACACACGTGGGGCGAACGAGATAGGTTCCGTCAGAGAAGGAGGGTGTGGAGGAAGGCCTTTGGCCGAGAGTGGGACGGACTGGCTGGAAAAAAAGTATGATCAGAAAAAAATTCGTTAAGGGCTAAAATCCTTTAGTAATATGCGGTGCAAGCGGGAAAACTAGAGCATTCCCCGCATGATGATCGGCTTGGCGAGTTGTGCATGCTTACTGCTTGGCTCTTGCGCTGACACAGGCGAAATGTAAATAAAAACGAAAAATAAAACAAAAAATATCGAACAGCTTCATAAAATAAGTGCTTTATTGATTAAAAATTAGTAGGTATAGGTACATAATTTGAATAAATCGTAACGTGACTGTTAACAAAATTAGCTCAAATAATGTCTGTGACATGTACCTATCAACTTATTTACAGATTTTGGGCGAAAATGAACGAAAACAATGAATTAGATCAAATAGTCTTATTAGTTGCAAGCTTTCTAACATCCCACAGCATTCGGTTGTTCACCGCCGACGCCACGCGACACTTGCTGCAGTGCGCGAGTGACGCGAGCTCGGCGTGCGCACGCGAGCGCCGAGCGACGCGGGCGCCGAGCGACGCGAGCGCCGAGCGACGCGAACTCGGCGCGAGCGTGCGGCGCTATCTCTTAGTACAATATTCGGTAAACTGCAATTTCTCCATCCCTAAACGACAAGGCGAACGAATAACTCGTATGCACTAAGCAGAATAATAACTATACATCTATTAATTATTACTTTTAAACCAATTTTTTTATTTACAACCGAGAAACTATAATAATATAAATATTAGAACCTTATACTCTCTGTACAATGTCGTTAATTTTAATAGACTCTTCATTTATCTCTTTTATTCGCATATTTTTTTAATGTCTGGGCTGACATGTTTCGAGTTTTTACATCATTGTGAACGGTGGAGTGAGCGACACCCACTCGGAAATGATTTCATAATATGCATATACACAAGCTTAGTTATCAAATCGAAACAATTTACCTTTAGTCTATACAGTATTCAGCGCTCTTCGAGCTTATTTTGTAATTTATTAATCAAATAATAAAATACGTAGCGTTTGAATAATAGTTGCAATACACACAAGTGTCGATGCTGGCGGAAAGTAATCGGATGGAAAGTTAATAACACTAAATACTACCTACGACTAAATGTTAACAGATTCAAAGCTTCCCGAAGAGAATGTTGCGTCCAGTGTTGTTAACGTTCCATCGCCGAGCGAGCGCGCAGCGACCGGTGAGCAGCGACGCTCGCGCTGCGTGGAGCCGACTCTATTTACATGACCATTACAATACCCAACCTTTATCGCTTCAGCTGCTAAACACGGTACAGTCGTAGACATATTGTTCAATAAAGTCTACGCATGTTTACATATTCATCTGGTCGCTGCAACAATTACAATAATTCATAACCAGTAGTCCAGGTTCAGTTTTAAACAAAACATTTCATAACAGCAAGGTAACGTTCACGGCGACTCTTCACAACAAAATTAATTTGTATATTTATAAATAAAATTAGATCTAAACCGGAATAAAGGGAAATGATGCAACACCACTAAAATATATCACTGCAATTCAATAAGTGCTATTAAAGTAAGTAAATTCAACTACAACCGGCGGCGCGGCGTCGCGGTCTGACGGACGACGCGGCGAATTTGAACGCCTAACAATGTCAAGAGCGAACGTGCGAATTGATTGACTCGACACACTCCTTTAATTTGGCCTCCCCCACACGAAACTATGCATTACTGAGCGGAGCGACAGCCCGAGAGCGCACCCGAGCCGCGCGAAGCGAGAGAGAGGTGATGACGGTAATGTCGGAATTGACGAAAGTTACAGGGAAGTGACTTCACTATTATCGTAAGGAAACCGGGAAGTGTCGTCGCGCTCGGTCCCGCGGCGTCCTCTGCGGCCGGCGCCGCTACTCCTCGTCCGTGTCGGGGTCGCTGGAGAACTCGGCGCCCGTCGACTGCAGCCGCGGCGGGAACGGGCCGCGCGTCTGCTGTCTGCGGGCAGAGAGGCAGCGGTCAGCGGGCAGCGGGCCGGGCGCGGCACGAGCGGTCAGCGGTCTACGTACGCGAGCCGCCGGTAGTGGTTCAGCCACTCCTCCAGCATCTGCGCCTGCAGCAGCGGCCGCGCGTGCAGCGTCTGCCGCGCCGCCAGCACCCCGCCGCCCGTCTCGCACGCCGACACCCAGCGCCGCACCACGCCCTCCTCGTCCGACATCTGCGCAGAGAGACGGGTCAGTCGCGGGCCCGGCCGCAGCCTCGCGCCGCGCGGTACGCACCTCGTCCTGCGTGAGGAAGTGCACGGGCAGCAGCTTGCCGTCCAGGTCCGTGAGCGGCAGGAAGGCGCAGTCGGCGCGCGCGTCGCGGCAGATGTAGGCGGGCGGCTGCAGCGGCACCAGCGCCGAGAAGTGGCCGCGCGTGTAGGCCAGCGCCAGCGGCGACTTGCTGCAGCCCTCGGGCTCGCACAGCAGCGGCAGGTACAGCCCGCGGAAGCGCGCGTAGCCCAGCGCCTCGCCGCGGAAGGAGTTGACGACGTCCACGCCGTACACCAGCAGCGGGCGGCGCAGCACGTGCGCCAGCGCGAACACGTGCAGCTGGTGCAGCGCCGCGCCGGGCCGCGCCGCCGCGCCCACCAGGCGCGCCCACTCGGCGCGCAGCTGCGGCTCGTCGGGCGCGTACTGCAGGCGCGCGGCCTGGGCCCGCTCCCAGCCCGCCCAGCGCGCGTACAGGCCGCGCGCCGCGTGCGCCAGCGCGTCGCCCAGCGCGGCGCGCAGCGTGTTGTGCCGGTCGAACACGCCGTAGGCCGCCTGGCACAGCGCGTCGGGCAGGCAGTCGCCGGCCGAGCGGTTCCACAGCGCGTACAGGCGCGAGCCGAGGCGCTCGGTGAGCTCGAGGCTCCAGTTGATGAGCGGCGGGTCGGCCTCCAGCGTCTGCTGCGCGTCGCGGTCCAGCAGCTCCGAGAACAGCTGCTCCTGTATGGGCGCCGGGAGCTCCTCGATCTCTGCAACGTACGTCGAACGCGTCGTGTCCGGTGATCTACTCGTTACTCTTTACGATCGATCAGTTCGACAACGATATTATAAAAATAATTGAAAAAAATACTATTTCATCGACAACGATGAACAAAGAAACAGACCAAATTGGCGTTTAATGGATGCACGCAGGTCAAACTTTTACGCTACAATATGAATTCGTCGAATTTGAAGTTATTCATAAACGAAAAAAAAAACCAAAGGAAATTTAAAAAAAAAAAGAAAAAACATCGTGAGCGGCGACTTTTTTTTTCTTTAACTTTCATCTCCACTCCTCTAGAAACTCAATAAAAAAAATCCCATGAAGATCCGAGCACCATAAAGTTCGTTCCACCTTATTGCCTCGACTAACTAGAGTGCACGAACAGACACAAGACGCAGAACTGCTGTACAGTAGAACGTGCAGAGTATAGTGCGACAGGCTGTTACCGGCGGGCAGGTAGAAGGTGCAGAACTCGTTGATGTAGCGGCACGGGAAGCTGCCCTTCTTGTAGCGCACGCAGCCCGCCACGTGCCGCCGGATGGCCGACGCCAGGTCGGGCGCTGCGGGACACACACGTTGTTCTATTTATTGGTTGAATGTCAAAAACCTACATAACCTTAATTAATTTCTCGAACGGTCAGGCAGAGCTTTACTTTAGTATATTTACATTTCACTAGTTATGTTCAAATCTCATGTAGGTGGCGAGTGTATTGCAATCAGCCGGTATACATTCAAACTGCGGTAGCCACACAGTTTGGATTTGTGCCCGGTGCCGAGAAATTTCTGACATAACACCTCTGCCCGACAATCGAACTCCAGGACCGCACGATAAACCGTTGTACTTTATGTGACCACTAGCTAGCTATAGCTGAAAATGTGGCCTCAAATGTTGTAGTTTCTTCTTCTTTATCGTGTGGTTAGTGCCAACCCTGGTGTCTGTTTTTACGCCGCCCAAGGGCCTCTGATGTGTGATGTTGTAGCTACAATATATTGTATAAAATTGAGCATGTTGCTCTTTGTCAGTTCTGCAATGAGGCCGTCATAAATGTGCTTCTGTTGCATAACGGCTGCTCTGGCGTGGAGTTCCCGCCGCTGCATGCGTGCTGCACGTGTGCGCGGTCCCATACCATGATTGTTTCCCTTACTTATATAAAACCACATTCATTACTTCCATAAGTAGGTGCAATTACTGCAACGCGGTGAATAACTTTCGAATCGGAATCGTCAACAGTTCTACTTGTAATTTATACGTAATAAATCTAGTGTGAACCAAGTGATATTTTCTCTACGCGCTTCAACCTAACAACAACTCTGCAAGTGTACGCACCGTACATTTTATGGTCCTTCGAGCCGGATTCCAGCTGTAAGAACTGTGAAACCGCAATTGTTCTAGACTTGCCCAGGTTTTCTGCGCAGTCGGGAACTAGAGGCATTCTGACGATATACATTCCGTCAGGAGATCATTAAATAGATGGACAAATTTTAAACCCAGCGTTCAGTACGTCTAACCAAAGATATCCAAGCAAAAAAAACACTGATTAAAGTGATTTATTTTGACCTAAAATATGAGTTGAACAATGAACGCGGCAGGCGGTGACGTAGTCACGTTCGCCTGCACATTCATGTAGTATCAGAATTATGAGATAACAAAGACATGGATATGTTTATCCATTAGGTAACTATCATTTTTAGTGTATTTTCGTTAGTTGATTTTTGAAATGTGTACTGCATGTCAAGATGTAAAATCTAAATATTTTTAGCTGAAATGCCGAATATAGTGAAACCCATATTATATTATCTTAAGAACTTATGTTAGATACCCTATATTTTTGCAAGTAAATGTATCATTCATTCATTCATTAAGAGTACGGCGCGTACACTTGCACAGTTGTTGTTAGGTAGAAGTGAGTAGAGAAAAGCTCACGCCCCAACGTCCTGTACCATAGAGGCTAGGACAGTTACCGACGACTACTCAATAATCTGGACTCCGAATTTATACAGAAAAATTATATACGCAACATGTAAGATCAGTTTGACTGACCTAGTGATCGCACCTATAAAATAAATATTCACCTATATAAGACGGAGATCTCTTGAGGCCGGGCCCGCCGCCCGATATCCGCGACAGAAGCGTCGACAGAATTTCTTGTCTTTGAAACCTGGAACATAACGTACAACAATAATAAACTTTTGCTCACAAGTATTACAATTATATAAAAGTAATCAAAAGCATAATAAATTCCTTGACCACTTTTATAAAAAAAAACCCGGTAAATTGAAACTAACATAACATAACATCAAGCCTGTAATACCCGAAGGGTTAGGCAGAGCTGTATCTAATAGCCCACCCACATTAAGCCAGTTATGTTTAAGTCCCATGTAATAGGGGGCGAGCCTAGCCATCAACCGGGCGTAAATCCAGACGCCGTGGCTGTTACTGAGAAATTCCTGTTGGAAAAAACTAATAACACTTTGCCCGACCCGGGAATCGAACCCAGGACCTCATGCTCAACAGTCGTGCTTGCGACCACCAAACCAACAACACAAAAACGAGGAATTGTAAATAGACTAACATTTACCCGATACAGGACGACTCATACAAAGTAGCCAGTAAACTGGCAGGCACTTTACGGTCGTTATCTCAAACACTGCGTCAGGTTTGCGTACATCACGTAAATAAACGACGACTGCTATGGAATGCTACGTGTTCAATAATGTGATGACAAACACGATCACTGATTTCTTTGACATCGTAGCAGCATTCGATTATTGCTGACTTACCTGTTTTAGGATTGTAACTTAAATTTAATCCAAAATCATGATTACTTACGACTTTTCCATTTATTCAACTGCAAACTTTAACGTTATGTAGTCTAGGCTTACTTGTGAGTGACGTTTGTAATAAAAAGATGCGATGAAAATATGAATGCTGTTACGTATGACAGGCCTCCTTTCTGTGGGGCGAATCGGCCACAATCCGCCACGTGCAGCCCAATGCGTGGCGGTCGGTGTTGCACGTCTCCAAATGTTTGGTGTTAGGACATTACGGTTTCCTCGTGATGTTTTCTTTGACCGTCTCGATTCGGGTGTCGTCAGCAACGATGCCAGGCGCGCGTCGCCCTCCACCACGTGCAGCCGGGTGCAGGTCATAGCTCGGTACCTGATGGCGAGGTGCACCAGCGTGTGGCCGGCGTCGAATGCGGAGGCGCGGTTGAGCAGCGCCACCTCGGGCGCCGTGAGCGCGCGCGCCGGGTCGCCGCCCGCCGCCAGGTACGCCTCCACCAGCCGCGCCTCGCCCTCCGCCACGTGCAGCCGGGTGTAGCCGGGTGCAGGTCATAGCTCGGTACCTGATGGCGAGGTGCACCAGCGTGTGGCCGGCGTCGAATGCGGAGGCGCGGTTGAGCAGCGCCACCTCGGGCGCCGTGAGCGCGCGCGCCGGGTCGCCGCCCGCCGCCAGGTACGCCTCCACCAGCCGCGCCTCGCCCTCCGCCACGTGCAGCCGGGTGTAGCCGGGTGCAGGTCATAGCTCGGTACCTGATGGCGAGGTGCACCAGCGTGTGGCCGGCGTCGAATGCGGAGGCGCGGTTGAGCAGCGCCACCTCGGGCGCCGTGAGCGCGCGCGCCGGGTCGCCGCCCGCCGCCAGGTACGCCTCCACCAGCCGCGCCTCGCCCTCCGCCACGTGCAGCCGGGTGTAGCCGGGTGCAGGTCATAGCTCGGTACCTGATGGCGAGGTGCACCAGCGTGTGGCCGGCGTCGAATGCGGAGGCGCGGTTGAGCAGCGCCACCTCGGGCGCCGTGAGCGCGCGCGCCGGGTCGCCGCCCGCCGCCAGGTACGCCTCCACCAGCCGCGCCTCGCCCTCCGCCACGTGCAGCCGGGTGTAGCCGGGTGCAGGTCATAGCTCGGTACCTGATGGCGAGGTGCACCAGCGTGTGGCCGGCGTCGAATGCGGAGGCGCGGTTGAGCAGCGCCACCTCGGGCGCCGTGAGCGCGCGCGCCGGGTCGCCGCCCGCCGCCAGGTACGCCTCCACCAGCCGCGCCTCGCCCTCCGCCACGTGCAGCCGGGTGTAGCCGGGTGCAGGTCATAGCTCGGTACCTGATGGCGAGGTGCACCAGCGTGTGGCCGGCGTCGAATGCGGAGGCGCGGTTGAGCAGCGCCACCTCGGGCGCCGTGAGCGCGCGCGCCGGGTCGCCGCCCGCCGCCAGGTACGCCTCCACCAGCCGCGCCTCGCCCTCCGCCACGTGCAGCCGGGTGTAGCCGGGTGCAGGTCATAGCTCGGTACCTGATGGCGAGGTGCACCAGCGTGTGGCCGGCGTCGAATGCGGAGGCGCGGTTGAGCAGCGCCACCTCGGGCGCCGTGAGCGCGCGCGCCGGGTCGCCGCCCGCCGCCAGGTACGCCTCCACCAGCCGCGCCTCGCCCTCCGCCACGCGCAGCCGGGTGTAGCCGGGTGCAGGTCATAGCTCGGTACCTGATGGCGAGGTGCACCAGCGTGTGGCCGGCGTCGAATGCGGAGGCGCGGTTGAGCAGCGCCACCTCGGGCGCCGTGAGCGCGCGCGCCGGGTCGCCGCCCGCCGCCAGGTACGCCTCCACCAGCCGCGCCTCGCCCTCCGCCACGTGCAGCCGGGTGTAGCCGGGTGCAGGTCATAGCTCGGTACCTGATGGCGAGGTGCACCAGCGTGTGGCCGGCGTCGAATGCGGAGGCGCGGTTGAGCAGCGCCACCTCGGGCGCCGTGAGCGCGCGCGCCGGGTCGCCGCCCGCCGCCAGGTACGCCTCCACCAGCCGCGCCTCGCCCTCCGCCACGTGCAGCCGGGTGTAGCCGGGTGCAGGTCATAGCTCGGTACCTGATGGCGAGGTGCACCAGCGTGTGGCCGGCGTCGAATGCGGAGGCGCGGTTGAGCAGCGCCACCTCGGGCGCCGTGAGCGCGCGCGCCGGGTCGCCGCCCGCCGCCAGGTACGCCTCCACCAGCCGCGCCTCGCCCTCCACCACGCCTAAGGGGGGGGGGGGGGCACGCGAGCGTGTGTTTATTTAGAATTTCACAGTCAATTCGGATTGTACTCTGCTTGAAATAATATAATTCGATCATGATTCTAATTCTAAGTCACATCGCGCCATGTAGTGAATTAAAAATGTTATTGTTATTTTCCTCGGGAACAATAGTTTTTTTTAGGATGAAAGATACCCTATGTCTGTTTCTGTACACCTGACAACGTTTATGCAAAATTTTAGGATGATCGGTTCAGTAGTTTAGGCGTGAAAAGGTAACAAACAAACTTACTTTCGCATTTATAATATTATAGTTGCGAAGGATTTATGGCCCCGGTTTTCTAACTTTTCTATGTAGTTCATCTATACTAATATTATAAAGCTGCAGTGTTTGTTTGTTTGTTTGAACGCGCTAATCTCTGGAACTACTGGTCGGATTTGAATGATTCTTTCAGTGTTGGGTAGTCCATTTATCGAGGAAGGCTATAGGCTATAATATCATCACGCTACGACCAATAGGAACGTAGCAGCAATGAAAAATGTTGCAAAAACGGGGAAAATTGTATTTTTAATAACTTGACGCGGACGAAGGTCGCGGGGAACAGCTAGTATTTAATAAAGAGATCATAAGACACTAACCGAGACAAGCCTGCAGCCAGATCCAGTCAGTGTTGTTGTTGCGTCGCTTGGAGCGCCTGTTGTTGGGCTCCAGCTCGTGGATCGACGCGTTCTGGCTGTTGCACAGGTCGTTTATGCCTGCAAGGCGAACAACATAGCGTGTGAGACGAGTTTCACTACAAGTACACTACAATCGCACATTTAAAAAACAGGTCTCATACATAACAGGAGTCTTCCCAGACCCAATGAAATACAGTAAGGTAATACGACTTTTCGATTCTGCGACCAGTAAAGACATCACAACACAACTGTAGACCGTATCCGTGTTGCCTGTTTTCAGCAAGGTGTTTGAGAAGGTAATGCTCAATTTTAGTAATGTGAAAGAATTCGCAAACGATTTAACTTTTTTTGTTATAAAAGTTTTTTCCCTTTTTTCTACAATTAGCCACTTCGAATTACTTCTAAACATATAAGTTGTTTATATTTTTGTAATCACCTTTTAAAACTCTTCATTTTGATACCGCACTCGATGATAGTTTTGGAAGAAAAGAAAAAATCGAACTCCACAATATGACACCCCAAATCCGTCATTTTTCTTTTAATCCAAATCCATTCATCCGTTTAGGAGTTACAAGGGAACAAAGAAACGGACATACATACTTACACACATTCATACAATACAGATCAAACACATAACGCTTCTTTTGGGCTTCGCCGCAGTAGGGTAAAAATGGAATGGGTCACGACTGCTTTAATTTCTTTTTTTTTTAATGTTTTTTTTTTCAGCTTTTCAGTTTTTGCACCGCATTCGGGTTTTTAGTTTTTTTTAATAACTTTTATTTTATTTTAACACCAATAAAATTTAACACGGCTCACAGTATGGTTTCAGCGAAGGACGTTGTATGATGTATGACTGATACGGGTGTCACTTTATTAATATTTAGTGCGTGAGATGCCATACGTTACGAACAAGAAGGTGTCGTACCGAGCGCGGACCTTGCGGCGGAGGGCGGCGGGGAGGGTTGCGGCGCGGGGTTGCTGCTGCCGCACATCGCGCACTTCAGCGACTTGGGCCAGTTGTCGTATGTGCACGTCTGCGAACAACAGTCTAATCGTGAGTACCGCATCGGTTATACGCGGCGCCGCGTCGTTTTGTCTGGAACGGCTAGGCACCGATACGTCTTGCATGCTGAGAGATTGGGACAATGACACGGATATCTAGACCGACGTTACGACGTATGATCGTTTAGTGGCGATCAATGATGGCCTAGCCAACTATGGTTTACTCCAAAATAATATTAAAAGCATGCGTTGACGTGGATGCGATGAAGAATCGGGCCAATAAAGTAGTTCTATCGACACTCGAAGAAGAAGAACGCACGTAGAATAGATTAGAATAGTTCTTTATTTGCACAGAAAGTAGGTACAATTTATAGATATTAAGTTTAAAATGATCCTACGACTAACTACCCTAACTAAGGCATGCAAAAAGTTTAAGGCTTAAACTCCTTATTATAGCTTAAACATTAAGCTTTAATAATAAAGACTCGACTCGTGATACAGATCATGATACAGATTTCTTTTTTTTTTATTCGGCCTTGCATAAGCATAGGCAAGGTGCCTACAATACCATCTAGTTTCAAAATAAGGAGTTTCAGTTAGTAGTGTAGACGAGGTCGGGACAGAGGATTGCTTAACAAATTGGCAATAGACATAATGCTTCCATGACTGCACTTTAGTTTAGTGTTCATATGCACTGACCGGACAGGGCCACTTGGCCACGGAGGAGGCGCTGGCGCCCTGCGGCGACGATATCCGCAGCGGCTTCAAGCGCTCGGCCACCGCCTCCGCACCTGAGGAGCGACGCTGGTATAGTGTCCTGACCGACGTGGTAACAACTTGATCACTTTATAACGCTCCCCCAGCTAGGACACAGGCTTCCTGTCTGCGAGAGAGAATGGGCTGTAGTCCGCCACGAGGGACCAGTCGTGTTGGCGGAAGCCTTACAGTTTTTGACACTATGTACTACTTTTGACACAGTTAGCGGGGGTGGAAGAGTCGTTAGAAGGACTGTTGTTCATCAGTGTTAAGTAACTGTTGTGATAATGATGCTACGCTACGCTATGCTATGCCAAGTTACCGCAGATGTCGGGCGAGGGCAGCGCGCTGGCGCCGTCCTGCAGCCGGAAGATGTCCTCGTTGAGCACAGACTTGGGGCTGCGGCACATGGTGCACTGCAACAATTTCAAACTCGACATGTTTCATCATCGCCACTCACATTACACGAGACGACAAACCAAAAAAACACTTTACTGATATTTCTTATTGCATACAACCATCAAACACTCAGTGAGGATGCATATCTTTACGACTCCGTCATCATCAGCAGCCTCGTGCCACCCACTGCTGAGTATAGGCCTCCTGTCTTTTGTGCCGTGCTTCCCTGTACGACTTGTCCATATTTATTCTGTTTCATAAGACTCCGATGTTCTATTTCATATGAGTCTGAAACGTGTGCGGATGCGAGTGCGAAAGGAAAGGATGTAACTAGCTACACATAATATTAATATGTAAATAATTCGTTCAAATAATATTGCCCAGATGACCAAGTAGCACTGCTAAACTTACAAGAACTTTCGCTCGTTAACAAAATGACTAATATTTACAAATTTTAAACTCTTAAGAAAGAAATTAATTAAGATGCCTGATTTATTTAGATCTGAGTAGATTACGTCGCACACTTGTAGCGAGCATGAAGCATGGTCTCGTGACAGGAGAGCGTCGCGTCAGCGCGAACCGCTTACAAAGTGAAAGTGTTAGCAATTAGATAAAGCTGTGTACGCTATTATTGATATCTTGAGAACGGCAACCGCAATCGCTGATGCTGTTTTCTTAATTAGAATACAGCCGACACAACGTTCAATCGACATGATCTATCGTCATAGTTTCCCAGATTGGTTTGATAGTCATCTCAGCGTGCGACCTACTTTATTCTAGACAACAATCCAATCAAAATGGTCGAGAACAAAAGCAAGTCACTGTGAATACGATAAGCGTCCACACAATACACAACAAGTTATGAAAACCAGTCTATATGCTTTATCGTGTAGTTATGACTGCCTCCTGTATATAACGTTATTAATTAGCGAGTTACATGAATAAACAATAATAGTCATAGTTTGAGAGGTGGATCAGCACGACGTCCTTTGTGTCTGCGGATTCCACACATTCTGTTCGGCTAGATAATGCGAGCTCCGTCACTGAGTAGTAACACACAGAAAGCCCAACCTAACAACGCGCGATACCAAATTCATGCATTGGCTCTGTTACCACTGCCGTAGGCTCGAAGTTTCCGATTTTGTATTTAAGTTTACTAGCATTTGAGTAGCACAATACACATGGCACGATATACATAATGAGTAGCACGATATACGATATAGTACTGCAACTAAGATGGCTTTGCTACTGACGACAATAGTGACAGACGACAGTGAAGAGATTTGAGCTTACAACCTCTCGCTTGCTAGTCCAGCCTTAACCGATGCTATATTGGTTACGTTGAAGCTTCGGAAATCAGATGAGATTATAAAAGTAAACAGACTCACGACAGCGACACGTATTTTCAGTATGAATGCCAGGCATAGGAGTTGGGAGTCGAGTTTATGTATAGTGTGTTCTCCGGATGACGCGACGTAGGAAAATATTTAATAACCAACTTTAAATCGTTATAAATCCTAAATGGGCATTCCAAATGAAAAATGATACCTATGAGAAACCTAAAGATGATTTTCAAATACCTATTCAATGATACCCCACATAACAAACAAAGTTCGTCGATTTAATTTTTTTTTTCAAAGTTTGGCGTCTGATTGTCGCCATATTGTATTTTTGGTAACACATGTCTTTAGTGACACTCGTCAGATTAAGACAAATCGATTGACGTAAGAACCATCAAATCGGCCCACGCGTTTGTTTTCTAGAGCGCCATAAAGGAACAAACATAATAGGCTGATAAACACATCACCCTCCTCAGTCAGGTAATGAGCCTTCTACATACTCGTATAATTCTACGATGGCCGCTGGGTTTGGCGTGAGTAAGTGATGTGAACTTGAAAAAGTGTTACAATGGAGTAGATGGATACCTTTCGTGAGAGTGGGAAGTTTTCGTAGGTGCACACGTCGCAGCACCACTTGGCGCCCTCTGTCGCCGGCACAGAGCTTGCTGTCATCTGAAGCAATTATATGTTGCTGGTTACGTTACGTTACGTCACTTGTTGATTGTACTGCGTACGTTACGCGTATATCGTCCTAAGGGCGGCGTGCGGCGAGATTCTACTAAGTCCTACACCTCAATTTTATTCCAGTTATTACAGTTAATTTACCAGGAACAAAATGAGCTAACGTAAAAATGTATACGGCTTTTATTCGTAATCCCGCGTTTTTGGAAGCAGCATATTAAGCCATACTTAGAAATGAATGGGCCAGCAGCGCATCACGATAACATAACATCACGCCTGTAATCACCGAAGTGTTAGGTAGAGGTGTACATAATAGTACACCCACATTTCGTCAGTAGTGTTTAACTGCCAAGTAATAGGGCCGCCCCCTATTACTTGGGAGTTAACACCCGTCGCTGCTACTGAGAAAAGCCTGATGGAAAAACCCAATAACACTTAGCCTAACCTGGGAATCGAACCAAGGACCTCATGCTTAGCAGATGCGGTTAAAACAGGCAACTAGGCAATTCATAATAACAGCTGAATTGCGAAAACCGATCCTAGGGCTACGAAAGGCCAAACTGCTATGCTTTCCAGGCTAAACTGTAGCCATTGACGTGTACTTGAAAGAACACCTTAATTATAACTTAAGTTCTGGTTGAAATAATGTTTGACATTGCTTATTTGTCACTACTTAAGCAAGCTAGCAACAAGATAGTTGTAACCGTTATTGTAATGTAGTGCTTTGCATTCACCAGTGACACCTGGGCACCGGGCATGTTGTGCAACCGAGACCACTCCACTAGAGCACGCAATACTTGCACTCATTGTCAACAGTGTGACAATGTGTGCTGACACAACGACTACCTTAACTAATATTATCAAGAGGTCAAGTTTGTAAGTTTAGATGCAGGAGGTAATCTTCTAAACTGCTCATCTGATTTAATACTGATAAAACTCTACACTATTACAGAAAATCGTATGATATGTTTCTTCTATGCGGACTAAGTGTAAGGCAGAAGCTATTCACTATAGCCACATGCCATAAATTAACTTTAATTAGCAATCAACTGATACTGGCTAATGGTTACCCAGCATCCTTCCTGCTTCAAATATTTGACAGTAGATAAGTCATAATTTGCAATTAATAAAATACACACATAGTTGAGTTTAGATGTATCATTCCTATTAATCACATTTTAAATTAATTTGATCAGCCAAGGACTGTGTGGTATTGTCAGTTTTCTCAAAAACAAACAAATATACCTATTGGTATGATAGGAATATCTTCATAACCGATGTTGTGTCCCACTGCTGGGCAAAAGCCTCCCCTTTCTCCCTCCAACTTCTCTGTTCTGAGCAATTTCTGACCATGCTTGCCCCATGAACATGATCAGATCGTCACACCACCTTCGCAGAGTTGACCTCGTCGGCGCTGCCCACCCTCAGGCGGTGCATCTGTGCGATGTGGCCAGCCCACTCCCACTTTAGCTTGTTTGTGGATTATTTATTTGTCTTTTAAAAAACGAATTGCATTTGAAAATTAAATTGAGAAATAGTTTTAACTTTAAATGTAATTCTGTAAAGTTTAGTTCATGGAAGTTGTATTGATTGAAAACTCCATTACAATTGTTTGCAAGGTCATTATGATAAAGCAACTACTGCATTAGGTCAGACAAGCGGCCCGCTGCACCGCACTCATTGTGTGTGACATGTGACCTTACAGGTCTGTTACTATTTCCATTTAATTAATGTTAATGGGGATAGTAATGAGCAAGTCAGTAATGTATTCTACATTGATAACTTGCAATGATTAAGATGTACTTATAAATAAACAGATAATTCTGCTTTAGTGCTTCAATGGCAGGAATTAATAGGACATACAGAAGAAACTATTAGTCCCTAGAAAGATTTGATCAAACTATACCCATCACATTCCTTTCATCTTTATGTGACATTAGTGGCTTCTCATCATATGGACAACCATTGCCAAGTTATCAACAGATCATCATAGATATGTAAAATCCTACTATCAAAAGTAACCCCGTACCTCTGCAAAAATATTAGAAATGGGTATGGCATCACAACCATGTTAATATAGGAAGTATACCAGATTTAGCACATTTACTGCAAAATTATTGTTGGTCTCAAACTATTAACTAGCGCATGTAGGTACCCTCAGAATATGTATTCAGTAAAGCGCTAACTAAACACTCAATGTGCCTTATTATATTGACGGTAGATACAAATATGGCACCAAGTTCACTCACACTAACTGAACAGTATTTAGTCACTCATGTACTGCACTAATTTAAAAGTTTATAGAGCACTGGTTGATGACGCCTGATGTCGTGGTTCAAACTATGGTACTAATAGAATAACAAGATCAAGCGAGTGTAGAGTTCTTAGCACACTCATCTACCATATAGTATGTGATTTGAGGGCTGAGGCAAAGGGAGTCACCTGGCTGATGGTGGTCTGTGAGACATTGGTGGAGGCGTCGATTGTGGCGCACTCGGCCCCCGGCGCGCCCGTCTCGCCGAGCGACGCGCTGTTCCTGCTCCCGTCATTCTGCACCTCCTCACTCATCTTACCATCAATTATAACATTGAGAATAAACTTCACGCGCAACACTTCACAATCAATTACTATGAGGTTCTCATTATACGAGATTCTTTAGTATTGCTAAACTTCTATTTACACAGGTGTGCTGTTTGTCGACGAATGTGTCTTTACGTGCGCCTGTAGACAGTTTCCTGTGACCTAAAAACAAACATACATCATGAACTGACCATTGTGAATACCAACAAATACTCACGGACTGAGAAAATAGAAAGGAGAGTGTTATTTTCACCTCAAGAATTTCTTATTGGTATCATTGACAGATCGCGACACAACATACGTGAATGCGAAACTTATTTAATATAGATCCGAGGTTGTTGATATGAAACTTGGCATCGTTCTTCCTAGAATTTTGGCGTCGTTACACAACATAAAACATCGAGAGTGCGATGGCATAAGGTCAAGACTACTAGAGCGATACGATTTACTTACACTGTGCTGCAGATGAGACGATCAACTTCGAACGGTTTTGCTCGTGAAAATTGCCAAACAATGGATAAAACAAACCCGGGGGAGACGGAAGAAAACATAAAAGAAACAATGGAGATAGAGGCAATTATGTTTATACGGTATTTTGACAAATTTTGTGTCAATTTTGGTGTCATACAACGAAACGAGATGGCTCACTCACCTTTTGTCAAAATTGCATAGTACTGAACTGTAATTGGATACAAATTTCAAATATTTCCTGAACGCCATTTTTCTGCCAATCAGAAACAAGATTCTTCATCAAGACAAACCTTCAACCAATAATAATTAAGTATGTTAGTTTATTCAAAATGGCTACCCTAAAAAAGTAAAAGATTTCTGTCTCTGGTTGTGCGTTCCGTTTTAAGGACACGTCGCGTTGCGCGTTGATCCGAATTGTACGTCAGTGAAAATCTGTGCTGAAAATAATGAAAATTCACGAATGACGAATGGTGTCATGTAAATGACAAATTTTTGGTATAACTGTTTTCCGCATTTTCAAAATAATAGTTTTTTACTCCAAGCTGGAATATTTTAAAATGAATTAGTAATAAGTTAAAATTCAGTTTATGAATTCGAATGAATTTTAGACGCATTTTGTCGAAAAGTTCCTTGCGGTCGTCGTCATCCTCGGGGAAATGTCAGAAGAAGCCAGAGGAAGTAGCGAAATTGCAAAGTGAATTAGAATTACTCAAGCAAACAATCGATTCTTTAAAAGTTTCTGTAGAAAGTAGAGATGCAGCAATAGGTACTCTAGCTCGTGAAAAAGAGAAAATATATGTTGAACTAAAATGTGCACAAAGAACAAATAGGAACTTACATCAACAACTTGTTGATGAAAGGTGAAAATTTTTTATTCTTTCTTACTGTGCGTTCCCACTGCCGAAACATTTACTTACATAAAACATGTTGAAAGTAAAACTCTATAATAATTATGTTTGTCCCTCTCATATCAGTTGAAATGTTTTATGTCCCCAAACAAAACGGTTTGAACGCACAGTTTCGAAAAAGACGCGACCGGGTGCCGGTAGGCAGAATGGGTCTATTAGCTCCACGAAACGAACTTAAAATCTTTAGTATTACTGTCTAGGGCAGCTTCCCAGTACTCAAGGAAGAATATACGTAACGCCAATTATTTTTGTGCCTCGTGTCAATTCAGACTAGTTTAAAATCCTACATTATAATGTTTTCTTTTTTGATTTTACAAAATTTTAGGGACATTCACTCTAAGGAAAAGGAATTTTTCATCAACGAGATTAAGAGATTGCCTAAACACGACGAGAACGAAATAAACATTCAAGAAAGTAAGGACGTAAGTAATTTACAATAAATACTTGTTAAATAATTGTAGATTTAGCTTCATACTATTTATAATAATCTTTTTTTTTCAGTTATCCGAAAATCAAGTAAAGGTCTCCTTACTTGACGAATTAAAAGTTAAGGATGAAATAATTTATAATATCGGTGCTAAGTATTTAAAAATGAAATCGAGCAAATTGTTTTTTCAAAAGAAATTCGAAAAATTACAATTTCAAAACAAAAAGGTATCTGTTGCTTTAATATTCTTCTTAATATTTTCGGTTTCCGGACACTGACGGTTGTAGATGCTATTCACGTGAATGTTTCACACTAAACATGTTTAATATTCACATAAAACATGTTGAAATTTCTATTTCTCTTTTTGTTGGAATCTTCAATCTCATCAGAAAATATGGTTTTATGTGAATGTTTCATGGCCATGTAGTTAGCGCGACACCGCTCACTGTAAATGCTCAAGTTAAGTTCGTCATTTATTATGGTGAACGGTTTGCAGTTTGTCTTTTGCTTTAACCTTTTGGCCGCCATTGTCATATAAAGGGTGTAAAAAGACCCTTAACGAAGCCGAAAGATACTTGTTCTCCCCGTCTTTGCGATCAATTTTTTTGTTCTACTAGACCATACCTGGGAACTTTCTAGTTACGGAGATATTGGGGGTCAAAGTTCCAACTTTTTCACAAGTTTTTTTTTAAATACATTTTTCTAATGTACGATTTTTACTTTAAATACCTCCACGACGCCCGTACTATTCAACCCATCCATCAACGCACAATGTTTTGAGTGCGTTACATTGAGTTTTACCGTAAAACGTGATTTTTCACCCCCAAAAAAAAAGTCGTTTCCCAGCAATAATTTTTGCGTAAAGTTACTTAGTTTGATGTACAGAATGCTTGGTTGACGGCTTCGTGAAGGGTCCGTTTACAACCTTTATACGTGTCAAGCAAACGACACAAATATGTGACAACGAATGGTAGGTGAAATTCTGGCTTGGCGTTTATGCTCTAGCGCCATGGCGGTTAAATAACGGTTAAGGCCGTTTGTAGAAGCCTGTTTTATTATTTTTCAGACATGCGAGAGTATTATTTTATTGTTACAAGATAATAGAAAAACCTTGAATAGTCTTCTAGATAAGTTATTAAAATCTGCTTCAGTATCTCCAGACAGCAAAAAGTATTTAAAACTATTGCAAATCAACGCCAGTTTGCATTACGAAAATACTCAACTTAAAATACATCTTACATCTCAGCAAGAGTCGCCCAACAATGCAATAAAACAGCACTCGGAGAAGTGTTATCGGATTGATGAACAAATACCATCTGGAAGTAAGTCAGAACATACAATGAATCGTCACTCTTCTCGTTCAAAGTTAAAATTACACAAGGCGCTCGAAGGTGTTAAAAGTTTCAAGTACATTCATAGAACTTTTTCGCCGCATGTCCGAGGTACGATTTGTAGATCAGTTTCAGATTCTTGTATCGTGAGATCGACTTTAAGTGAACTATGCTAGTAATATACCTACTTTAAATCTAAATAAAATTGTTTTATTACGTTACTTTGTAAAATAAAGATAAATCTGTAGATAATTAAAAATGGTATTGATGGACGCTAGCGATAGCGCCAAACAGGTTGCTAAGTTCTGGGCCGCGACCTCTTTATAGATTGCTATCGACACGCTAAAAAGAAGAAGTTTAGTTCCATAGAACACTCTCCGAAATGTATCCGACAAACCCTAAAAACCGATACGTCAACTTTGCGGCGATTTTATAGGCTTTGGAACGCAGCTTTGGAGCTTGGCTTCGGCAAGGGAGTCGTCAATGAGCCTTTTGGCACGTCGTCGCTCAATAGCTAGCTAATTGGGCCAACTTGGACTCAATGTAGGACCCAACATTGTCTGTGTGGCTCGAGATGGTCAGTAATCGGGGCGGATACATTTCGGAATCGATATTTATTTATTTACTAGCTGTTCCCGGCATGCGTTGCAATGCACCTTTTTCCTATCCTACCTACCTACTTACCTACCCTTCTCTACCTACCTACCTACTTACCTACCCTACCTATCCTACCTATCCTAACTACCCTACCTATCCTACCTATCCTACCTACCCTACCTTGGCTGTACCTTGGTTGGCTGTTTTAAGGGCTTTTCCGGTTTTTCAATTTTTTTTTTCTTTTTTTTCCGGTTTTTCTCGCCGTAAAAACCATCCTTGAACTACAACGAACATTTAAAAAAAAAAATGGCCAAATTGGTCCAGGCGTTGTTGAGTTATGCGCTTACCAACACATTTTGCGATTCATTTTTATATTATAGATTTATAACACCTTAAACTATCATTACAGGGTTTACCCTAATGCGACAGCTAAGAACTTAAACTAAACCTAAACCATACACTTAAAAAAATTAGAAAAGATTAAACTAACAACATTATTAAAATATTACATTATTTAAAAACACAAAAACATAGCATAACATAAAGTCATAAACATAGTACACAAATAAAGTTAAAATTATATATTATTTCGTCTGTAACATAATATAAATAGTAATACCCTTGCGAATTCACTAAAACAACATGTAAACACATCAATCTGAGTTTGAAGATCGTTGATGGTACGGATAGCTCAGATAAGCGGTGCCTTGCCAAGTAGGTTAGTTCTGGCTGTAGGTACCAGTAGCAGTGGCGGGCTGCGCCGCCGCCACACGTAGCAGTCCGGCACACACAGACTCAAGCGCTGCAATACTCCCGGGTGATTCTCCACTCCACGAAGCACCTTCACCAAGTAGGCGACCAGCGTAAACTCCCGTCGGACATGCAGTTGATTATAGCCAACCATGCCCAGGACAAACAGAGTGGGATACATTATTGGGTAAAATGGATATACCCCATATAATTTGCCGTACAAATGGCTGGATACAAATGATTGGATATGATGTGTTACTGATGATTTAGGGTGACTAATGATGATTCTTATTAAATAATATGGATCATTCATATGGCCTAAAAGTTGATAACATCGCGATTTCAGAACGTAGCAAACATTGTCTATGAAAAAGTTTTTTGTAATAATGTTGCCCACTGTAGGCCACTTTCCAATTTTGAGGGAGTATGGAAAATATGGGTAATCTTTTTAAATGTTTTATGAAGCTTTAGAAAAATCTAGTTTTAAGGACTTTCAAACTATGTATCAAGCCGATCGTCCTTATTCTATACACAAACACAAACATTCCTTGAAACAAAGCTCCCAATCTCAAAAAGTTATTAATGTTTCGAAATAATTATGTTTGACATTTATTTAGGTATATTTTTATAAAATAATTATATATAATTACACTAATTAGTAATTTAGTAGATGTTGTGACTTTACAGAATGAATAGATTATTTTTTCATTTTATTATATTTTATTCGAGAATAAGTATTTATCTAGTATCTATGAATAATTTTCCACATTCATCAAAATAATGATAAGTGGTGATTTTGAAAGTGGGGTGGTGTACAAAATAAAGTGTTGGAAGGAGACTCACGAGTGTATTATTGGCAACATTGATCTCCAGATTTGTGTGCGCCGGCATCGCACGTGAACGTGTCGCAAAAATCTCAATAAATTAGTGAAATCACCATGTCGGACGAATATTTCTATGGTAAGTCTTTATCTTTATACTATTGCGCTTACTTTAATAGTTTTATTTGCATGTTTCGCATTGTACTTTGTTCTAAAATACGATTATAACATAGCGTCAGCTTTGACACCCGGCTCTCGCCATTTTATTTCACAATATTATGTGGATATTTGTTTCAATCGCTATTTGTAGTGCTATCATAGTGTTTAATTCGTTTGCGTTATTTGTACACTGTAAATGAAACGTATTTAAAGTCAATAACTGACTTGCCGCCATTTTTGATTAAAGAAATTGAAATGGCTAATTTCTTCTTTTCGTTCGTAATGGCGTTGCTGAGCAAAGAATTAATACTACATCCCACGCGAGATGAGTGCTATTGATTTTTTGCCAACGCATGGTGCGTTTGAAATATGCGAAGTCAGTGGTGGTTGGGCGCGCTATTTGAAAGTGCGGCGTCCAAGCCGCGACCGATTACATGCCGTTGAGACGCCAAGCATTTGCAAAAATGCCAACTCCGCTGATACATACAAAGCTCGCGGCGAGCACCGTTGTTGTTTATGGTCAGCGCCGCGATGTCAGCGTTTTGAGGTTATGATGACAAAATTAACACGATGCGGTCGCCTGCTGCGATGCCGCCATGTCCTACGCTAGACGATACCGAGTGTATGAGTCTCGTCAAACATGTTGATAAGGTTGGTGACTGTTTCAGGTGTAACTCTGTCGGCGTCACATCAGTCCGAGACATGGGACCCAGAGGCAAAGGCGGAGTACCCCCGCAGCAACAAGCTGCTCATACGTCAAGCACTGTTGGGTCCAGATGCCAAGTCTGATGAACTCAATGTTGTTCAGGTATTATTACATTGTCTCAGTTGATTAGTGTATGAGTTAGTGAAACATAGATTAAAATCTAAAGTATGATGCATGAAGAAGTCCCGTCTCTTGTAGTCGAGACTTCCTTGTAAGTGTTATAGTTTGTACACAATATCATTAACTCAAAATCTTAATGCATTTAAGCTTTGTTTGAACTGCATTGCATCATTGACAGGCAATATGTGGTACTTTCACTATCTAATTGTTCAGATAGTGATAAATGAGATTCTACAAAGGCCGACTCATCTAGTAATTATCTTTTGTCAGTCCTATCTCTGTACACTATCAATCATCTAATCAAAATTTTCCATCACTTAGGCTATGCAGCTATTTGATTTGATGTTATTTTGTGCAGGTAGAAACCATGTCACTGCAGGAGACTGTCAAGATCCCGGTGGCAGTATTAAAGACGGGAGAGACAAGACAAGCACGTCTTGACATTGAGTTCCCAGATGCCCCTGTCACATTTACTCTCATTCAGGTATTGTTTTTTTTGTTACTATTGTGAATAGACCATTCAAGGTGTTCTTAAGGAAAAGAATTGGATTGTACAAACTTATTATTTGTGTGATTCATTGTTACTCAACCATCACCACACTCATGGTAACTGGGTTTTGAACAAATAAGTTTCATGTTATTTTGGGTGTATTGTTTATTATATTATGTTCCAATCAAATAATGATCTGCATTCAATTTTCAAGAAGACTGAAATGATGATAAAAACAAACCATTGGTAATTTGATGGGTACGCGACGTCGTTTTGACTGTTGCACTACCTGCTTGTGATTGCTCGAGGCATTTGTCTGATCTATCTGCGACACTAATTTAAAATGTCTACAATGATGTAAACACATTTAAACATAGCATTGTGTTGTACAGGGATCAGGGCCAGTGCATTTGATTGGTCAGCACCTCCTAGGTGCTCTTGTGGAGGAGTTTGAGGACATGGAGGAAATGGAGGAGGAGATGTTAGATGAAGAGGAAGGAGATGATTCTCAATTCAAGGTATGTTCATGTACCTCGACACTTTCTTACAAATACTACTCCTTAGCTGATTTTATGCTGATTAGTTAGTTATATGTATATACTAATATTTAAGTGACTCAAAATTATGCCAGTGATATAGTAGATTGCTGAATTTACAGGAAGATGAGAATAAAAGGAAAGCATCCGCAGGCAAGCGCAAGACTAATGAGGTACTGAAAACCTTCAACTAATATCGAATTACAAAAGTGACGAAGCTCTGTACACGCTCTACAGAGGGAAAAGGATCTGTGGCCCAGTTCTGTTAAACAATGACAGTTCATGTAAGATTTTGACTAAATCTTTGGGGCATACATGCAAAGTTAATTAAACTCATTTCACTGTCATTTTTCATAAAACTGGGTTTGTACAATGTGTGGTGTCTAAATTCTATTTTTTTTAATGTTATGAAAATTGGCTGTTGGTTTTCTGTATACTCATTCAGTAAAATAACCTTTACCTTCTGATAGCTGGATAATTTCACAAAAACATTTTGATGAGCAAGAAAGGCTGCCTTGCACTGTAAAAGTACATTACTTAAGGTGGAAGCGCCGGGGTAGCCCGCGCAACTCTAATTTTCTTACGCTTTTTTTGCAATTTGCAGGTCAGTGTCAGGTTGCATGTTGATGAAAAATGAGTCGCGCAAGTAAAACGTATGTCAGAAATAAAATTATTATACATCCCTCTCAAGTTCATTTAACCTCATTCTATAACTATTTCATTAAAAAGTCATTCATTGGGGTTAAATGAACTTAACGGGTTGTATTGATGATTTTAATGACTATAATTCTGTATTACATGATATGTTACTTGCGCGACTCATTTTTCATCAACATACAACCTGACACTGACCTGCAAATTGCAAAAAAGCGTAAGAAAATTAGAATTGCGCGGGCTACCCTGGCGCTTCCACCTTAATGATACTGAATACTGAGAGGTTACCTGGTTATCTACGTAGATGGCCTTTTTTGCGTTTACATGAATCCATTTCCTGATTGGGTTTTGGCCTGTGGGTTTGCAAGAGGAAATATAATAATTTATTGTTATTGCAGGATGAAGATGATGAAGAGGGAGAGCCTAAAGGGAAAAAGGCGAAAATGTCAAACAATGCTAAAGGCAAGGCTCCGTCGCCCAAGAAGAACGCCAAGAAGTGAACCGCCTGCCGCGCCAGCCCCGCCGGCCCGCGCCCGTCCGCTCGCTGACGCGTCGCATGCGCGCCCGAAACAAGAGTCAGACAGACCAATTCCATTTAAGACTGACAACACCCTCGATCACTAAACTTTAGGTACCTATACTTTACCTAGTGTAATTATAGGAGATATTTCGTTGACGTTAGCACCCCAGGCCAGTAGTTGGCAGTGCGGCGCGGCGGCGATCGGACGGGCGCGGCCGGCGGCCAGCGTATCTCTTAGTTGTACGACATAGTGTGGTAATTCAGTCTAGGTTAGTGTTGTATCGACTCGAGCGTGCCTGGGTGAGTGGAAGTGTGAGTATTTGTTCGTGATAGTTACTTATTGGTCGAGGTATCTGCAAACTTGTCGATCCGATCCTGCGTGGTTACCGACGATCGAGTGTGATTTCTTCACTTATTTTTTTTTATATTTTCTTAACTAAATTTCCATTCCTTACTGTGGTATAGTGTTATGGATGTCAAATTTAATATTAAAGTAAGTCTTAAATTCACAGATGTATTTTTAAGTTAAGACATAATTAAGCATAATCAGTGTACTTTAAGACATTGATCATTTTGTATGGAGTAGCTACCGGTCGACATGTAATTGAATTTGCTAACGATTTCTCATTTCAGAATGAAAACTGATAATCTATTATAGTTTGTTTGTACATATACATTATAAAAGCATAAGAACGGTAACAATAAAAAGCATTTCTAAACATTCTCACACCTTTTATTTCTCTCCACAGAAGCTCCCTGTACTAGTTTGTACCATACCTCATGAAATGACACAGAGTCCACATCAGCAACTTGTGTTGTTAGATAAGATGCACCTACTAAATCACTTTCTATCTAACAATGCCTGTAATATTCGATTTCGTTCTCGTTGTATGTTGTTAGAATCTTCCACAGCCCGCACCAAACATTCAAACTTATCATTATCTTTCCTGTCCTGTACTTCTTGCATTACTCTCTTTATTTCAGTTAGCATCATATCATCCAAGTTCACACCCTGGCTGAATGTACCTGTTCCTGTGGGCTCGTCAAATATTTTTTCAAAATATGAATAGTATGGCCAGTTGTTTATTTTTCCACTTTCTTTCTTTTTTTCAGCAAGCCTGATGTAAGTTTGTTTCAAGTTACGGAATTTTCGATCACATTCTTCTGAAGTCAAGCCTATTTTTGGAGCAAATGACCTCCACACATTTTTCTTTTTGACTAGAGGATCTCTAAATCTGTCTCTGTTGTCTACGTAAAACATTAAAAGCTGCTTGACATAATCCTCTTGGGATTTGTATGTTACTTTAGGTGGTCCATCAGTGGTGCTTGTATAGCCAGTTGCTGCACTGTATATCACTTCAAAATCTTTATAGTAGCGCCACTTAGTTATACTCCTCCCTGTATCTGCTCTCATTTTTAGTCTAATATAAGTTTGTTTTAAATTCCTGAACTTTTTGTCACAATCTGTAGGGCATTCCCCTACTGACGCCGCTATTTCTTTCCACAACTCTTTCTTTTGATATCTCGGATTTTTAAATTTATCAGCTATTTGTTTGTACTCCTCTATAAGCAACTTAGTTTTATTTTTGTCCCAGGGACCTATACTAGGATTGTAATTGTAAAATATTCTCTCAAAATAGTTATGATATTGCCACTTGATAGGTTTTCCAGTTTCTCGGCTCTTTTCCTTCCAATTGAAGTATGCTCTTTTTAAATTCTTGAACTTGTGGTAACAATTGTACTCGGTTGTCCCTAACTGTGATGCAATCTCCCTCCAAACGTCTTTTTGTAAGCAGTCAGGACTTCGGAACTTGATCAAGTTCTCTATGTAGAGACTAAGCAACCTTCTTACTTTGTGCTCCTCCCATGGCTCCAACACAGACGGTGGAAGTGATTTGCATTCTTTGAATACCTCTTCACAGGTGTTGTAATGTACCCATTTGATCTCTTTGCCCAATCTTTTCTTCTTCAACAGTCTGATGAAAGTCCTCCTCAGGTTTCTATATTTTTTACTGCATTCATCAGAACTTGTACCCAAGTGTATGGCGATTTCTTCCCAAAGAGTTTTGTCTTTTGTTACATTTTTAAATCTGCTATCCAAGCACAATGTAAGTAGTAGTTTTATTTTGTTCCTATCCCAAAAGTTGTCATCATCTTTGGCCTTTACTACCTCCTTTTCACTTTTTTCAGAAATATTTTCTTGGACAGCTGCAGGAGTCTCATTAATTTGTATATATTGTCTGTTGTCCCCTGTATCCACAATATATCTCGCCTCCTGCCCTGTAACTGATGATAATCAAGTGGGTAAGTTTGAATAATCTACTTTAATAGAACGTGTTGTAACAGCAATAATCAACTTCAATAATGTATAGGTAGGATCTACCAAATACTGGTAATCAGCAGAGCATCCGGTAAGACTGGAAGCAGACTATTAATGTTTAGGATCAAAACTTACTCGGTGGATTCTGTATGGTGAAGTTATTGCTACTGAATATAACATTGCTTTGATCTTCTCTGAGGACAAACCAGTAACTTTGGTTGTGGGGATTGTTTATATCCATAATGAGAGAAAGTAAGAAAGCGTTGGTAATAACTAGGATTTTAGATTGTAAACAATCGCAGTGTAAAACTAGTAACAAAAGCGCTTTTGACCAAATCAAGCACTGGATTTGGATTTTTGGAATTTATATCACAGATAACACATAGTTTAAAATAAATGAATCGTGCACGGAACTAAGAGTTACTATTTTATACGGCGAAGCAAAACAGCGGATCATGATTTTGGCCGGCATCTGTTCCCTTAAAACTTCTGATAATTTGATAAATGGTATCGTTGGAAGCGTCTTGATCGCCAGCTAGTTATAGCGTCCTGTAGAGAACATAAAGACATGAACTAAATAAAACCGGCCAAGTGCGAATCGTTCTCACAAGCGCACAGGGTTCCGTAGCACCAATCAATATAATCTAAATATTTTGATGGCTCATTCATAATTATGTTGTATTGCATTACAAAATTTGCAAAACTAAATTTGTTTTTCATAGTATGTTAATGAAAAACAAAGTTACTGCTGCAGTTTGATGAAAAAGTCAGCTGAGATGTGATGTTAGATAGGTACGTACTAGGGTTGTTGCTGATGCATATTTTTTTCACATCAGCGGATGCTGATGCTGATGCTGATCTTTTATCATTGACATCAGCGGATGCTGATGCTGATGCTGATTTTAATTATTTTCTTAAACAAAACAGGGAAAAAGTAAAATCAGTCCGTATTAGTACGCTCTTTGCGTGAATAATCCTTGTTACATAAGTTGCAGTTTGCAGTTTCTTGATTCCTTAATTTAAAATACGTCCGTATTCCACTTTTCAACGGATAACACTCGATAGTTTACGGAAAAAAAAAACAAAAACTTACAAGCGTAATGACGAATTAACGTAATGAGACAAGTTTGTGTTTGTTTGCAATCACAATCCCCGCAGACGATCTTTTAATTGGTCAAAGTCGCAGGCAAAAACTACACGTGATATAATTCTCTCTGCGGTCATGTCACGACTCGAACTTCAGCATTAATAATCAGCATTAATAATTAGCATCGATCAATGCGGATGCTGATGCTGATGCTGATGTTGAAAATGATGCTGAAGATCAGCGGATGCTGATGCTGATGCTGATGTTCGCAACAACCCTGGTACGTACCTATGTTGTTCATTTTAATGTACCTAACTTATGTAAAAAAATGGTTTTGCATGTTATTGTGGCGGAATATGTCCTGCTCTGTAACGTTATTATAACATTCTGTAGTTAATTTGAGTAAGGTGCAAACAAAAATTTAAAAAAATCGTTAAGTTTAGGACACCCCTAATTCGCAAATGTACATCTTTTCTGAAAAACACCCAAACACATATTGCATTTATATACGCGTTATTTCAAAAACTTTTGCCAAATTCGTTCAATTTTATTTCCATTTTGTTACAAAATTTTCTGCCGCTTTTTGCGAGGCGAGGTAAACAAATAGAGTAAATTAGTGCATAAGAGAATTATATATAATTATATTAATTATACATGGCTTCTTGTAGAAGTTCTTGTTATTATATATGTAAAGTTTCAATAAATAATATTCATAAACAGCAAAGTTATTAGCGTTTGTTTATATCCCAAAATGTCACTTAATTTATGGAAATATTGTACAGGCTATTCATAGTAGTATTCATTAATCATATTCTTAATTGTAGTTAACTAAAACGCATCTTTACGATTCAAAAGTAAAATAAATTCAAAAATATGATTAAAAAATAAAAGTAAAAAAAAAACAGAAATATGATCAGTAACGGGAACCATAGAACTGGGGAAAAGGTTAGACAGGTGAAGAATTTCACGTGGACGAAGGTCGCAGGCATCAGCAATTTCAAATATCCATTTTTTATCAATGAGTGTGTGTTTTTTCATTTTGTGGTTGTTTTTGCTTTATATTTTATACATATCTCTTGGTTGTATTTTGTGAAGCTGTGAAATTCCCCTAGTGTGTGTGTGTGTCTTTATGTTTACTTACCTCAACTCTCGCAAAAAGCGGCAGAAAATTTTATTCGTCGATTCGCTTAATGCCGTCTCTAGAGCTTTGGTCTCTATGCTCTATGGTTATCAGTTGTAACCACAGACAATTAGTCGAGTAGATTTCACAAGAAAAGAACGCGCATAGCACCTCACTAGAGCATTTGACACGCTCTGAGAAAAGAACGAGGACGACGCCATTATTTGTGTTTGTCTTTGTTGGTGACTGTGGTTATACTGATTTGTATTTATTAACAAATTACATGAGTTTTGTAACTTTATGTTAGTTGCATACTGATTGAACACGTTTCATATTTTACTACGGACTATGTGTAGAATATTAATTTAATTTATAGGAGTAATCTGACGGTGAGTTAACAGACAGCCGGTGCGCGTTGTTTTATTTAGAATTTGTAAATTGCCATTTAGACTTTTAGAAAAATTACATATGCTTAGTGATTGGTTATTGTTACATACATTTATGCTGTTATGTTTCATGATAGGGTTTGGGACCCGTTGGCGGGAAACAGTTAAGCTGTCCTGTCATTGTTAACCACTCGTTCAGAAATTGACGGAAACTTCCGAATAAACTGTGACCCGCGAAATTCAAATCTTCTCTAGTATTTTTTAGTGCCTAGCGATAAGATCTTAATTTCTAACAAATGGATCTAGCCACTGCAATCGCAGTAGGTAATTGAGTTGAGTTGAGTATATAGTTGGTTGCACGACTAATTAATTTTGAATATTAACTCAAATTCTACATTGTTAAAAATTATATTACCTATAATATAATAAGTAAACGATATATACGTGAATAAGAAGTGTTTATGAGTGTGTGAGGACTAGTAGGTGATTTATGATGTGGGTTGACGCTGCCAAATGGTAGTGCAATAAAGCATTTATTTAGAGTAGGCCATTTACAGGTATTTTTAAATTATCAAGACAAAGACAACAATGTTATAATATAAGTTACTAGCTGTAAAGCTATTAAAAAATGTGTAAAGTTATTAAAAATACAATTTTCCCCGTTTTTGCAACATTTTTCATTGCTGCTACGCTCCTATTGGTCGTAGCGTGATGATATATAGCCTATAGCCTTCCTCGATAAATGGACTACCCAACACTGAAAGAATCATTCAAATCGGACCAGTAGTTCCAGAGAATAGCGCTTTCAAACAAACAAACAAACACTGCAGCTTTATAATATTAGTATAGATGTAGACCAATCTGCCTTCATAAGATGATACAAATACACAGAATACACTTGCTTTTGCTTCTTTACAAAGAGATGGACCCAAAATATATCCAACCAGTATGTAGCGACCTGCACAGCTCTATCACTGGCTTTGTTTAAGTCCAGGATGGTGCAGGATGGGCAGAAGAGGTGGTGGGGCCATATCCTGTAGAGGGGCTCCAGACTGGCATTCTATGTGGGATTGGTAGAGGATACCCCATTTCCCCAGATTATTCCTATGGCCTGCCCATGACCTGGGCCCGCCATCGGGTAAGAGATTTCCAGATTGGCCAGTGTGGAGCCTGTGTGTCTGAGTTTGTGTCAGGTGGAAGTTGATCTGCTGCATTACTACTGAATCACACCTGCTGGATTCCACCTGAAATACATACACATATCATAATTTAAATAAAAACATTTAATTTTGTTTGGCAGTGATGTCAGGCGGTCGGCTGGTGGTGTTGGACCGGGCCGGGCGCGATGTGAAGCGCTTCCCGCTGGCCGAGGGCCTGGCCACCCTGGGCAGCGACCCAGCCTGTGACATTCGCATCATGCTGCCCACCGTCAGCCCGCACCATGCTACTGTTGTGGTTCATGCCAACCAGGTAGGGTGCTGTTTTATCAACTTCTGCATGCAAGTGGTTCAAATCATTAATTTGATGCTCGATGTTTTGTTCTATAAGGTGGTCAATTTAGTAAGGATCTCCTTTTTTAACCTATACTTACATAAGTAACATAATTTATTTACTAACACAAGTTTTCTCCAGCCAATAAACCTCCTTTTACTCCTCTATAATTATTTATTATCCTAAATGCTCAAATTACTCATAAACATTTGCCGTACTATGTGTTAATTTTGCATTGGGTTGGGATGGTAGAAGAAACAGGTAATAAATTAATATTCATTCTATTAAAATGATATCTATGTTAGGGAT
This sequence comes from Noctua pronuba, assembly GCA_905220335.1. NCBI lineage: Eukaryota > Metazoa > Arthropoda > Insecta > Lepidoptera > Noctuidae > Noctua > Noctua pronuba. Next base: position 14,573,211 of record LR999915.1, on the reverse strand, counting down.
TTGGTTTCCGCACTTAGTCCTTAAAGTGGACCATTGTACGTGACTTAAAATGATATAGTATGTGGGAGATCCACACAGGTTACAAGTATTAGGTAATGCTGATGTGAAGAAGACTTTCAATGTAGTCATCGTGCAGTATGTTATTAGAACAACACTCGAGCACAAATCTTGCCTTAATCGTAGATTTCGAGCAGTTTGAATATAATTTTTTAATATTAGTCATAATAAGGGCGACTCGATTGTTTCTGTCAGACGGTGGTGCGCAACGTGTGCTCGGACGACACGCTCGTCAACGGGCGCCCCGTCAGCGTCGCGGCGCTGCGGCACGGTGACGTCATCGGCATCGGCGGCCGCCAGCTGCGCTGGGACTACGCCGAGCCCGCGCGCCGCCGGCCCGCGGCACCCTCGCCCCTCCCAGGTGGGACCACACGTGTAGGCGGCATTTGGCGCTCCCACTTTAGTGAGGGAGGAAGATTAAAGAATTAAGTGAGGAATGATATGAAAGCGAAAAGAGTGAATAATAGAGTAAGAACTGACAGGAGAGAATGAAAGGAAAAAAGGAATGTTGCCATCTCTTGGAAAAGGTCAGGTAGATGATGATTTTGCATCACTGTCAAAATCACAATGATCTTTATTTTCGATACAATGAGGATGCTGCCGTCGAGATGATGAGAGTTTGATGAATTGACTAACAAAAATCATCATCATTCTTGGGTGTTTCCTTACTGCTAGCTATCCACATTAGCTCACTAATGCCCCGTCCCCTGACAGCGCTGGCCGTGGCGCGGCGTGCGGCCCGGACGGCCCGCGCGGCCCGGCCGGCCCGGCGCGGGTCGGGCCCGGCGGGCGGCGCGCGCGACCCGGCGCTGCAGCTGGCGCGCGAGATGTCCTATCGCGCCTCCATGCCCGGTAACTACTATATTCTTATTACATTTCTTGGCTACGTATGAGCAGCTTTTCCCCCGCCCCGACGAGGAAGCGACTGTAAGCTATCCACTATTTTCCCGGTCAAGAGATGTACAAAAGATCGAAGGTCCCGTATCAATTGAAGATATAAATACGGCGAGAGAGCAGTGGCGGCCTCGTAGAGCGGGGGACCCCACCTAGCATTGGTAGGTCGTGTAATTTATTTTAATTTCACGGCCACGGCTCTCAAAATTGTGAAGGAAAACATTGAGATAAAACTGGCATGTTCTAGAACCAAAAATTCGAAAACGTGATGATGTTGATATCTACCAACCTGCACTGTGCCAGCGTAGGAGGTTACAGCCCACTCCCTCTCACAGAGAGTAGCCTGTGTCCCAGCAGGAGCAGCAGAGGGACAGGCTGATAGGCGCTATAGGGCGACAACTCGGCCCTTTTTTAATTAGTAGCTCTGCTCGCTTCTCATTAATCGCCGGCGGCGGCGTTAGAACAGGTGCCTTAAAGATCCCAGGTTGATGGGCGCGGCGGGCGCGCTGTCAACGTTGCTGCCCAATCTGGGGACGGTTGTACGTGGGGATGTGAGATCGATGGCCCTGTACCTGACGACCCGCACTATCGCACTTCGCGCAGACTGCAGAGAGCGATGGCCGTCAGAGTCATCAAGGAGACATCGCACGATCTCCTTCGAGGCGGCTTGCGTACTTGTTCGGATCCCCGCCGTGGGACCTGGAGGCGAGAGGCTTTCGCAACCTTCTGCAACCTGACCTGGCTATTTTAGTCAAACCGTCAGTGAAGCATATAGCCTAATAGTTCCAAGGCCGCCTGTCAGTGTCAAGCACTGTTCGCAGGTTCGAACCCCAACCAGTTATTTATTTTTATGATTTATCAATGCTGTAAGATTTAAAAAATAGTTAAATACATAGTTTTCATTATATATAGTTTACTTATCCACACATTTTGTAAACAACTTGAATGAAGTTGCCTTTGTAGTTGTTGGCGAGATTTTGGAGCCTTACGATATTTTGATTCATTGTGTCAGGGAAACTGATCGTTCGTATGATTCATTACAACACCTGCTGACATATTGCCGAGGAGAGGATCATTTTGGCGAGGAGAGGATGGAGATCATTTTTTATTTATTTTTATAGCACGAGTATTCAAGCAGAAACTCAGTGCACTCCAGAACTTCATTGTGAAGTATCATGTCTTCGGAGACGGGTGATGTTGGATGTACTCTGTCGAGGATGGTCGATAAAATAAGACTGCATGAATTGACGCCATTATATGTGCAGAAATTCCAGATCAGGAAACAGATCCAGAGTTGTATGAAGTTTTAACAACAAATAAGATTCATGGAGCATGTGGCAATCGCAACCGGGAACCACCACGAATGATCGAAAACAAATGCAGCAAACGTTATCCGCGTGCTTTGTAGGCTGACACAATCACATGTCGGTTAGTCCCTGTACCGTCGTCGCGCTGCTGAGGATAACGGCAGGACGATCACGTTGAAAGTCAAGAATTAGGACGTTGTCGTCGACAACAGCTAGTTTGTCCCGTATTCGGCGTTGCTTTCCAAAACATTCAAAGCGCATTGGAAAGTTGAGTACTTCAATTCTATCAAGTCCATCAAATAGTAATATGTTTGCAAGTACGTCACTAAACGAAGCGACATGGCTGTATTTGGTTTTGCATCTTCTGATGCCAACGATGAACTTTCACGAAAGTCATCCCACTGTGGTCTGTAGCTGTGCACCTGGAGAATGGATAATAAGCTTATTTTACCAGCAGCGACAACACTGACAAGTTTCTTTGCGACATTAGCAAGTGATCCATTTGCAAGATCACTGCTCGGAGTTGCCGAGATACTTTGCAAGGAACGCATCATCAAAAAAAAATTGGTTGTCTGTAATGTTGGGTTACGGACGATAGTTTAACGTGACAGCGTCATAACAAAACATTGATGAAATGATTGCATACTTTTATGAATAAAATTGAATCATTTTTATTGAATTTCTCACTATTTTGTATGGATACAAAGAAGGAGTGAAATGAAATCTACAATGCGGCGCAAGCGTACAATGAGCGTAACGGGGCAATGAATCATCCTTTTTCGTGCATGCAGCCGACGTTCATCGATTTATTAGACGTTGTCACGTCAAAAATTCTAAAGTCAGAAACAGGGAAATGATGAACTTAATGCATGTTTAAAGTCCTCCATTTTGTGGAAGAACTTCAATATACTAAATTTAAGCAAGAATGTGTGTGGAGTTGGACAATGGTCGATCCGATCCGAGAAATATTTTCAAAACAACTTATTCACATAAGTCATGAAAAATTCCCTGTAGAAATGTTGACTGGCCTTTCCTGAACATTTTGTCAGTATATTGAATCAAAAACCGATCTCATTCAAAAGGTGTTCCCAAACGTTGCTCAAAATTACAGAGATCATATTCGGTTGATCGAACGAGCTATTTAGCAAATCAAATCGAAATTATGGTTACACTGCTCGAACATTGAATGAGACAACATCATTTTTAAGATTACACGGATTGAGAACTTCAGATGGTAAAACGATACGTCATTCTAATGAGGTTAATATACCGAATAAATGGATGTTCACACCGGAATCCTAGCAATTACAGATAATGAGATATCAGCGTACAAAGTAACGTTCGACCGCGCGGCCACGTTTTGTTTTGGACCGATTTCGTATGTTTAACTAAACTTTAGTAGTATTTATTGCTTTCGTTGTCTTGTAAGAGTTTTACTGTATGAAGTCCTAAGTGTTAAATAAATAATCAACAATGAAGCAACAACATGTGAAGGATTGCGCGCCCATAACTTCAAAGGTGAATATTTCGTAAAACATAGATCTAGGGCTTACAATTCTTTTTTCGACAATTTTTGACAAATTTAGTCTTCAATTGACAAACACAATAAGATCTCTAACCCAGGTAGTTGCTGAGATCGCCATGGCCGCGCAATCTTTCACGTTACGTCCGCGCGGCCAACTTAAAACCCTTATAACTTCTTTATTTCTACTTTGACAAATTTTTGTTTAGTTACCATCGATTTTGACAAATTTCGACAATTTTGCGAACTTATTTTTCTGTTTGGATAACTTGGCGGAGCAATCGTACAGACGACGTCTGTCGGCTCAGCTAGTTTAAGAAATCACTGGTTGGGGTTCGAACCTGCGAACAGTGGTTGACAGGCGGCCATGGAACTATTAGGCTATTTGCTTCACTAACGGTTTGTCTAAAATAAAACAGTTGAAGACTATGGACATACTGAGTTAATTTCGTGCTTTTTTTTAAATATCAAAATTTTGTCCTGAGAATTACGAACACAACAAAAAAGAAATCAGCCAAATCGGTCGAGCCGTTCTCAAGTGACGCTCCGTCATACATTTGGGCAATTGATTTTTATTCAGATAGATATCTATCTACTCTTGTCCTCAATCTTATCCTGAAGACAGAGAGACGAGACGAGACGATGGAACGAGCTAACCCAAAAGAAGCCTATTAACTCTCGACTTGAATAGATTAGGGTCAAATAGACTTTTTTAAACATATTGTTTTAAAGTAATTCGAAATGTAATCTATTCCATTTTTTTTTTATTATTTCATATTCAAATGTACGCTGATTTCTGCTCCAGATATTAAAATAAATATCTGCAGATAGATATGAGAACATGTCTCCTCTCTGAATGGAAGCCTGTTTTGTTACTATACTAAACTCACGAGATGCCATTGACAGGCAGCGCCGGCGGCAAGCAGGTGGCCATCGTGCAGCCTCAGAGAAGAGACACCAGCGATCAAATCGGTAAGAACTCACTGGCAACAGACGCACACGTCACATATCGTAGCTAACGCCGCTAATATATTGCTATATTCTAGATAAGAACCCGCCGCGGTCACCGCAGCAAGCTCACAAACGGGCCAGAACATCCAAAACCGATCTCGACACATCTGCCAGCGAAGCAGAACAAGAGAACACTAAGCGCAAGTCGACCTCGCGACTGAGCCCTAAGAATCCCCTGTCGAACTTGCAAACCACGACGAAGGCGACGCTGTGGATCGAGTCGCGCAAGACGAGCCCTCGCAAGAGTCCTCCCGCTCGCGAGCCTGCCGCGCGAGCGCGCCGCGCGACGGGCTCGGCTCGCAAGCGCACGCCGCTGCGCCTCACCGTGCTGAAGCGCGCGCAGAGCGCTCACAAGATGAGGGTCACTAAGATTGAAGGACCACTTAAAATGGGTAAGTGTACCTACGTTATGAAATGAGTTTTATTTTTATTTTAGCAGTAGGATAGGTAAAAGAAAAACGTTGATTTGTCATTGGGAATGGATCCAAAAAAATCCTCACTTACGGATCGGCTAGCAAAAATCCTATTTCGGTTGCTGGTATCAGTAATTAAAGTTTCGTGTACGCTTAGCATTGCAGTAGCGAGCTCGCGACCTCGAGACTTGCGTCTTCCTAGTTCCTACGTTGTGTCTAAATAATATGAGTGCAGTGACCTTGAATTAAATGAAGTTGGTAAATATATCGCAGCGATAACTCCCACCGCAGCGCCGTAGTAGCCGTCATTCATTATCATATTCACGCGGATCGCGCGCAAGTCGCACTCCAATTTACATATTATTACGTAATCAAACACTCACTGACTGCCGGGTGCATGCGCGAGACACACGTATCCTTTTGCTTTAATTGACTATCAAATTAAAAAGTAAGTTCCTATTTCTGAATGCGCTACTTAATATAAATGTATATTTGCTCTGTGACTCCTTTTCTCTATCTATTGTCGCTTTTTGTTGCAACACTTTTTATTTCAGCTTGTAATGATCTATTGCACGCGCTGACGTCACTATCTTCTGCGGCTGCATTTCCCGTTATCTGTTAGCTTGGCGTGACTCAATTACTGAGCTCATGGAGATTTATTAATGGAATTATGTAGAATTGTAGGTGAGTGAAGTAATAATAGTAATGACTGCAATGTTACCGTCGCGTCGTGCAGATCACACCAAGCAGGCGGCCATACGTCTGATGACCGGTCACACGCCGAAACCCAAGCCGTCGAGTCCGTCGTTTGTTGTGAAGAAGCCCAGCCCCGTGCGACGCACGCCGCGCTCGCGCAACAGTCGCGCCACTATTAGCAACAGTCGCGACACTCCCGGCCACAGTCGCGCCACTCCCGGCAACAGTCGCGACACTCCCGGCAACAGTCGCGACACTCCCGGCAACAGTCGTGAAGCATCCAGCTTCAGTTGCACAACACTCAACAACAGTCGCGCAACATCCGGCAACACTAGCACCAGGAGAAGTGGCGTCGACCGCACTGTGAGTACTAAAACTGACTATACAAGTATACAGGTTACTATGCAAAACATAAGTGCCCAATAATATGGCACAGCGAGTTTAAGAAAAGGTTCCGTTTTGAATAGCTTCGTGCCCGTCGGGCGTCAGGCGTCACTCATACCTGTCTCTGTCTACAACCTAGCCAAATTGTCTTGCCGTCTGGGTAACACTAACAGAAGTACTAACAGATCGAAAAAGAAAATAATTGCAAAAAAAATGACCGACTTGTAAAAATCAAAAAAATTGAAAAATAACTTTGCTTTCGGAAGTCAGGGGCAATAAAGTCCACAAAATAAAGTCACCGACTTCAAAAATGTTTTTTGTTTTACCTATTTTTACCCGACTGCGGCGAAGCCCAAAAGGAGGGTTTTGTGTTTGACCTGTATGTATGTCTGTTTCTATGTTGCCTCGTAACTCCTAAACGGATGAACGGATTTGGATAAATTATACGTCGTTAGATTCGTCTTGGTAGCGCGAATGTCACTGGTTACATTGAAATAAAAAAAGAAAAATGGTGGATTTATGGTGGCATATTGTGACGTTCCAAATTTTTTTCTTTCCCATACCATACCAAAATAAAGGGTTTTAAAGGGTGATTACAAAAATATATACAGCTTATAAGTTTAAAAGTAATTCAAAGTGACAAATCAAATAATAAAAAAAGTTAAATCGTCTGCGAATTCTTTCACGTTACTAAACTAAAAAGCTGGAAATAAAAAAAGAAGTTGAAAAAACTAAAATCCCGACTGAAAAATCTAAAAGTATAAAACAAGCACATTTTAAATTAAACAAAAGTTGGAAACGTGCAGGCGGGGCCTATTCCATTTCATAATTTTATATTCAAATGGGCCCCGGCTGCTTCCAACTTTTGTTTAATTATATAATACTAGCGGCCCGTCCCGGCTTCGCACGGGTGCACATTTATTTTCGCCTAATTCCGCACCCCCCTATTTGTTTTTCTAGTAATAAATGTAGCCTATGTTACTCAGGGATAACGTAGCATTCTAACGGCCCGTTCACGACCTTGCCGCTGTGAGCGGCAGCTAAGAGCGGGGCGGCGAGCGGTAAGATCAAAAGTATAAAAATGTTTGAAGCATGCCACGAGACGCCGCTCATAGCGACAACACGCCGCTTACCGACGCCGCCCCGCTCGCCGCTAAGTTGTGACCAGGCCGTAATGGTGAAAGAAATTTTGATCGGTCCAGTAGTTTTTGAGTTTATTCATACAACATACACACACACAAAAATACAAATCTTTCCTCTTTATAATGTAGATAATTAAAATATTTTTTCTCATTTATGATATTGGACTCAAGGAGAACGTTGTTCAGTTTGATGGTGTGCAGCATATTATGACTATATCAGCAGTAGCAGTCGCTGCAGGCGGCAGGCGGTCACGGGCATCGCCCCCTGGCCGCATGACTATATCCTTTCTGTTACACCCTTTATAAATTGTATATAGGTGCATCGCGCTACCTTTACCAAATTCTTATTCTTTATTGCACACAAAATAAAAAAAAATATAAACATATAAATTGCAATAATATAACTTATGTAAATGGCGAGCCAAAAGAAAACCCAATTCTGGGTAAAACCAGAATTGGGTTTTCTTACAGCAAACCAAATTTCGATTACGAAATTTGCAGAAGAGGACATACCTATGTGCATTAACAGTACATTAAACCAAATGAAAAAAGAATCACGAAAATCAGACCAGTAATCGGTGTACATACAAGGAAAACAAAAATATGCAGATGGAATACATAAATAATCCTCCTCCTTTTTTAGTAGTCGGTTAAACAAAGACGCGAGATATTTTCTTTATGACATTTTAATAGTTATAAGAATATGCGCCTTCTGCCTACACACTATAACCTTGTGTCGGCGGCGAGCGTCATTAGCTATAAATTGAAATTGACGCGCCCCTTCAATGCGCTCCGTTCAGTGATAGCTAATAAAATAATGCACATTGCAGTGCCGTCGATACGATGTTATAGTTCCAACATTTTTTGTTTTATACAAACCCTTTACGAAGTCGTCAACCAAGCATTCTAACATCAGTAACCCTACGTAAAAAATATTGCTGGGAAACGACTTATTTTGGGGTGAAAAATCATGTTTTACATAAAAACTCAATGTAACGCATTCAAAACAGTGCTGATGAATGCATTGAATAGTAAATGGGTCATGGAGGTATTTAAAGTAAAACTATAACATTTAAAACTAGTATTAAAAAAAAACTTGTGAAAAATTTGAAACTTTGACCTCCATTATCTCCGCAACTAGAAAGTTCCCAGGTTTGGCCCAGGACAAAAAAAAATCGTAATGACGGGGAGAACGAGTGTCGGCTTCGTTAAGGGTCTGTTGACGCGCTATACACCGTGACTTTTTAGTCGTCTTACAACGGCAGCCCACTTCATGTATCCAATGACCACTAAGCATTAAAAAAAAATAGGTATTTATGAGATTTTAATAATTTAAAAATAAAAATATTATTCAATATTATGACGCATGACGTAGTTAAAACGCCCTGTTGTGAGCGATGATCTACTGGACTCGAGCGCTGGGTAGGACAGGTATATTCTCCCGTTTGACACTTAAACATCATTAACAGGATGTTTCATAATTTTTTATAATGTTTATTTATTTTTCTTTGTACCAATTACGGTCGGTAAAAAAAAAATCGCACCTAGAAATGTCTATTTTATGTCGGGCACATTGAAACCGTAGTACAATTTTCTTCTTTAAATTAGGCTTTTTGAACGAAAACCAGTGCATCTTAGAAAGAAGTCCGTTTTACAGATTAGGATATGAACATAATATTAAACTCAGTTAAACTCCGACTCTGACTTTTTGTATAAAACTGGTTAAAATAAGTAATTGTTACGATTTGTTCAGAAAAACTAGAACAACTAATTAATTAAGTTTTTCAAACTCATTTGGAAAAAAATATTTCCCCAGATATCCAGCATTGGTTACTAGATCGTCGATTGTTACGATTACACTATTAAATTGTTTTATAGGTTGCGTACGTTCACTATTTATTTGTTGTGTGTATCGAGTTATTTAGATATTATTATACATAATTATAAATGCAAAATATTAATCAATTACTGACTTGCACCTGTAAACATTTCATTATTTTCTTAGGTAACCATTCTTGAGATAACCGATTCGGACGAACGTAATTCATCCCTGCGAAACAGAAGCTCATCGCGCCGCTCAGGACAAAAGAGTCCCAAGAAGTCGTTCCGGTCGCTCGGCTCGACCAGCCCCAGGAAGTCCGCCCTCAAGGACCCTTCAGCTAAACGAGGGGTGCGCAAGACTGAGTCTATCAAGTTCGACCTGAGCAACTTGGAGAACAATTCGCAAGACTCCGACGTGCTGATGTTCAGCGACAAGACGCGGGGGTCGCGCTCCGACGATGACGTCACGCTGCGCTACTCCCCGTCCCCTTCCCCCTCCCCGCGCCGCTCCATCCACTCGCGCAGCAGCCGCATGCTGCAGAGCACCCTGGGCAGCAGCTCCACCGGCACCATGTCGGCCAGCGTCCTGTCGCCGCCCGCGCGCACTCTGACGCCGCAGTCGCCGCGCAGTCCCAAGCGCTCGTCGCGCGGCAGCTTGATCCTACAGAAAGCTCTCGACGAAACGGAAACGTCGTCCTACTCGCGCCGCACCACCAAGTCCGTGTCGGACAACAGTCGCAACACGACGGTTGCGACGGCATTCAGGACGCGCACGCTGAGTCCGCGGGCGTCGCGCAACGACCTCGAGTCCTACTCCATCGTGGACCTAGTCTCCATCGACACCGACGAGTCCGCTCTCTCCGCCTCCGTGTATAACTCGGCGGGCTCCACTGCCAGCACAGCTTTTGGGACACCACAAAATAGTACCGGTCGGAAAACGAGATCTACTATCGACCCGACGCTGCTCGGCTCGAGCACGCCGTACGTGCAGGCCCGCACTGGCAGCCCGCGCGCCCGCCAGCCCTCCGCGCGCAGCTCGCGCTCCGGTCGCTCCAAGTCGTCGTCGACGCCGGAGAACTCGGAGGATGCCAAGAAGCACATCTCAGTGAACAGCACGCGCATCTCGCGCGCCTCCCGGAGCCGCTCGCGACTCAACGACAGCGAGCTGCTGCTGCTGGACGACGACGACGACTCGCCCAGGACCTCCAAGAGAATCAGCACCACGTCTAAATCCGGCCGTACCAGCGCGCAGACAGTCGGTGACGACACGGAGCTGTCGCCCGCGCACAGTCCCGCACAACACGACGGCACCTTCACCCCGGAGAATAGACACAGCCCTGAAGAAGCTAGTACCCCTGTTCTTAGTATTCAAAGTCTTTTAGAATCCAGCCAAAGTTCTTTTGCTTCTCAAAAACCGACAAAAAAAGGCAGACCGTCGTTCAATATTAAAAGAAAGACCATCGGAGGAGTCACGGGACCTAAAACGAGAGTCGGTGCCAAGTCCAAGTCTTTGAGCTTTAGCGCCAGGAAAACTAGATTGAGATTAAGCAATGAGTCCGTGGAGATATTAAATAAGACCGACGACAGTGAGATAGTGACGCCTAAGAGTGCGGTGAAGTTGGTACCTGAAGGAGTTAAGAACAAACACTCGACTGCCAAGAAGCCGCAGTCGAAACGTTCCATCATCGACGACCTGAACGAGTCTGACATCGTGAAGCAGCTGTTCAACAGTCCGGTGAAAAGGAAGCTGTCGCAGAGTATGACAGAGTTCTCCAGGAAACAGCTGTTCGATGACGACGACTTCGTGCAGAAGAAGCGGCCCACGCGTAACACCATCGCTATAACCGGACGGACACCCGACAACTCACTGCTGGATCACACAGAATCGTACACTCCCGAGATATTCGTGAGTCCTATCAGCACTCCCACTCGCAGTCCCAGTCTGGAGGGAATCAAACTTATGTTCGCCAAAACGACTCCCGAGAACGATCTACGAAACGTCCGCGGCGTGAAACGTCTACTGCGCACGCCGCGCACGAGGAGATCTATCAAGAACGACTTAACCAACGTATCCGGAGTCAAGCAAATATTTGCCAAGAGTCCTAAGAACCGATTGAGCGACGTCAGAGTTAAGGAAGTGTTTGTTTCATCCCCTAAAAACGACTTGCGGCGCGTGACCGGAGTCAAGTCTCTGTTCCACACTACTAACAAGAGAAAGTCGCCGAGGAACGAATTGGACGACGTGAGAGGAGTGAAGCAACTGTTCAACGCGAAGAGTCCGGCGAACGATCTGCGGAACGTGGCGGGAGTTAAGAGAACGCTGCGGCGACAGAGCCCGAGGAACGACCTGAGCGACGTGCGCGGAGTGAAGCGCGTGTTCCGCAGGGAGAGACGGAACGACCTCAGTGACGTCAGTGGAGTCGAGGAGCTGTTCAACTTGTCCAACTACTCGTCGGCGACTGTGTCCACGCGCGCCGAGAGCTTGTTCGACCAGCTAGTGGGCAAGCCACAGATAAGGGCGGTATATTCTAAAACATTCTCCTCAAAAACTGTTCAGAAGACCAAAAATCAAAGAGGAAAGTCTCTCCACGCATCTCTAGACCAAATTACTGCCGCCGATAACAACTGGTTAGAACAGGAACTTAACAAGCGACTGCAAATTAAGAATTATCTGGACTCATTGAAATCTGCCAACATTTCCAAAGGCAACAGATCCAAGGCGAACAAATCGAAATCATTGCACGCGTCTCTAGACGAGGTGACCGACGTCGACGTGTTGTTAGACCAAGAGCTGAACAAGGAACAACAGATAAATAAATACCTAGAATCTATGAGATCGGTCAACGACTCTAAGGCTAATAAATCAAAGGTCAACAAATCCAAAGCGAACATATCGAAAGCGAACGTGAGTCGCGAGTTACTGAACTTGGTAACGGAGACGGTGGAAGGCGACTCGCCGCTGCGCACGTCGAGAGTACGAAGCAGTACCGTCGTCAGCAGTACCGCGAGCGACGCGCATCGGAAGAAGTCGGCGTCAGAGCTTCACCTGCCTATAAAGAAGCGTTCCCTGGCGGAGGCGCGGCTGCCGCTGAAGAAGCGCTCGCTGCCGCACTCCACGCCGCTCAAGGCGCGCGGCGCGGCGCTGGACGCGGCCGTGCTGGCGCAAGTGTCGCCCATCCGCTACACGGAACGCGATACTTCTATCACGTAAGTTTGTTTTCTTACAATTTTTCATGAATTCGGTGAAATTATCAAAATACTCCGTTATTTAAATATATTTTAACATAAATAATATCTAAACTTATCTTAGATATAAAGTTATTCTGCTGCCATTGATAAACATAACAGATTTTAACAGATCAATAATGACTGGTTAGAATAAAAAAAATCTACTCAAACGCAGACTATCTCTGTAGATTTTTCAGTAAATAATGAGAGACTTATGTTCAAATTAATTCCAGATCTACTCGACCAAAAGAAACGACTGAAGCGAGACCAAAGAGCACAAGAGGAACGAGGGCTAACATGGAACACATCGAAACTGCAATCGAACCTGATATTGTGAAGCCGTCGCCTAAGAAGACTCGCGGGAGGGTGAAGGTGGCCAGTCCTAGAGCTAAACCAACTTGCCCTGTTAAGGAGAAAGCCAGTCCTGAGAAGGCTAAACTAGAAAGTTCTGCTAAGGCTAAAAAAGTGAGTCCCGTGAAGGCCAAAAAATCAAGCCCCGTAAAGGCTAAAAAAGCGAATCCCGCGAGGGCTAGAAAGGCTAGTCCTGCTAAGCCTAAAAAAGCAAGTCCCGCGAAGGCTAGAAAGGCAAGTCCTGCTAAGGCTAAAAAGGCAAAAACCGCAAAGGCTAAAAAAGCAAGTCCTGCTAAAGGTAAAGCAGCAGGTCCAGTTAAAAAAGCCAGCCCTGTTCCAGTGAAAACGACGCGCTCTCGCAGAAACAATGTGTCTGTCTCGGCGCTAGAATCAAACGCTAGAAAGCGTGGAGCGTCGTTAGTTGTGGCCAAAAGGACTCCAGTCATGAGCCCAAAACCGAGGGCGACGCGAAAACGAAAAGAACCGGAAACTACCACAACGCCTATTGTGACTCCTAAAAAAACTCGCGCGACCCGCAAGAACGAATCTGTGAAAGATGACAAGCTTAAGACACCAAAGAGTACCAGAGCTAAAGTACTGAAAGCCACCGTAGTCGTGAGCAAGCCCTCGCCGCAGTTGAAGCCGCGCGCGACCAGGAGAGGACAAGCGGACCTGACTGAACAAGAACCTACCAGAAAGACACGGAAAATTGTAACTGTGCAAGATATACCAGAATCTCCAAAGAAATCTCAAGTGCAACCTAAAACTAGAGGAAGAAAGACTGTTGCAAGCGAAACTATAGACAATGCGGAAGTTGAGAAGCTTAAGGCTAAAGCTAAGAATGGACGCAAGATAGACGAACTAGCTGCCAAAAAGACAAGGAATAATAGACAAGAGAAGTCTATTGAGGAAGCTAAACCAGTGAAATCCCGCGGCAAGAAAGTAGAGCCACAAGAGAGTGTGGAGTCAGCACAGAGCGCGCGAGGTCGGCGGGCTGCCAAGTCTGTCAGTATTACATCTGAGGTTAAAACTCGCAAACGTAAGTCAGACACAGCCCCAGACAATGAGATACCCTCTAAAGTGAGGAAATCAAAGGAAGTCGCAAAGAGAGGCAGACTTGCGACTGAAGTGAGCACAGAAACTAAGAGCACGCGCAACAAGTCCGCAGTGAAACAGAGTAGAGGAGAGACAGCGAGCGACGCGCCGGTGAAGGCCGCTCGGGGCAGGAAGGCGGCGGAAGTGGAACCGGCGAAAGCGACGAAACAAACCGAGAAGAAAACACGAGCTCGACAGGTGAGCTACGTTCACGATTGTTTTACACTTCACAAAATATCTATAACAATATAAAGACAGATTTGTGGTGACATTGTAATTCCTGTTTGCAGGCCAATATTGAGAATGTTCCCGCAAGCCAGGTAACTGAGAAGCGTAAAAGACAAGCTGCAGCAGAACCATCGCCTGCGAAGGAGAGGAAGACTCGCGCGACTCGCGGGAACACACAGCCAGAAGGTATGTGTACTATATTTATTACTATAATAAACACACAACATCGCCAGTTGTATGCCAGTTATCGATAAAAAGTGGTGGATTACAAAATTTTGAAGACCACTGCACTTCACGACGTCAGGCTGCGCAAGGGCGAGTTGCAACATATTTTATGGCCTGATTTTGTTCTTAAAATGACAGAATAAAAGGTTTTTGTGAAATATTAACGACTGTTTGTTCGTGAACAGGCAAGCCAGCGGGCCGTAGCCGCCGGAGATAGCGACAGTTCATAGTACAACAGCAACTTAAGTACAAAACTAAATAGTTTACTTAAATAAGGTGAGTCCATATCATTTCTTACTCATTCTCCCAAGCATTAATGGGGACATACATGGGAATAATTAAACAAAACAAACAAGTTTCATTTAATTAAAAGTATCAAAAAACGACTACAAATAATTGTTATTAAGTACCTTTACAGGGTGTAAACAGACCCTTCACGAAGCCGTTAACCAAGCATTCTGTACATCAAACTAAGTAACCCTACACAAAAATTATTGCTGGGAAACGAATTTTTTTTTTTGGGGTCAAAAATCACATTTTACGGTAAAACTCAATATAATGCGCTCAAAACTTATTGCTGATGGATGCTTTTGAATAGTAAACGGACCATGGAGGTAATTGGGGTAAAGTTAGAACCTTAAAAAGTTAGAACCTTAAAAAAAAAATTGGAACTTTGACCTCCAATATCTCCGTAACTAGAAGGTTCCCAGGTATGGTCTAGAACAAAAAAATGATCGCAATGACGGGGAGAACAAGTACCTTTCGGCTTCGTTAAGGGTCTTTTTACACCCTTAATTTATATTAGTTAATAAGGTATACACCGTGACTTTAGTCGTCTTACAACGGCAGCCCACTTCATGTATCATAACCAGTGATCGGAGTAGGTAGATTGATTTTTGGTACTTGTATCATAAATGCACACAGAAAGAATAACATGGATAAGCCATTTTTCCGGAAAGTAATTCCGGTATTTCCGGATTCAATTAAATATTGTTAATGTTGGTAGTGATATTATTACTACTCAATTCAAAATTTAAAGGAAGGTATCAAAATTCGCGGGCCTGTGGACGGTCGCGGGCCTGTGGACGGTGAGCGCGGGCCTGTGGACGGTGAGTAATGGGTTAGCTCACCGTCCGTCCGTCTTATGACGACAGGCCGTGTCGACGGCGCGTTCGTGTTCCACGCGCGCCTCAAAGAGATGTCAGCAACCAAGAAGGGGCCCGCAAGGGCCGATGCCTGCCGGGGCTGCGGGACTGTTCGAAAGAGATACCGTGGCCCTGGAACACAAAGGGCAATGAAGGAACATGGATGGGTTTTAGTCAGTAAGAGTCTGACACTCCCTCCCACTCCACCCAGAGCGGGAGAAGTCATTTGATGATTTCCCATCCATAAAAAAAAAAAAAAAAAAAAAGGTATCAAAATTAAATTAATTCATTATTTATCTGTTGAATAATAAAAACAAACACACCAATAATCCACCAATTCCGGAGGAATGTCCATAGTAATATATACGTTTCGGATCAATAACCCCAGTTCAATCTACCTACTCCGATCACTGATCATAACGCATGACGTAGTTAAAACACCCTGTTGTTAGCGATGATCTACTGGACTCGAGCGCTGGGTAGGTATGTTCTCCCGTTTGACACGTAAACATCATTAAAAGGATGTTTCATATTTTTTTTCAAATGTTTTGTTTATTTTTTATTTGGACCTATTATGGCAGGTAAAAAAAAAATCGCGTCTAGAGCTATTTTATGTTGGGCACATTGAGTGGACCACATTTGTAAGATGACTAAAAAGTCACGGTGTATATGTCTATGGGCCATAGTAGCCTGAAATAAATGATGTTGTTGTTTTTTTTTTTTAAATAAACGATGAAGAATGTCTATTGTGGGGGGGGGGGGGGGCTCAGAATGATTTACTGAACACTTGGTAACCGTTTTCGCGTCGGTGTCCCTTCCACCCCTTATAATTTTTACATGCCATAGTTTACAGTCCTTATTACAATGACAATGTTTAAGATAAAGGGATTTCATTATTTACATAATATATCTGTTTTTTTCCAGATGCGTGCAGACGACGCGTGCTTTATATTTTGTGAAGAATTTTTATTAAAAGTATTTTTAATGTTGTAGCGTTCCTCCGGGAGTTTGTGTTCAATGCATATGTTTGTGACAGAATATTATGTACGAGGTATGAAATAATAGTTAATATCCAGGTGGTTTCTGTTCATAACTGTTTAGTCGGCAACGAATCTATTATGGAATATATTCCAATTGCATAGTTTATCTGACACTGATGATGTGCAATTAGCATGAATATTTTAGTACAATTGATGTTATGCAGTCATCTTATTGAGTGACTTGCTGAACAACTGTAGGAAAAATGTTTCTCTGTTTGTGACATACTTGATATAGTTATCATTTACAAATAGTCGTAGTTCGGTTCTCTCGCACACGCGCGGGGCTACGGTTCGTTACCTCTGCCAGAGAGACCACCCTCAAGCCAGATCTAATGTTGTATAACTTCGTAGTACATAGCTTAGCGTGGCAATGCACAAACGGCTTCCACTTTGAATCCTCACTGTCAATCATGTTTGCTACTTATTTATAATTATGATTTTAAGCTCTTTTTATTGTTAGTTCTTTCTTATGTTTGAGTGTGACAACTGTAACGTAGAGTAGCTTCTTGAGTTGTAGTCATATTTTTCTGTAACAGGATTTAGTTTACGAATCCTAAGGAATGAATTTAATTTAGTTTGAAAACGTAGTCGGTGCTAGGTGAACGCACCTTATGTTCGAGTTTTTGTACTCCTTTTTATCTCACTTTCAAAGTCTCTTATTCTGGAATTTTATCTCATTTGACGGTACCAAAACTAGTTAAGTATTTCATATTATTGGAAACATGATAATGCAATGAAGACAATATCATATCGGGAACAAAGTACATTATCCATTGAGAAACGACAGATTTAGATATAGAAAATTGACGCGCGTCAAAATTATTATTAAAATAAGAAGTGGAATTGATATTTTAAAAATATTGTTGCATACCTTTTAAAAAATAAATTTGTGAATTATGGATCGCTGATTTTATTTCTCACCTTGAAGGAATGTTAGTTTAATCTCTGCATCGCGCAGTTACCTGCTCAACAAGGCATCTGTCCCACCGCACGAGGACTAGCGAACATTTCCTCGGTCAAGTAACGTACGGAATGCAAAGCTAAATAGTTTACATCCCGCACTCATCGGTAACTGTCATTGTACGAGCCAGTTCATACAGCCGCTCATTATTATGGTGTGCGTATACGTATTCTACATGTACGGGTAAAGATAACATTTTACAACAATGTAACATGGTAACCATAGGTGATTGGTGTAAGCGCTTGCGACAGCTACTTATCTAATCTCGGCGACGTTAGTTCGATCCCGGCTGAGGAATTTTATTTTGCTGTTTTTTACTTTTTGTTTTTATTAAATTAATTTTGTGGCCAATAAAATCACTCAAGCAAAAAAGTAGAAGGGTGATTAAATAAAACCAATAAAATAATTTGATTTTTTATTAGATAAACATTGGTAATGGTGGGAATGAGCCTATCGCTTGAGTCATTAGCAAATTATCCGTCTCGTTTCTTCCCTTCCTTACAACGGTCGTTTTAAGGTTCAATTTGGTGTGGGCTGTATGTTAGCAAAAAAAGCTTGTGTGGCCGATATAATGATTTAATGTAAACTGGTTTTAAACATTCATAGGCCTATGAATGTTTAACTATATTATATATTACTATACTATATTATACTATTCATACTAGCCGTTCTAATGAGTAACACTGTTGTTTACTAGTTTTTTTTACAAAGACAAAGTTTTTTGTTGGACGTAAATAATTTGTCAAAGTAGGTAGGTATATAACTCCGCATAGCTGGCGCCACTGACGCCTTTGTACATCTTAACTTTGTGATATATCTTGTTCTAGAAAACTCTTGTCAGTTTGTGTTCGCTAACTATATAAATCCACATTTATTATGACAATCCATTGTTGTTTTTACCAAAACCGATCAATATAATTACATATGTTCTTCCGAGGCGCCTAAAAAAACAAAACAACAAAACTAAAGCTACCTGGTAAGTTATAAAACAAAACAAATCAAAATTTTCTTCTGAAACCTGGCATAAAATACATATTGATAATAAAATAATTGATGATCCTATAAAAATTGCTAGAGCATTTAATAATTATTATGTACAAACAAATAGTAATAATAATCAAAATTAGCTGGCAACACTTACGTCAACAAACGTCTTCATTTCACATTCACCAAATTTTCTTTAATTTAAATAGTTTAAAATAGTATCGGAAGTATTAAACCACACCACCTTTTTTTTTAATAACAGTTTTCTTTAAAAATTCAATGAAAAACATCAAAATGATCAAAATTAATAAAATTCGAAAGAAAATCCCGCAGCACTGACTTGACACAATGTGTCATTGTCTGTCAAAAGAAATTTGAATGGATCACATAAAAATTGCAATGAAGAAATGTTGACAAGAGCAGCAGCACGACGCGCACGCCTTTCGCCTCCGGACCCGTCGCTCAGCTCCGCCTCGCCGCTGCCGGAATCCAGCCCCATCGTGAGTGCTGTGACACCGGCCGTGGCAGTTGCGTCGAGCTCGAGCGACGAGTATTTCTCGCCGCCCACGACGCCACCACCAGTTCGTCGACGGAGAGGACGCCGGCCGCCGGATGGTTTAGGACCTCGAGGCCCACCGGCCTCTGATAGGGTCCCAGCTCTCGGCGGGAGTGTGCAGCGCATGCGATGGACGCAATCCATCAATGAAAATGTCATGCGCTCATACTATGGGGCTACAGAGGGGGGAAACAACCGGACCGCGTACCGTGTTCGGATGCTCTCTTTGTTTCAGGTGCTTGAGCCAGCTGTCAACGTGTCGGCACAACGACTATCGGATCAGGTGCGAGTCATCCAGCGTAATCGTATGTTGGATGATACTGTACTTGATCGCCTGCGAACTGAAATGCAGAGTAGCCATATCATTACCCCGTCGGCGCAGGCTGTGGTACTACCACAGTCTAACACAATACCGAATCGCGCTAATGACGAGAGTAATGACATGGTTACTAATGTAAGTACCCAGTGCAATGAGGAAATAAGGAGTGCTTTGGAGGGTGCGATTCGAGAATATCGGTCCATGCAACCCGACCTTAGGCCACGCATACCTCGTTTGCCCATGCATAACAAAAATAGGGCGCTGGTGGCTGTTCTGGATTCGCAGTTGTCAAACTATTTTGACAATTGCGAAGACCTCATCGATGCTCACTCAATCTTGTATTGTGCGGCTGTAGCGGCATGTCGTGTAGCTCACGTCAAATTTTCAGATGACAGAGCTACACGACCTAAACCAGCCGTACCAGCATGGCAGTACAGGATTGAACGACGTATTGGTGGGGCCAGAGCACTCATCGGCAAACTGATCTGCTTCAGGGAGGGCAATACTCGCCCTAGAGTGATGCGTTTTGTGAGACGGGCGTTCTCGGGGACTGATATCAGTCCACGAGACTACATGTCCCGTGTCACAGAGCGCATCGACTTCCTGAAGCAGAAAGTATATGCATGGGCAAACCGTATTCGTAGGTATAAACGGCGGGTGGATAGATACACTCAGAATCGCACATTCCAAAGAGATGAAAGGTGGGTTTATAGGGCTTGGGAGCGACCGGACCAAGGTGTGGCTGACACGCGCCTACCGGATGATGACGCCATGTGTTCATTCTGGCGCAGCATCTGGTCGGTGCCTGTTAGCCACACCGAGGATGAATGGACTCGGGAGGTCGAGCGAGCGTGCGATCCAGTACAAGAAATGGGGGCAATTACTATCAGCCCCCAAGACGTAGTTTGTGCAGTCCGTCCGTTGCCTAATTGGAAATCTCCAGGGCCGGATGGGCTGCACAACTTCTGGATTAAATGGTTCACAAGGTCGCACGCTCGCCTGGCGACTCTATTCCAGTCAGCCTTAGAGTCAGGGTCGCTGCCCGAGTTCCTGACAACAGGTATAACCCATCTGCTCCATAAATCGGGTAGTACTGCGGAACCCAAAAATTATAGACCGATTACCTGTCTTCCGACAGTGTATAAAGTTCTTACTTCCATTTTGAGAACTAAAATTAGCAAACACATTAATGACAATTCTATCATGTCTCCTTCTCAAAATGGATGTAGGAACGGGTCCCGCGGTACTAAGGAGCTACTCCTTATTGATATGGCCATTAGTCAACAGGTTCGCCGTTTCCGAAGGGATCTGTCGACATGTTGGATAGACTATAAGAAGGCCTATGACTCGGTACCACATACATGGCTCATGAGGGTGCTAGAGTTGTATAAAGTTGATACAACTCTGCGCACCTTCCTGATGTCGTGTATGGGGCAATGGAGGACAGTCCTTCGCTATCCAGGATGTCGGCAAATCCAGAGGGATAGCGAACCGATAAGGATAGAGCGAGGTATATTTCAGGGCGATAGTTTGAGTCCACTTTGGTTCTGCTTAGCCTTGAATCCTCTTAGCACATTGCTGGAGGATTCAGGTCTAGGTTATCGGTTGAGGAGAGGTGGTCAAGTTATATCTCACCTCCTTTACATGGATGACCTGAAACTCTTTGCCCCCAACGATTTGCAACTGATGGAGCTACTGAAGGTAACTGAAACTTTCAGTAGTGCCATCAGGATGGAATTTGGCGTGGACAAATGTGCGGTCATGCATGTAAAGCGAGGGGAGATTGTGGAATCTGTGAGAACCCAGCTCTCGGATTCCATAAATCTTAGATCTCTTTCAGCAACCGAAACTTATAAGTATTTGGGTATGTCGGAAGCGCTGGGCATCAATGTCACTGACATGAAGCAATCGTTGAAGGAACGCTTCTTTGGCCGTCTGAAAAAAGTATTTAATAGTCTTTTATCAGGCGGAAATAAGGTGCGTGCCTTCAACGGTTGGGTCATGCCGGTTTTGATGTACTCTTTCGGCATACTCAAATGGACTCAAACAGAACTAGACGCCCTGGATAGGAGGGTCCGTACACTGTTGACGACATATCGAATGCATCACCCGCGTTCTTCGGTTATGAGACTGTATATCCCGCGGAGGTGTGGGGGTCGAGGCTTTTTAAACGCTAAGACTCTCCACAATCGCGAGATATGCAGTCTTAGGGAATATTTCCTAGAAACCGACGTGGGTATGCATCGAGATGTAGTCGCGGTGGACAAGGGCCTCACCCCTCTCTCCTTGGCTAAAGAGAACTGGCGCAAACCAGTAGTGCTTGATACTAACGACCGCAGGGAAGTATGGCAGAGTAAGGAGCTTCACGGACGCTTTTTCCGGGCGTTGCATGGGCCCGATGTAGACCTATCAGCGTCCGTAGCCTGGCTATGTTCCGGGGATCTCTTTGGAGAAACCGAAGGCTTTGTCTGTGCAATTATGGATGAAGTTATGATGACGAATAACTACCGGAGATTTATTGTGAAGGACGGTACGGTTGACATATGTCGGGCATGCCACCGTCCAGGCGAATCAATCCGTCACATTATCTCCGGGTGTTCTCGTCTGGCTAACGGAGAGTACTTGCATAGACACAACCTTGTAGCCAGGATTATTCATCAGCAACTTGCTCTGAAATACAACCTTGTGGAATCGGAAGTGCCGTACTATAAGTATGTGCCCGACCCAGTTCTCGAAAATGGCTGTGTCACATTGTACTGGGATCGATCCATCATCACTGACAGGACTATTGTAGCCAATAAGCCTGATATAGTGGTGGTGGATCGATCAGAGCGGCGCGCAATGATTGTTGACATAACGGTCCCACATGATGAGAACCTCGTGAAAGCCGAGAAAGATAAGCAAATCAAGTATCTTGATTTGGCTCACGAGGTTGTCGACTTGTGGGATGTGGACTCAGCGATCATTGTGCCGATAGTTGTATCAGCCCATGGCTTAATTGCCAAGAGCTTCGACCAACATCTGAGGAGGCTCTCGTTAGGCAGCTGGATCAAGGGCTTGATTCAGAAAGCGGTACTCCTGGACACGGCTCGTATTGTTAGGAGGTTCCTCTCTCTGGAGCCCTGACCGCCGGTAGCTTGGACCCTGTTCCCGATACCGGTGGGCTACAATTTTTTATATTTTTAAATGTTTTTTATATTGTTTTTTCTAAGGAATATTTAAAAATGTAATTATATTTGTACAGAAATAAATAAAGGAAACAATCAAAATTTTAATAGTTTCTCAAACATAACTCATTATCCAAAATCAATATTTATACCTACACCTACTGATCCCTTCGAAATATTTAAAATAATCAATTAATTCAAAAACACGAATAGCACCGGATATGTCGGCATTGCAACAAATTCCTTAAACTTGTGGCAAACATTATCGCTCCCGTACTAAGCTATGTTATTAATTTATGTATTGAAAATGGACACTTTCCAAGTAGGTTAAAATGACATTGATTAAACCACTACAAAAGAAAGGTGATTAAACAACCATATCCAATTACCGCCCAATAGCTTTAATACCAATACTGTCTTAAATCTTTGAAAAAGTTATGTATAATTTCCTATATTCCTTTTTTGAACCTACTAACAGAAGAACAATATGGATTTCGGAAAAATAAAACTATAATAAAGCTCTATACGAGTTATTTTCAAAAATTATTCAGAACGTTGGCAAAAAAATACCCGTTACAGCAATATTAATGGATATGACGAAAGCATTCGATCACGTAGACCATACAATTTTGTTGAACAAACTGGAACGTTATGGTATTAGAGGCAATATGTTAAAAATGATACAGGCATACTTAACTGAAAGAAAACAGGTCACTGCCATAGCTAGAATTTCCCCAGAGACAAAAAAAGAGATTACGTACAGATCATCAACTAGGATCACATCACAACATGTCAGCAAGGGTCAGGGTAGTGTCCTTGAGCCCTTACTCTTCATAATATATATAATTGAGCTTCCCAAGTGCACTGCTCATCAGCATCCTATTTGCCGATGACAGCACAGTAATTGTTCCATGCAATAATACAAATGAATATGAAAATGATATAAATGCCTTACAACATATAATTAACTGGTTAAAAGTAAACAAATTAAAAATAAACTTAGAAAAAACTAAAACGATGTCATTTTATCAACGTACAAACCAATCACAATTAAATATAGTAGGTATATGAAAATAGCTGACACCAACAATGCCAGGTTCTTGGGCCTACACCTAGATAGTCATCTATCATGGAAATCACACATAGAAATTATATGTAAAAAACTTAACCAATACGCTTATGCTCTCTATAACTTAAGAAAAATAGTAACTGAATCCGTCGTCCAAAAGCTTACAATGGTTACGTAACATCCACTTTACGCTTCGAAGTACTATACTGGGGAAATTCTACAGATAGATTTATCGCTTTAAAAAGCGCACAAAAAATGCTTACGATGTGTTTTCAAGCTGAAATCAACTGATTGCTTGCCATTGTTCAAAAAGTATAAGTTACTTACCCTACCGTGTATGTACCGTGTGTGTATTTATGAGACGGCAATGTTCGTAAAATGTAACTTACATTTATTTGAAACATTGAAGTCGAAACGCCCTAATAATGAGATTTGTGCCAATGCACACAACACAGCACTTTATACAAAAAGTTTTCAAGGCATGGCACCGAGAAAAAAATTTGTTAAATGATTTTAAAAAGTACTTAAACAAATATTTAACTCAAAAGGCATTCTACTCTATTACAGAATACCTAGAAGATTTATTTGATTTAAAAGATTAGATGATAATTTAAGAAAATTTCGTTTATTCATTTATATACATATTATTTACATTTTTAAATATTCTAATATAAAATAATATAAATAACATTTAAAAATAAAAAAAAATAAAAAAAAAATATAAGAAAATTTTATTATTATAATAAGGAATGTTACATTTTTTTTTACCTAACTGTTTGTATGTTTAATTATTTAATTACAATATATAGATTTTGTCTGAAATTATTTAGTCACAATAGTTTTAAGAATAATTTATAATAAAATAAATTTAATACCTAGGAACTTACCTAGAAATAAGAAATATTATTAAGAAATAATGTATGTTAGATAGCTGCTATCAACTTTAAAAAAAAAAAAAATTCTATTAATATTTTTGTTTAATATTTGTACGCCGCTGACGGCAAAACATAGCGATCTCTTCATGTAAAACTTACATGTTTTACACCTATGTTTAACAAATGAAAACTTTGACTGACTAAACTATTCATCCGATTTTGACGAATAAGGTGTCAATCGATTTGTTATTATGGCCCGGTTAAAACATCGATTACATTTTAACCGACTTTAACTATAGGAGTCGATTTTATCTTGTAAACCCCGAATTTAACTAGAGCTTCATTTTTCTCTAGTTGGGTTTTTAGTTGTAGTTGCCGTGCGATGGGTAAGTCATTCTGTATTGTAAAGAAATTATATCAGATATTACAACTTTTTACGGTAGAAGAACTGCATTGCGAGACTACATACAGTACATTTTTACATGTTCAGTTTTTGATGGGATTTTTATTATTATATTGGATATAGGTTTAGTGTCAGTCAAAGAGATACATCATTATATGAGTTAGTCGATAGCTGACTGTTCACACCGTCGCGGTCGCGGTCGCGTTGGGGAGAATTATTTATAACAAACAACTCGTTTTTAGTCGCTAGCTGTACGTTTCTCGCTCACAAACGTCGGTCAGACAGATGGTCTCGCGGCTAGACGGGCGCCTTGAACTTGACGGGGTTGGAGATGCGGAAGATGTTGGGCAGCAGCGCCGCCAGCTGCGCGAACAGCTCGGGCGCGGCGGGCGGCGGCAGCGCGAACTGCAGCGTGCGCAGCTCGGCGCCGCCCCAGCCCGCCGCCTCCAGCATGAAGCCCTTCACGCACTTCAGCACCAGCTCCGCGCGCCGCACGCACCACGCCGCCGTCATCTCCTGCCGGGGGGGTGTCAGTAGTAGTTAATGACTGCCAGTTTGACAGTGATGTAAGGTCAGAGTAGAAAGAGCAGAAAGTACTATAGCTCCAGCGACCGACATTTTTTGACAACACAAACTCGTAGTCATGGGCGTTGCCAGGGGGCGGGGGGAGGGCGGGGGGACCCTCTAGAGGCTCAGGATTTTTAAAAGTTATAACTTTTCCTGCCTGATGCCGGATGCCGTAGATTTACTAAGCACGTAAAAATTGTAGCGTACAGTAAAATCACTCTCAAACTAAAATATTTTTAAGGCAAAAAATGATCTGAGTATTTGTACTACCGCTACAGATTTACAGTTTCTCACGTCCATTGCCAAGCCAAAATGCTGAACTTATCTAGATGGCCAAAATAAGAAATTCATTGAATGTCTTCCTTCCTCGAAAATGAATTAAGTTGTCAAGGAAAGGAATCCGCCATCAATCATAAGTCAAGCTAATGAAGTGTAATGGCAAGTCATACCTCAGACATTTCATGCCTCAGCAGCAGCGGTATCGATATGCTGGTGATGTCGTTGCTGCACGCCGCCTTCAGGATGTTCCGCAGACCCAGTATCGCCGGGTGACGAGATGTGATGTCGCCTGCAAATGTTACAAGTGCCACAATATGCTACTTATATTGATCATAGTACCTCTAGATTGCTATTAGGTCGCAATATTACGGATGCAAACAGCCGTTTCACAAGGGAATTTTAAACCAAAAAGCTAATTTCATATCGAACAAAATTGCACTGAACTTTGAATTTTATGCAACTAACAAAACGTTGTTAAGGCTAAAGACTGTACAAAAAAAAAATACACTCCAAAAACAAATCCTGGGTGGGGGAGCTCCTCTGACATCCTGCCTTACTCAAAATAAATAATCTGATATCATGCTAAAGATGCTCTACTTTGTTGTCCGTATAAAATATTCATTCGCACTGGCATTCGCGAAAATTATTTTTTATCAGGCGCTATTTATCTGTCTTCAATTCGTCTTCTAACTAGTCACGCGCATCGAACGCACACATATTATTTGTCGTATTGCATTGAGAATTGTTCAGCTGATCCAACAAAACCCGATGGTTGTTTATTCGCCTTCCGTCAAGTCCTATAGATAGAGGCGGTACTACCGAAAGATCGTAAACAAAAACAGACTAGTACCTTCTTAATTTTTCGGACGTTCATTTTCGAATTCGAATGTGGCAAGCCCGCCACACTATTCCCCAACCATTGCAACTCCTGAAAGTCCGAATCAACAGTGGCGACCGCCAGAGAAGCGCCGAGACAATCAAGCTTGACGAAGTCTCAGAGAAAAAATTTAACTGTCTTGGATCCCTCCACGAAATTAATCAGAAAAAAATTGCAGAGGAGTAGGAAAAACATAATTTCCACTTGCACTCCCTCCATATCACCAGGAGACAGAACAGAACAAGGCTAATAGGGACAAAGGAACGTTTACAACTAGGATAAGCCCAGCTGCTGCCTAGCACCACGGATAAATATTATCATCAATATTAATGGGTACTAAGCTGTGAGCTGTTATATTTAATTTTAATAATAGGTACGGCAAAAACGCTTGAACGCACGGAAAGTTCTAGTTTCTACAAGGTCCGTATAGTAAATAACTGCGGATGTCATCTGTACACTACGCAACATAATATTGCGTTCATTCTGCCAACACTCCCATAAAATATGATGTGCAGATTGTTCACATTCGCAGTCAGATGTAGAACATTGACAAAAAGAAAGTTCCTCCCAGACGTTAGTCTATAGTTTAAATAATCTAGACGCACCTAGAGGCACGGTCACGTTGCGCTAAAAAGTTTGCTTTCGCGACTTCAAGTACCGGTAAAGCTTCAGTACTAACAGTCCTATACGCTTTGCATAAGATCATCAAAGCCAAACGCTGGCTTCGAAGCAATTTACGTCGTACGGCCCCTATGGTGGCCCTATCGGCCTAAACAGGTGCCCCGTAGCACATACACCCTAAGTAAGTAAGTATTAATGTACGACTACATTAATTCATAATAGTGTAGTTCCTATAGCGCCCTCGATAACCATGGAAATGTCACCCATGACGGAAAATTCGTTAATTTACGTAGCAAATATTTAAAGACATCTCGCACAGGGAGTGCGAGATGTCTTTAAATATCTCTTGCCGAGGAGACCTGTGGCCAGCAGGGTGAACTTCATAGGCTGATGTGCTATGCTTATGCTGTTGTATGAAGCACTCACCGGAACGCAGTGAGGAGTCATCGACGATGAGGTGGAACACGACGTGCACTTCAGCCAGGTTGCTGTGCTTCGTGATAAAGATGTCGCCGGTCTGCAGGTTGCGCTTTGTGCGGAACCGCGAGCCGTTGTTGTTGGACGAGTTGGAGCCGTTGGCCACGTTCTCTGCTTGCTCCTTCACGCGCTGCTTGTTGCGACGTTCCACCTGGCCACATAACATAACATCACGCCTGAACCGCCGGACAGTAGAAAAGTTTCTTTACCAACATTCCATTAGAGGTTACAAAATCTCTTCCCTCTTCATCTAAATTAGCCGAAGCTCTTCTTAAAGAAAACTTTACTGAGGACATACCAAACTTTAAATTTAATCCAATTTGTATTGCTACAATTAAAACGCATTCAAAAATCTCAACATAAAAATACTAAAGACTCATGGGGGACATCCGTCAAGGTTCTTGGAGATATTATTGACTCAATCGCTTTTATCCTAACAGGCACATTCAATCAATGTTTGGACAGCGGCAAGTTTCCTGATCTGATGAAACATAGTAAAGTAGTACCAATTTTCAAATCGGGTTGTAAGAGTGATCCTTCTAATTATAGAAATATAAATCTATGAAAAAATCATGCTGGATCAGATGTTGTCTCACTTCAACTCAAATGGGATTCTGCATAGTCAACAGTTTGGTTTCACGAAGGCTAGGTCGACAACGGACGCGGGAGTAAAACTCAGGACGCCATTGGCATTTTCTGTGATCTCTCAAAAGCGTTCGACTGCGTCGACCACAACACACTGATCTGTAAATTACACTACTACGGAATTTGTGGACAAGCTGCTGATCTTGTTCTTTCCTATTTATCTAACAGGCAGCAAAAAGTAAATGTAAATGGGGTGACGTCCTCCGGGTCTCTAGTCAAGATGGGCGTGCCCCAAGGTTCAATTATCGGTCCTTTCCTATTTCTTGTTTACATTAATGATCTCCCTTATTTGATTATCAAATAATCTGATATAATTGTATTTGCTGATCACACTCCGCTAATTTTTAAAATAGATAGAAAAGATACGAATGTCTTACATGTCAACGAAAGTCTAACTGTTCTCTCGAAATGGTTCGCAGCTAACAATCTTTTACTGAACGCGAACAAAAAAGATGTCTGAATTTCTCTTTACCAAATGTACCACAACGGGATCTAAATTTAAATCTTGACGGCAGCAGCAGACTGATTCAATTTTCATCCTACAAAAGAGGGCAGTCCGCGCGATCTATAAAATGGGTCCTCGCGAGTCAATCAAAGAAAAATTTAAAGAGATCGGTATACTGACTCTGCCTTCAGTTTATATCCTAGAATGTATTTTATTTGTCCGCAAAAATCGAGGGCTTTTCAAAATTAGAAGCGACTTGCATAATATAAATACACGCAGTAAACACGAAATAGTAATACCTAAATTCAGATGAACAAAAACTAGCAAGTTTTTTCTTATAAACAGTATACGCTTTTATAACAAGTTGCCAAAGTCAGTTATAAAATTGACCGAGGGAAAGTTCAGATTTTTTAAAACAGTTTTCAAATCATTTATACATCTTTTGCTTAGAATAGTTACAGCACTGATGACAATATTTGTGTCACTTGTTTAATTGAGTATTTTACAATATTTTCTTACCTTTGTATAGATTCTTTTTTACCGATTGTTTGTGAATGTTGAATTTCAGTTGACATTTTATTTGTAATTTTAATTGGTTTTTACTATTCTAATTTGTATATCAGTAACGACAAAACATAGCAAGAACCTTTCCTACTTAGAAGATACTTAATGTTTACAAAATACCTATGTACAAATAAATGATTCTGATTCTTAAATTAGTTAGTGAAATTCGACAAACGTGAATTCAAAAAACATAACGAAATAAAATATTTTTGTTTACTCACGGGTTCTTCCACCTTCTCGCTTATATCCCGGAGCTGATGCTCCACGTCGGCGAAGTGATGCTCAGTGCTGCGCGCGGCCGCGTCCACCAGCAGCGTGGTGGGCGGCGCGGGCCGGCGGGGCGGGCTCTCGCTCAGCAGCACCACGCCCGACAGCTCCGCCGAGTACAGCGACAGCGACGTCTGCAGGCGCCGCGACCCGTCGCTGGGGCTGCGCAGTGCAGAGAGCGGGGCTAGCGTTACATATTGCTACACATAACTGAGGGGGGGGACGGGACTCTCGCTCAGCAGCACAACGCCCGACAGCTCCGCCGAGTATAGCGACAGCGACGTCTGCAGGCGCCGCGACCCGTCGCTGGGGCTGCGCAGTGCAGAGAGCGGGGCTAGCGTTACATATTGCTACACATAACTGAGGGGGGGGGGGGGACTCTCGCTCAGCAGCACCACGCCCGACAGTTCCGCCGAGTACAGCGACAGCGACGTCTGCAGGCGCCGCGACCCGTCGCTGGGGCTGCGCAGTGCAGAGAGCTGGGCTAATGTTACATATTGCTGCTACACATACATGAGGGGGGGGGCTCTCGCTCAGCAGCACCATGCCCGAAAGTTCCGCCGAGTACAGCGACAGCGACATCTACAGGCACCGCGACCCGTGGCTCGGGCTGCTAACGTCATCCAGACTGGCCTTTTGAGTAAAATCACAATCTGAGAAAACCTGTCCCATCAGACTACTGAACGAGTGAACATATATACTGACTTATCAACTTGCTCGACTGCGCAGAGGTCGAGCAGGTCGCAGGCCACGATGCGGATGTTGTGCGTCTGCTTGAGCTGGCTGCCCAGGTGTATGGTAAAGCTCTCCTCCAGGCGCTCGCCAGAGGGCGCGCCCGGCGAAGGGACTGACACCGCCTCGGGCGAGAATGTGGCTAGGGGCGAGTTGCTGCAAACATATATGTATACTACATTATAGTCCCACGAAAAACTTGCAGCTGCGAGACCCAGCACTTGTACTCAGTTACCTGGGTGTATTAAGAGCTGAGGTGCTCTGATACTCTTCAAGAGTGTTCATGAGCCAGGTGCGATGTTGAGCTCGCTGCGTCTGTCTCAGGGCGTCCAGCTGCGAGCCCCAGCGCCCCTGCACCAATGCCTGCTGCTCAAACTGCTGTGCCGCTAACTCGTTGATCTCTTCCTCTGTCGTGGTTGTACTTAGAAGGCGGACTTTTTCTTCCATTTCTTCAGTTTGTCTGCCAAAGATGAAGACTTCTTTCTCATGATGATTTGTTTAGGTATTTGTGTTAGATGAGCTTCAACCAGAATTCTACCACATAAAAGCATTCTCAGCTGGTAGGTTTCTTGGCAGGAAGCCGGTTACATTATTAAACAAAATAAAAATTATTATTGTGCTCTTTGTTAAAGGGAAACCAGAGAGTTCACCCTCATTATTTTTCATAGAATACTGCAGCCTTGCAATGGGCCATTCGTTTTGTAAGAACCTAAGTTAGGAAATTACCTACCCAATTAAAATAAATTATAATAAAAATATATCAAATATTGTAACACCTTAACAAGTCATGTGCGAATGTAACCCTAAGCGCTGCAACGGGATTCAGAGAACCTGCCCGTGCCCCCCACGCACACCTCCTGTGGACCATAGATCGTGAACGCCACACTCGCCAGCTAATATTGTTATTTTCCATTGTTTTACCTGTTTGTTCCCATATACTGTGTTTTTACCATTTACAATATACTTATTAGAATTAATAATTACAATATACTTTTTACTGTTTAATGTGCGTGAACTCATTCTATTTAGTATAATAGCCCAAATACACAACCCCTGAGAAAACCTCTCTTTTACAATTTTGTTTTTAAGGGTTCTCCAGGAAGTGCTTACTTCTGTGTTAGTTTCTTGATATCTGCATCCCTGTTCTTGAGTGTGTTCATGACAGTCTTAGCATAAGAGTTCTCAACTTGTAGAATAGTCTCAAGTGCGGGAGAGTGCACAAGCTTGTGGTATGCAGCTGCAAACACCTCTTCATCTGACGTGCCCTTCTGCTCCGCAAACTCCATGACATTGTCTTTGAAAAGCTTCTCCCAGCTCTTCACAATGCCTTCCACGTTGATCTCACTGTTCTTTAGTTGATTTAGAAGTTTCATGTCTCTCTCATTGTGGAAGTTTTTAGTTTCTTCAGCTACAAATTGAGCTAGTTTCTCATTCATGTCTGGAATTTATGTAAGATTTGATTAGGTTAATTTATTGCCTTCGTAAAATGGAAGTTTACTTGTTTACTGGTAACATTATGTAGTTGAGTAGATTGCAATAACTGGAGTAAGTGCAAGGGTTCATCAGTAGTCTTGTTTTGGTTAGTGAATTTCATGAAATACAGTTTACAACTAAATAACCAGGTTTTAAATGTTATAAATTACAATAATAATGAATCACTGGATAATAAAAAGAGGGAGGGTAAGCTAAGATAACTTGTACAAACACTGTTCAACTACACCACCGTTTCGAGCCATAATCAATACATCTACGTGCACATACAATCCTAATGTTCTAGGCATACTATTAAAGCGTAAAAATATTATATACCTTCCTCCAAATACACAGGCATAATGAACATGTTGATGACCCTCTGTACGAGCTCCCTGGTGGAGCCGGCGTGAGGAATGACCACCGGCACCGCCAGCTTGAACATCAACTCCGCGTTGGTGCATGACGGAAACGAATACTTGAATGTCTTCGTTATATTCTGGTTAATTTCTGTAGCCATTGTTTGTCTTAAAACAATCACACAAGTCGAGTGTCGACTCGATTAGAACGACTGTCAATTGTGTCAATGTCATTGTGCCGTCTTTCTGTCAGTGATAGAAAATGTTTCGTTCAGTAATTGCAATTCTACTCCTCAATGGAAAAAGGTGGTCCCTACTGAATCTCGACTGCTTGTTTGCTATTTGTGGAAAATAGAAGTTTTCTATTTTGCCACACACATATTAACGATACAATATGACTGCGTCGTTGGTCTAGTGGTGGGAAGTGCCTTCTGCAGAGCGTGTGATCCTAGGTTTAATTCCCAGGTTAGGAAAACTGTTGACCTGTCTGCTCATCCTTCAGGATATCCAGGCTTGATGTTATATTTATGTTAAGTGATAGATCACAAAAAATAGACAGATGGAATTCTACCTAAAGTTATCACTAGCTGTCTAAACATATCCGGCCTCAGGGCGGACATCATTCAATAACTTGGACTTCTGCCATTTATGTTAGAGAAAACTATTAATAATAAGATAATATTATTAATAGTTTTCTTTCCTTTTTTTTTTTTCTGTTTTCTTTTCTTCATTAATAAGATGATAATAATTAAGATATTACATTAAGATTCCACTATGAAACTATTAAAGACTGCAGGAATCAAGTAAGTTACTATCCGTTCAGTGTTAACTTCGCCCTTTACGTCTTTAGAAAGAACAAGGGTTCTTCCAAAAAAAAAATTTAGGTAGCCGGTAGGTTAGGTATGGTTCAGCAAGTTGGCTTTCTTGACGACTTGGGATTCGAACCCAGGGCCAACAGCCTTTCAAATAATATCAAAGATATATGGTTTGTAAGCTAATACTCACGTATTGGTTAAAAATAACTTGGAGATTAATTTGGTATCTACAATGTGTGTGAGCAACGTGTTGTTGGGCTAAAGTGTTGGGTTTCACGAGTTTTACAGAGTTGAACTGTAGTAGCAGCAGGTTTTGCGACCTACAATTCGCAGCTACAGGTCGTAAGCCCTACCTACCCAAGAGTTCCAAGCAGTTGGCCTAATTTCCTGCGGGAACTCTGACAAGTACCTAGCATCAAGTATTTTTTTCTTCTCTAAGATAGAAATGTGATCACGGTAGCGTTTCCAAATCTTTTATGTATCTATGTATAATGTAATAAATATATTTCTACCCACTATTGTATAACTCTAAGGGTCTTGTCTGACTATGCAGGTGCGTCTTGTGGTGTAATGATAAGATTCATGTTTCTGTAAAAGTGTGACCTTTAGGACACATGTCATTTAGTTCAGACTTTATAGATTCTTTATTTGAAACAGAATATGAATACATAGTATTCCTTATAAATATCTCTTCTGCAGTTGGTCAAACATAGTACGGGGACAGTACTACACAATACTTTGGTAATAGTAGAACTATATTTTCATTATATATAAATTAAAAAAATGGAAACAATAAATTAATTACATAAAGAAATTAAATAAAAAATGTTGTGGGTTCACATCGTGGTCTTTAATCCGATGAGTTTGAACCGCAGCGGCCGGGCGGTGTTCTGCGTGCGCGTCTCAACACCTCTTGTTTCGATGATGACTATGATGGAATATTTACGCGGCCTCGCCGCCCTCCTCCTCCTCACCGCTGGCGGTAAGCATGGTGATCAGCTTCCCGGTGTCGATGAAGCCCTTGTCGTCGATCTCCATCTGGTCGTAGGCCTCGTCGACCTCGTCGGCGGAGAACTTGTCGCCCCAGGTCATGAGCGCGTGTCTGAGCCTCTCGGAGTCGATCTTGCCCTCGTCGTCGAAGGTCTTGAAGGCGTTGATGACGACGTCGTCCTCGTCGGAGCCGCCGGACATGCGGTTCGCGAAGAGGGTCAGGAGCTGGGTGAAGTTGATGGGGCCGGATGCCTCACCAACCATCTCGTCGAGCTCCTTCTCCGACGCCAGCCTGCCGAGCGAGTCGAAGGTGGCGCGCAGATCGTTCTTGCCGATGATTCCGTCCTTGTCGTGGTCCATTAGCTGGAAGGCCTGCCGAAAAGAGATTTATCGTCAAAATATGTAGAATACAAAAAGTTTTGTGTATCGGGAAGTCCTTACAATGCAAAATCTCTAACATCCTTAGCGTCTTAGTAAGCTGTGCTAAGTTGTAAACTGATGATGTGTCACGAGCGTACAATTTTGAATATGTGTGCATTATGAAAGACAATGATAACAAGAGATGGCCGGCCATGTTTACTAAACAGGCGGACGCGCACGAGCTAAACACGATTGTGACATAATTCGTAAAGTTCTAGATAATTGACGCAGATAACTGTTCCATGATTTTGGTAAGATTCATCTCTTAAACATTTGGATAAAAGCACAATATATTTGGTAATTCTTTACTTTAGTCAGGCGGAAAAGGATCGTTGCTAATTTTAACGAATGCAGTTAATCCTGCTTTTACATTTTTGATGTCCTCAGTTATAAATACTTGTAAAATATTACTACAGACAATATACTAAATCAACAAACCATGTACTTGGGAAAAGTCTAGGAGACCAAATTTTATGGTGGCGACT
Source organism: Noctua pronuba (assembly GCA_905220335.1). Classification (NCBI taxonomy): domain Eukaryota; kingdom Metazoa; phylum Arthropoda; class Insecta; order Lepidoptera; family Noctuidae; genus Noctua; species Noctua pronuba. The sequence goes on along the minus strand of LR999915.1, from coordinate 14,538,305 downwards.
GACGATGCTTACCTCCTTGAACTCAGCGACCTGCTTCTGTGAGAACATGGAGAAGACATTGGAGCCGGTACGCTTGGCCTTGCGGCTTCCGCGGGACGACTGCCTGTCACTGCCTCCAGTGGCGGCGGGCGCAGCTGCTGCTGGCGCCTCTTCTGCTGGTGCATCTTCCTTTGCCTTCTTCTTCTTTACTTTCTTATCTTTATCCGCCTGTAAACAATATTATTCATTAGTCAAACCCTTTCAAAAATAAAATCTCAGTCAATATGTTCGTTCAATGTTCAACTTGTGTTCTCCGTTTAGCTTGCGTGGGTGTAGTTTATTTCCATGTGCGATTGTAGGCATTTGAATTTCAGATGTTGAGCTGCGAATTCTTCATTGCAACGTCAGTAGACTTGATTCTTTAGACCGTCCCTATTTTTGTCATAGTGGGCTCGTGAACTACTTTTCCTTTCGTCATCATATGTGTTTATTCTCATATTGAAAGTTTCTAGTTCTTCTACATGATTTTATTAAACTGTTTGATTTGTAGCTTTATTGATTTTGAATTTATTTTGTTTTCGATCATTGATTGCGTGATAATTACCGCATGTTTTCGCCGGCCGAGTCCCGATTAGGCGTGGCTAGTGGCGCCTCTATATTTAGTCCGCTCGGCCTGAGCTGCCGCCCGCCTCATCTCCACTACTCAGTTACATCATGTTATTTATAGAAGAGCGCGTGCTCCCATTTCTTCAGCTTGAGATTTGAATTTCTTGTTTTATTACTAATTTTAGTTTGTTTTGTTTGATAGTTAAGTTATTATTATGTGTTCAGATAATTATTTCTACCTTTGGTTCCATTTCAGATGGACTTCCTCAGTCTTTATTTTTAACCGATGCATATTCAGACATTAAATTAAGTTAATTTAGATCGCTTTGACTTTGATTGTTAGGAATTTTAATTTTTATCTAAATATTTATCCCGCAACTTGATTTTACTTTCGAAACCGGAAGCGAGCGATTATTTGACAATTGTCTTATTGTTTTAATGCACTTGCATATGAATTGAGTTCTGCTTACTATTCCAGTAAACGTTTACTGCATTGTTGCAATGTACTGTTAACTTATCACCACCAGTATCGATTGGTTCACTACTGTAGTAATATCACTACATATTAACTGTTATCGCGGCGTTGTTCGTATTATTTTCTTTGTTATTAGTTAAACCGGCGACGTGTTCATTGATATCTGCAGCGCGAGTTTCTTCAAAGTGTTCACCACTTCATCACAATTCACTGTACTATCACTTATGTATTCACTGGTGTCACTGTGTCTTACACTTACCATTGTGTTGTGTGTTGGACGATCGACGAAGGAGTGACTGTTGCGCTCGACAGTCCCACCCTGACTCCGAGTTTTCGTTCCCTCTCGGAGATCCAGGAGGATGCCCCCTCCACCTCTCCCCTCTCCCGGCGGCCGCTGCGCTTGCCATTCCTTTTTTAGTTCGACAAATACGATAGTCTTCGAAACAGCATCAGAACGGTTTGGGCGATTCGCTGGCTCAGCCGTGGCAACGCTTTTGTTTGGATTTAAAAATAATCAGCTCACCTGTCACTATTTCCTGGGTACAACGAACGGCTCAATTCTCTACAAATATAACTTTATTGAATGGAACTTTTCCGCGATCGTATCTCCTGTCACTTGACATACTTTGTCCTCTACAGCTGCTGGTTGAGGATCGCCCGATACTTTACCGCGGCCCGTCGTTTAGTTAACATCTTCTGATTCGTGTACAACTCGGGGCTCATAAGATTGAGATAGTTACTTACTAGATGGAGATGGTGTTTTTAGTGGTTTGGTTTGAGATAGATTACTACACGTTTTTCTTCAGAAGCCCTAAGTCTGTTGAGGTTGTGAGCCGGCGTGGTGGATAATGGCCGACTCCCTCTAATAGAGAGAAGGCCTGTGATCCAGCAGTGGGCTCGTTGTTGAGCGGTGTGCAGGGTCACTGGTCAAACAGTGGGGAGCAGGCTTTGTTTATGTTGAAGTGTATGTTACGTTTATATTAGTGGCTTCTAGTTTAAAATAAGGCGTGTAGCTGGTGTTTATGTTATGGCAGGAATAACGTGTAAAACTGAACAATCAATGTAAATTTAAACATGCAAGCGATACTTAAAGAGTGTGCAAATGTAAGAACATAGGAAAATGTAGGGTGTTATGTGTTTAAATAAATGTAACTAAAAGAGCTTCGTTGGGCTGAGCTGGGTTGGTGTTCACGAGAGCTAGCTACTGCGTACCATGATTTCCTAGGTTCGATTCATAGGTCGGGGGCAGTATAATTACGTTTTTCCGTTACTTTCGGAGTCTGCACATGTATTTGGTTAATGTAAGCAAAAAAGTTTAAAATAAATCTTATTGCTTGGTATGGGTATGTGCTATGTCGGTGCCTGGAGAGGAAGGGGAAGGCCAAAGAAAAGATGTATGCACTGTGTGAGGAGAGATAAGAATGGAAGGGGAGAGAATGGTAGAGTATCGGTTGACAAGGGAAGTGAAAGAAGAAAACGTGTTGCAACCCGCATTGAAAAAGGGCAGGAAGATGATGACAATAGACAAAACGATAAACTCCCCCTACAACACAGGACTTAAACGTAACTGGCGAATGTGGGTTCTGTATGGTAAGCAGCTGCTTTGCCCTTCGGTGACAGGCGTGATGTTATGCTTTATTGGTAGGGCGTTATTTCCAATTGTATGTGTAAGTGTCGTGCACATTGCATGGAGCTTGTCAAAGGTTCAGCTGAGATCAGCAACTATTTGTCGTAATGCTGCGGTTGCAATAACTATTAACATTACGGGAGTAGGTGTTTCTATGATGAAATATCATTTTATAGTGCTGGTGCAATGAGGGTAGGGTGGTAGTAACTAACAATGGTCCGAACCATTGTTAGTTACTGTAGGCTTGCAACGGTACATAAGGTACAAAATCGTATGAAGAGGTGAGATGATTCTATTCCAGATATCTGCAGAAGCGTAGCGTGCCTTGGCGGGGCCCCGTATAAAAAATTGTTTAGGAAGGGTAAAGATTTCTCACAAAAGAAAAAAAAATTGCATAAAATTAAAAGAAATATTTATTACTTAATCACTAGCTGACCCGCGCAACTTCGTCTGCGTCACTTAGGGGTATGAAAAATAGATAGTAGCCTATTCTCAGACCTACTGAATATGGATATAAAATTTCATGAAAATCGGTCAAGCCGTTTCGGAGGAGTATGGTAACTAACATTGTAACACGAGAATTTTATATATAAGATAATTATCTATCTGTCACTTTTTCCAAAATGCTTACAAACAATTCAAATTAAATATACACTATCCTTGCCTTTTTTCGGCAAACTGATTTATTAAATCATTTATAGCTGATGATGACTTTAGTTTTTCTAAGTTGGGGGCCCCCGTGGTCCGGGGCCCCCGTATAATTGATATGGCAGATACGGCGGTAGCTACGCCCCTGGATATCTGTCTAGCTTCATAAATCATATTTATTTCTGTAAATTGGTTTTTACATAACACTTTTACATGTCATCATGTTGTTTTAAAACTAGATGGGGCCGGTGTTTCGTACCTGACTACTCTGAGAAGAAACATCCGAAACAAACTCAGAGGTCACTGTCTCTTTTAAAGTCCAGACATTGATCAAGATATATGAGGGCATTCAGATTGATGTCTGAGATGGTCTTTTGAAGAAATAACCACACAGATTTGAGTGGACCTGTCCAGTCAGTGCAAGCATTTGTCAGTGATCGTGTAGCTCGACTCATAACCCAAGGAGCTCAACGACACGACGAACAATACCAAAGAAAGGACATTTGGCTTCGCAATCGTTTACTTCTCTATGTTCATAAATTGGACACCCAATGACCCAATGATTCATTTGTCCAAATTGATCGTGGCGTTGTTGTGTCTACACGGGAGTACACTAGTTCTAGGGGTCTACCATAATGTTTGCAGAAGCACTAGGCAGGGCAAGGTGACGGATAGCTAATAGTTGCCGCACACGATGCACATGCCTTCTTCATATAACAATGTATGGTAACCGCCGATGCCCAGCCAGTGGTCCCTTTTACAACACCCACGAATGGTGAAAGGAGAGTCGGTAACCTAATTTCCAGCCGGAAACCGTGAAGATATTTTAGTTCATTTACCTTTACTAATACAAAAAGCTAAAGAGAAAAAGAATAATACCTATAATAATAAAAATAATAAAGCTGAAGAGTTTGTTTGTTTGGTTGAACGCGCTAATCTCAGGAACTACTGGTTCGAATTGAAAAATTCTTTTAGTGTTGGATAGTCCAATTATCGAGGAAGGCTATAGGCTATATTATAACATGATGCACATGCACGCTATGACCAACAGGAGCTGAGCAAAAATAAAACAAGTCGGAAGCGGCGGGTGAAACCGCGGGGCACAGCGAGTAAACTATAAACATAGCATTCTCTGGACGGGTAGCTAGAGTGGTATCGACACACACATCGTACACACACACACTGTCACACTTTTCAGCACACATTTTGTATCATCATTTCAGCCGAATGACGTCCACTGCTGGACATAGGCCTCCTCCAAGTGTCGCCTACATTTTATATAAAACACAAATCTATTGCGACAACCGTCCCCCAGCTGACACACGTCCACTACTGGGCATAGACTCCCAAATTGCTTTAAGCTTATTCTGGCTCGAATATGTCCACAGCTGGGAGTAGGCCGTAACCCACCACGAGCACGCGGACCCGCTGTGGGACTCCATAACGCCCCACATTGCTGTTTCGGGAACAACTCTAGACTCCGGGCCCTTACTGACCACTTCCTAATTAGAAGAGACTTATCAGAATAAATACGCGAAAGATATAATACGAAGAAAGGATCTACCTCCTACGGACTCCTACCTCTTTAATGTCGTTAAACAAGCCTCAAGAGTGCAATCAGTAAATTTGTACAATAAATTGCCTGTACAATTTAAAAACTCTATGAATCCAAATGAATTCAAGAGAAAATTAAAGTCATTGTTATTGAGGAAATGTTATTTTTTTTTAAATTTAATTCACAAAACTGATGTACAATCACGAATGCAATAAAAAAGTTACAAAGCAAATTCTTCTGATTGACATCTACTAGATGTGAATCTAGCATGCATAATATATGTAACACACTTACTATTTAACAAAAAAAAACAACAATTAAACAAAAACTTACAAATTGTGAACTGTTCCAAAAATAATGAAAAAGTTTTGGGAAAGAAAAAAGAGAGATTTTCTCAAAGATAATAGTATTTTGAAGTAATATGTGATTATATTTTAATGACTTTAAGTAATATATTCAGCATTCTGACCAACATCATGACATTACATCCTAATTAATTTTATTGAATAGAATTTATATTGATTTTGAATTAATTTTAAGTTAAATTATTATAATTATAATTAGACTAATAATGTTGGGACCAATGTGGAAATTAGTGTTTGTCTTTTCCTAGCTTTATGATGATTATTAAATTTTTATGTTACATTTATTGTTAATCTCTGTAAATGATAATGTTCGACACAAATGTAAAGTTGAAGAATAAATAAATGAATAAATAGAAACTCTCAATAACACTTTGTCCTACTTTGGAATCGAACCCAGGGCTCCAAGCTCATCTAAGACCACTCAACGAGGTAGTCTTTTCCTAAATATATTATTAGTATCCACGCGGTATGGAAACAGACGCAGTCCTACATTCTATATTGGTTCGTATCGAACTCGTGGATATGGAGCATTCTTGTCGGGCTGCCAGCTTCGGGACGCCGACACTAAAGTAGACCGGTTTACGGTATTGCACGTACCTACAATACCCACTCTTAGGAATAGATTGGAAATGGACACTGAATGCGCGGGAAAGTTGAATGAATTCGTATTACCTACTAAGCTACTGTGCATTGACTGCAAACAACTACATACTAGACTCAGACTTAGAGAGTCCTTTTTTGGGTTCCGTAGCCGAATGGCAAAAAACAGAACAAAGGTAACAAAAACTTTCAACGAAAATTGGTTTGAATAAGATTTGATGTTTAGTTTTTGAGATATGGAACTTTTTCCATCAAATTGCAGCAGTAACATCGTTTTTCATTTACATAAAGGGTGTAAAAGACCCTTAACGAAGCCGAAGGACACTTGTTCTCCCCGTCAATGCGATATTTTTTTTGTTCTAGACCATACCTGGGAACCTTCTAGTTACGGAGATATTGGGGGTCAAAGTTCCAACTTTCTCCCAAGTTTTTTTTAAAATACATGTTTTTAATTTAAGATTTTTACTTTAAACACCTCCACGACCCTAATACTATTCAATCCATCCATCAGCACTGTTCTGAGTTCGTTACACTGAGTCCTACCGTAAAATGTAATTTTTCATCCCAAAAAAAGTCGTTTCCCAGCAATTTTTTTTGCGTAAAGTTACTTAGTTTGATGACGGCGGTTTGGTTGACGGCTTCGTGAAGGGTCCGCTAACACCCTGTAGGTACTATGAAAAACAAATTTAGGTTTGCTGTTGAGTGTAATAAATGAAATACGACATATAAATGAGCCTTCAAAATATTTTTATTATATTGTTTGGTGCTACGGAACCCTGTGTGCGTGTGAGTACGACACGCACTTGGCCGGTTTTAATGAGCAACATCCTTACTAATATTTTAAATGCGGTTTATACTTTGTAGCGATTGCAGCTAAACGGATGTCGATGGGAACACAGGTAGATTAGGGACTACAGTTAGGTTACGGGAATTGTATTCCTTATAAGTTCCCGTGGGATAACTTCTGGCGTCCTCGCGGCCGGATCAGCGGGCAAATGCTAGTGACCTCAGATACTTTGGGAGTTGTGTTATTAATCTGTAACTTTTAAGACTTAACTAATGAACTCGTAACTCCAATGGAATATGTAAAATACTTTAACCTGCAACGCCATTACATTCTTTAAAGGAAGGGAAGGGACAGGTTTCTTGTTGGAAATGAATCTTCATAAACTATTCCGGACTTTCAAGTCCTGTGGTCTAAAGGTGCGACAGCAAACATAATAGAATTATGACAGCAACCTCAAAAATGGAAGACACTTCAGTTCTCTAAAGTAGGTAAAATACATACAGAACTATATTTAATCAGCCAAGCATTACACACAACAGAACAGGCTGGCTGGAGCCCGACTTCTTTAGGTCTGGTGACGTCGGTAGAGATGAGGTCTACAGGGTGTTATTGCCGCTATTACGTCGCTTAGTAGACGAAGCGGTACTACGCTTGTCTCGGGTACATATACGGTGGAAGGGACAGTGCAGCTCCATTGAAATTTTTCATCGGTATTTTTTTTTAATCTGCTGTTTCCTACAAACCTGCATACCAACACGGTCAAAATAAAAATACCGATGAAAAATTTCTATGTAGGGGGATTCGGAATGATATACTGAATACGTGGTACTAGTTTGTGCGTTGATGCCCTCCACCCTGTATTTTTTTTCACATCGACTAGTGTTACCTAGCTACTTGTAAGTGTTCACGTAGATGTTCATGTCGATGTATTACGTAAAGTGCATGTGTATGTGTAGCATCTGTTCTGGTTCTGACGCATTTGGTCAGTATTGAGGCCAGGGCTTCCACAGCTGACGGATTACTTCGACCTCCACGTTTACCTATACAGATAGACTGCTTTACTGATGCAAGCCAAGTCCAATATGAAAACCTACTATACATCTACTTTAAGTTCAGACTTTACATATATTATGAGCTAAGGGATTCGGAAGTCAGACGGTCTAGTTTCATGTTTCTGCTGCATAACTAACTTTGTGAACTTCTGACTTCCTCGCTGCGCAAATCATCGACAGCGTGACCGTGGAACCTGGCTCCGGTGTTTGTTTAGATTTTCCTTTGGTCTTGTGTTTTTCAATAGAAAGTCTGCATTCCTCGAAGGCACAGGCAAACCAATACTTCTCTTGTACTTAAACAAGCCGTAAATCTGGCGCTAGGCTTCCAATAAAAAACTGTTATTAGAAGTCAATTACAGTTCCACTTCCTTCGTCTCAACACAAACCTATCATTATCCAAGGATATAAGGAAGAAAAGCATTATTGCATGTAAGGCAGCCATTAGAAAACGCTGCAGAATGCAACGCAAACATAAAGCCATCGATCCATTTCACAACAGTATCGGTTAAGAAAGTATTGGAAGTTCGCACGTTGCGCCACGTCCATCGCAGACCAGTTCGGGACAGTGCCACTTGGCAGTGCAGTGGCGTGCCGGGCGAGCCGGGGTGGCACAGTGGAAGCTGACACACAATGAATGTCATGGTGTCGTTATCCATCCATAGTAATATTATAAATGCGAAAGTACCTCTTTCCGTCTCTGTTTGTCTGATTCCTTTCGGATCTCGATAAAATTTAGCCCACAGGTCGGCCATGATTTAAGTAGGATATATTCCACTTTTTATCTCGGTAGTACTTTCGCGGATATTTTCTGAAATTCATGCGGACGAAGCTGCGGGCATCATCAGCTAGTAAAACTTTCTATGGGGAATATATCCCTATAATATATTAGGTACATCGCTGATCGGAACGTGCCAGCCGTTTGACACTGTCACACTTCATATCGTTGAGTGTCAAGGTCGAAGAAATGCATCAAAACACATTTCATGATGTCTGCCAACTTGTCACAGGAGATCGTTTTAATATTATAAATAATTAATTGCATTGGTTAATTTTCTGATAGATTAGATACATTCGGTCCGTATTGTGGACACGAGCCAGCTAAAGGTGGGCTGGCTCAGCTGGGTGAAACGTACTCCGGCCGCCCATGACAATCTTAGGTAAATACAGTTGTATGTCTCACGGCTATAGACAGTCCCCAACATTATGATTTAATCACAAATACAGTTAGGCCTCATACAACAACCACCTATCAACCAGCCTTACCAAGCGACATTGTATTACCCACTTGCTAGGTTGTGGAGGGCAGATAGCAGTCGCTTCATGTAAGATCCTGATGCTCAGCTGCGTCTGCTTGGATGTAAACCGACCACAAAATATTATTTGGGAAAAAGCTAGGCTGATGGGGAACTTGGTGACGAAATTATGAATTGGACATCGTCAACGATCTGCAATGAGTATATTTTGTACTTTTATTTTATACTGAGCTTGTTTACAAAACATTGAAGTTGTATCGAGATAATCCTCGTAAAGCTAACAACAATTTATGGAATCTCCAGCAACGAGATTTCCTCTGGAAATTGCACAAACGAGCAATATGTCACATATCTCTGCCTAACGAGCAGTTATGAGATAAAACTCATATTTTGCGCAGATGACATCTTGAGATTGTGTGACAGATCTTAATTAAATCTTTAATGAACTTCATGTTTCACATAACTTGTCGGTCATTGACTATCCTGAGGCGAATTTTAAGAGACGTTAGTAGTAACGTATTTTATAACTTTATGAAAGTTATGTGCGTCTTGATCAGATATAACGTACCCGTAATTCTGCAGTACGCTACACTCATAATAGGGACGACATTAAATCAGCACAGACAGGCCGCAACTTTTAATACCCTTATGTAGTAGGTGCTTGCTTCAGGTCGGCTTTGTTTCAACAGATACTGTCGAAGCGAATGTGCCGAACCGAACCAGTGTGCAGCATAACCAGCCAACTTGCACCGCAGGGCGCGGGAACAGCAGCTTAGTTATTGCAGATCATGAGCCGAAGCTGATATATTCGCCGGCTATATGCATCACCCGAGCTCTGGACCATTCTCGTACACACGAGAGCGCAGGTATACGTCACGAGCCGGGTGTCGAACCGCGATACCATCGGTGTGGATTACAATGACCTTATTTCAGCGCGTGACTCAGTCTGCGCCAGGAATAGGTCAGCCGGAGCGCTGCGCGGGCGCACCGACGTCACATGCGATTATTTTAACCGAACATCGAACAAATGGGTACAGAAGTTCCACTCCTGAGTCCAATTTAAATTAGGTTTATTGGGCCTCTTTGAACGTTTACAATTACGTGCGGCAATTACGCAACACGTCATGTGCAATACTCGTAGCAATGTTTCCGATTATAATGTCAATCCCTTCGAAGTACAGTGTAGGAAAATAAGTCAAAAGCTTGCTTTTTCTGACACACAACGGATAAGGAGGAAGTTCAAGTGTCAAAAGTCAGACTTGAGATATTTTAGATAGTATATTACAGGTAGTCAGCTCTTGCTGACTAAGCTTGGGCTTTATCTGTAAAATAAACCAGCCAAGTGCTAGTCGCACTCGCACACAAAGGATTCAGTTGCACCAAACAATATAACAACAATAGATCAATTTAAACTCAACAGCAACACTTAATTTGTTTTTCATAGTATGTTAATGAAAAACAAAGTTACTGCTGCAGTTTCACGAAAAAGTTCCATAACTCAGAAACTAAATATCAAAAATACAAATCAATTTTAGATGAGTCCTTTTTACGTTCTACAAACCAGTATTTTTTCCTTCCCCCGCCCCAATTTTTACGGATTTAGAAGAAAACAAAGTATTTCAGGAACCTTGACCAATTTTTATCAGGTTCCAAAAAGACCCAAATTAACTAATATAACGTAATTAACAAAGTAAAGTAAAGTAAAGTAAAGTAAAATTTATTTGCATAGATTGCAGGTACATAAAATAAGATGTAACACTAATATGGGTGAGCCTTGTACAATCTACCTTATCTTAGGCATGCAAACATTCTTGAAATTGACAACTACATTGAAAATTAAATTAAATAATGGTAAATAGTAACAGAAATAGTCGACATAGAACATTCATAATATAAAATATAAAATCTAGTTAATACAATTGGAATAAAAATAGGATAAATTGAGTGAATGAGAACATTAGGTATGTCAATATTAATTGAATTACATTAAATTAGTCAATACATTAAATTATTCAATTATAAGTCAGTGTCATTTAAAAAGTCATTTACTGAATAATAGCATTTTGCAATCAATAGTGATGTCAGTTTCTTTTTAAAATTTTGAATTGTGTTATTTTTAATGATATCGGGAACTTTATTAAAAATTATTGGACCCATACTAATAACACTTTTTTTGAGCAAAGCAGTATTACATCTCTCAACATGTAGTAAGTGTTTATACTGACTTCTTATCGGCCTCTTCCTAGTCTCTGATACTGAAGTGAAAAGGTGCATGTTACATTTAACGAAGAGTGCTATTTCTAGTATATACATACACGGGAAAGTTAAAAGTTTTAGGGACTTAAACATAGGAACGCAACTATCTGTCACTTTCATGTTAAGTATTGCCCTTATGCATCGTTTTTGGGCTTTGAACACCTGTTCTCGTAGGGCACAGTTTCCCCAAAAGATTATTCCATATCTTAAAATGGATGCTACTAGACCATGGTATGCCACTACTGTTGTGGTGATGTTTACCTTTTTTGCTAGATTATGTAGGACATACGCGGATACGCTCAGTTTTTTACATACTTCTTCTGCTTGAGGTTTCCAAGTCAGCTGGCTATCTATCATTATACCTAGAAATTTCGCAACTTTTACTTGGTCTATTCTACAGTTATTATATTCTATCACTAAATTCGGTACCGATGTGCGTTGATAAAAGTGCATCACGTTAGTTTTTTGCAAGTTAATTACTAAATTATTTTTGTCAAGCCAATTCACAATGTCCTTAAGTGTAATATTTATGTCCTGTTCGTATTTATTTATGTCTGTACATTTAATTAGTGCGGTGCTGTCGTCAGCAAATAAGACCATGGGATGTTTAACGTGATTAGGTATGTCATTTATATATAGCAAAAATAAGAGCGAGCTAAGAACTCCACCCTGAGGTACGCCATGTCTTATAAGTCTTGCTCCGGATTTATATTTTATCTCACGCCTATTGCTAGTGCAAATTTTAGAAATTTCCGTGTATTGTTTACGGCCACTAAGATATGATTTAATTAGATCTAGTACCGTACCCCTTATTCCGTACATGTTAAGCTTATGAAGCAGGGTTTCGTGATGAACACAATCGAAAGCTTTTGTCATATCTGTGAGGATTGCGCAGATTGGTAGTTTTTTATCCACATTCCCCATTATAACGCTTAGTAAATCGTAAATAGCAATATTGATACCTTTGTTTTTCCTGAATCCTTTTTGTTCATCACATAAAATATTATATTTACATAAAAACTTATTGATTGATTCATAAATGATCTTTTCGACGACTTTTGAAAATATAGGAATTAGCGCAATAGGTCTATAGTTAACTAAACTCTCTTTATCGTTTTTTTTGAAAAGTGGTTTTACAATAACTGTTTTTATCGAATGTATGTTGCTAATTAAACCAGTAGGTACACGTGTTGGTGGAGTATTACATAGTATTTGATCAATGAAGAAATTATTAAATGCATTTGCAATTTCTAATGGGTTACTAATGACGGTGTCTTGAATTTTGATTTTACATATTGGCTCGACATCGCGTGTTTTGTTATTTATAATACGCCAAGATGCTTTTGATTTGTTACTGGAGGTGTTTATAAAGTAATTGTTTTGTGCTCTTTGGGTTAATTTAATTATTTTTCTGAATTTCAAAGAGTAGTTTTTGAATGTATTTTTGTTTTCGGCTGAAGATTCACGTCTGTATTTCCACAACAAGTGTCGTTGTCTTTTACTGCATACCCGTATACCATGAGATACCCATTTAATACTTGGATTTGATTTGACGGTCACTAACTTGTATGGAAAGCAAAGGTCGTACAGCATTAGAAAGTGTTCCAGAAAGTAATCATATGCTTCGTTAGCGTTCTCTGTTAGGTAAATATCCGAGAAAGAAAGACACTGAAGATAGTTTTTGAACTTAACTAAATTTTCGGTAGATAGATCACGTTTCTTAATGCGCCAGGAACTAATTCTACAGGTTTTATTTACTTTTACTTCCAGTATCTGTGCAGTATGATCAGATAAAGCAAAGTCCATTATTTCACACTTACATTTGACTTGAGAACTACAAGCAAAATTATCAAGGCAACTGTTACTGGATAATCTAGTCGGTTGTCGCAGTTTTAAATTAAGATTGTACCCTAAAAGAAAGTATTCAAAGTCTTTGGTAACGTTGTTCCTTTTTAGAATATCTATGTTGAAGTCCCCACACACAATAATTTTTTTATTTGGTTTTGTACAAATCGTTTTCAGGATCAAGTCCAAGTTTTCATAAAATACAGTTAGATTATTTAGTTTTGGTGGTCTATAAATACAGATAATAATTAATCTTTGTGTGACTAGTTCTATTCCGCAACATTCGAATGCGTTTGTGCTTGATTGTCGTGCGATGTTCGTTAGTTCTTTATATTCTAAATTTCCTTTGATTAGAATGCAAGCTCCTCCACGCTTTTTCGATTGTCTTGCATGACATGCCGCTAGTTTGTAATTTGGAAGGTTTAATAATTTTTCATGTCCAAGCATAATGAAATGTTCGGTAATACAAACAACATCTATGTCTTTTTGTTTCCTGGACAATTCTTGAAGGTGGACAGTAAGTAGATCAGCCTTATTTAAAAGACCAGCGATATTTTGGTGCAGGATATTTATGTTGTTATGGACGAAAAAAATCAGAGTTACTTGTCGTTATATTTGCTCCATCAATATTGTTAGGCGGTGTCTCCGAACATACGACATTTATATCAGTCCATTCACAGGAAATTTCATTCAATAATGTTTTCAAGTTTTGGAATATATTCAGCATTCCTTTGTTATTAATACGGCCCGTGTACCAGGAGAACATGTCATACGATAATTTTAAATTGGAGTCAAACAGCCAGGCATAGTTATGATTTTGATTATCTATGTATAACAAATTGTTGAAAGTTTCAATTCTCCAATTGTACATCGTCGAGTAGTCGTTGCATCTATATGTGGGCAGGCATAGGACAACATTTGTGTTATTTATTTTTGTTAATACTTCTCTAATATGAATGACCAAATTACAGTAGTTGCTTGTTTTACGAAAATCTTCTTCTCCTATAAATATAATACAGCAATCTTTTTGGGTGTAGTTTGACAGTTTGGATTGTAAATTGTCAATAAGTTTCTCGATGCCGCAATTAGGTGTCAGGTAGTGGCATAATTGCTTGTTATCGAATGTATCTTCTGCTGTTGGTAATAATCCCTTAGTTTTGTTGCTGCTTATGATACACAATTTGTTTTTTTCGGGGAGAGATATATATGGCGGTACTATTTTGGTTACGTCATTATTCTGTATTTTTGGAGAACAAGAGTTATGCCATGGGTATGTCATATCCTGGATGCTGTTTTTTTGTGGAGTTTTATTTTTGTTTTTCCTGTGTTTTTTGTTGGGGGTCTCACTGGTTACTATTTTGAAAGCTTTTTTTGCTATTTCATGTTTTGACCTCATGCTCGTAATAGATTTTTTTAACTCCGTATTCTCAAGAGATAGATTATTAATTTCCTGGTGAGCTGAAGCCAATTCTAATTTAAGTTTTATTAGCTCATTTCTTAGATCAGACAGCTGTCTATCACTTTCATCGTCGGACAGGTTTGGTAAACTGTTACTAGTGCCATCTAGCGTCAAATTGTTGCAACTATTATTACTTTCGTTGATTGACGATGATCGGATACGAGGCATGTTCTGAGAGTTTGTCTTCCGGTGTCGAAATGTGATATTCTCTAAGAAATCCATCATTATTATAAATTGATCGAAAACATTTGAAAAAAGTACAATGTAGAACTTAGATTTGAACTCAGGTCACGACGAATGTTTTGGTACCTCAAAAAACCCGCGCTCTTAGCAACTCTGCCAAATGATCTATTAAATGCGAGGTGAAATAAGTTAATAGGTTCTAATAATTAACAATTTAAATTTGATAAGACGGTTATTTTTCTTTGTTTCAAAATTTGCACACATAATGTTTTTTATGATATTTGTTGTAAAAACTTAAAAAACTTTTCGTTTCACTTTACTATTTCACTGAGAGTACCAGTTTATTTGGTAAGCACAACCCGTTAATAAGGTTTTACATGTAATTGTCATTATTTACGAGACGATTATCACTGTATTGTTTTTCATTTGTAACTTTCTTGTTTCTATCAAGTAATAACAAGTATTAAGTGCATGTGGTTCGAGAGCGCCCGTTTGAACTAAGAACCTGTAATTGTCTGTTCTTTAATGTATGTACAGAACCTTCTGTCGTTTCCACGTCTGTGCCTCCCGTGAATTGTTATTCGGTGATCAAGATCGCTATGTTGGTGTTATTCCGATTCGCGCGCGATGCGAAGGTCGCCTAATCCCCCATATGTTGCGATCCCAAACATTCACAGAACATAACACGTTACATATTACGTTGTACAGCAATGACTGTAACATTAGCTAATGTACGTGCACGTGCTGTGTACGCGTGTGGCGACTTTAGCAGGAGTCACTCATGCCCAAGCTCCATAACATTATTCCATTATTTCTATTCTATTCTAACGCTAACGCGGCCTGAAGTAATGTTATTGCTCTGTTGTAATTTATTCTTTATTTAAACTGATACTGTCACTGACGGGATATCTTCCGTGATTGTTCATTATTTTGAGCTAAAAATAATGAACATGTTATTTGTAAACCGTGAAAGCTTAAAACAGTATTCTTTATTTATTCTAAAAATAACCACTTGTTAATTTCAACTTTGGTCGCTGAGCCGATCAAGTGTTTTTATTTAGGTATTCATTCAGTAATTAATTGAAACGAGTTCTAACGTTAAGCATTAACTACGCTATTCCTACATCGTAATCTGTTTTTATTAGAGAGATTAAATCAATTAACGATCTGATGAAAGTAAACTCAATGCCCGTTTGCACTAACACAAAGCATTAGAGGCATTCTGTTGAATTGTCAGCGCTCTTCTCTTAGAGTCGAGAGTTGGAATTCCAACAGTGCAATAATATGTAGGCATTTATTTAGGTGTTGCTCAGTGTTAGTGAAAACGGGCATAACCTCTGTTCTGCAACACTGAAGCACTAAGTAGCTTGTTGGAAGTGTAGGATACAGAGTAAAGAGTTAAAGAAAATCAGAAACTTTAAGACAACAGGTAGTAGAATCACGTGCAAGAGATATTTGCGTAGCTATGTGCTGGTGAGATGTTGCCCAATCTGCGTTATATGAACACTGGTATACAGGAAGTATCAATCACTTATCAGTTAGGATACATTAGACATGCGAGTTTTACCCTCAATGCAATAACTTCCAACATGGCATACTTCTTCTTTTTCGGTAGGCACGCAACGATCGAGATCAGATTACATCATGTATGCATGTATTTTGACAATTAGAACATGTGGCTCAAGTTGTTATAACGATGAAGGTAAAATCGGCCTGCAACGGTCGCACTGCTGGGTTACAGGCCTGCTTTCACAGAGAAGGAGTGGGTCGTCATCACAACATAATGTACACCCGGGCATAGTGAGGAATTTTCAGGATAATATTGCAATTAAAGTGTTAATATGAATGTTGGCGAGAAAGATGATAAGGCTGACATGGAACACTGAGATGATGGCACATAGCTACCTCTACGTGGAGAGCTAACTTCTATGACAACATCTATGTACCTGATTTGATTCTAATTCAATGGGAAAAGGAGAGGAGCTCCATATTCAAAGATTAGTGTATACGAGTATCTAGGTGGTAACAAGATGCCCTTGGGCGCAATAGAAAACTGGTGTCAGAACACCTGGTTGGGCACTAATCACAAACTCAAACTCAAAGCATTTATTTCAATTAGACCATTACAGGCACTTTTGAAAGTCACATAAATAACAAAGAGCGTAGCTACAGTCACAGACACAAGGAATAATAACTTGTGAAAGTACTGTAGTTGCCCATTCCAAGGCGTAGATCTCTATGGAGAAGAATGGGCCAGAAACTCCATGGACACTCTTTTCAATCAAAAATATTGTTACAAAATCTTGGTTACATCATTCATGTGGAGACTATACATTTATGTCAGAACGATGTATAAAGAAGTGTAAGCTAAGGGCGTGCGCACATGATAAAGTAGAAGAGTGGTGAAAAAGGAAGGGAAACCCAGGGTCCTGCGTAACACGATACCCCTTGGTAAGACTGGTTGTCAGACTATCGCGCTTCTGGCTACCTGTAACGACCGCCAATGGTCCTCCAATGACAGCCGGGACACGCGGCTGTGAGGTAAAGAGAAGTGATCGTGCGGCGAGTTGTTCACGTTTTGACTTAGTAGTCGTTTCCAGAATGTATGGGCGATCAGAAATACATACTTAGAACATTTTTTAATTGTATCCAGTTTGGCAAGTGATGGGTTGGGTTGTATGCGTTCTACAAAAGAGGGCAGTCCGCGCGATCTATAAAATGGGTCCTCGCGAGTCAATCAAAAAAAATTTAAAGAGATCGGTATACTGACTCTGCCTTCACTTTATATCTTAGAATGTATTGTATATCTCCGCAAAATCGAGGGCTTATCAAAATTAGAAGCGACTTTCATAATATAAATACACGCACTAAACACGAAATTGTAATGCCTAAATTCAGATGAACAAAAACTAGCAAGTCTTTTCTTATAAACAGCTTTTATAACAAGTTGCCAAAGTCAGTTATAGAACTGACCGAGGGAAAGTTCAAAAACTACATCAAACGTGTCCTTATTAAAAAAGCATATTACAAAATAATTACGTTGAAGATACAGCAGTTTGGCTTTAGTTCCTTCTGCGCATGCGGCTTCCCTGGTAGCTCATAAACGGCACAAATATGTGGATGTCTCTAACTATTCTCAATCTCATTTGTTCTCTTCTTTCTAATCAGATTTTTTACAATAGTTTTCAAATCATTTATACATCTTTTGCTCATAATAGTTAGGTACAGCACTGATGAAAATATTTGTGTCACTTGTTTAATTTAGTATTTTACAATATTTTCTTACCTTTGTTTGTACAGATTCTTTTTTACCGATTGTTTGTGAATGTATGAACTTTGTAGGCTTTGTAGATTCCCAGCTGCTTGCTAACTTTTTATCCCGTTCTACATCTATTGTGTAGTAAGCAACGACTTATTGTCGGGCCTAAGCTGTCCCCCCATACTTAAGTACAAATGCTGTAACGATAATATTGTAATACCAAATGATTTGAAAAGAGTAACCATGGAGTTTCTTGCCGGTTCTTCTGCATAGGAAACGACCAATCCGAGCCGTGCACCTTTTTGTCGACGATTTATAAGTGCCCATCTGCCTAGATGGGCACTTATAAAACGACCACCAACCACACACCACACTATGTGAAATGAAATATTTTGATTTCGATTTTGATTTTGTAACTGTATGTGATATTTTTCTCAAACCTTGCATGATGCTTCGTAAACTGATTTCCTAATATCTTTGATCAAGGAGGTGAGGTGGAGAATGCTGTCAAAAAGTACCTAAATATTGTGATTATAATTGTATCACTTACTGTTATTTTCTGTGACTAGAGGTACTGAGGTCAGATAATATGTTTATTGTTTAGTCAAGTCTCTTTAGAGGTCACACAAAACATAAGAACACGCCTGTAATCGCCGAAGGTTTCCAGGTCTTGGTCTGTTTTGAACTGTTTCGGTAGAAATCTCTAAACATAATTATGTATCTTAAGTAAATTATAAAGTAATCCAAAGCAAAATATTTGCAAAACATATTAAACCTAGATGTGATAGATGCAGAACCAAATTAACTTTGACATTGAGCTTGTTTAAAATTTATGACCGCTGCCATTAACCGGATTTACAATTTCTTGGCTTCCAAACGATACTTATAGTGAGTAACAGGCAATAGGTATCGGTATGAGGGTAGTTATCGTAATAACAACGTAATTATGTAATTAAATCATGTCATTACTGTAATGATAGTTGTAAAGCTAAGCGGCGAGTATGTCAGGTCAGACAGCTGATTTGGCTCAAATGGGCTCACTACTGAGATGTCGGATTCCGAACAAAAATAAATGGGGATAAGGGCATGTTGATGATGAAGTAACCTGAAATCATTATAAAAGCAAGGCACTGCGGCCACAAATCACGTTGACAAGCGTGATCTTTTGGCAATTTCCCTCACTAGTCTAGGAACACGGGTGTTGACAAAGTAGCCGGGTGGATCGAGCGCACACCTCAAACTTCAAACTACTGTTGAGAAAATCCTGATGGAAAAACCCAATAACCCTGTGCCAGAACTGGGAATCGAACCCAAAACAACAATTGCTCTACAATCGCATTTGCGTCTATGAGACGAACGGAGCAGTTGTGGTGGGTACGATACCCATTACATGATTTAACAAACATTCAAATAATAGTAAATATTCTGTAATTTGAGCTACTGCGGCTAGAGGGTCAGGCAAGGTAATGCTCATAACTCACCTCATGGCCATATGGCTTGTGGAGTAACACCCAAGTACTGATGACTCGCACTAAAATATGTTCATTTTGATGTTCATTACCAGTATGGCTACGTGAATGAAAATGAAAAGCAGGATCAACCATGATGAAGAATTTGCGTTGTTCGATTCACAATTAAAAAAAAAAAATTATACGTCTTTTCGTCCCAAAGCCTCAAAGTAAAAAATAAACCGTGATTGTTAAAGCCTTTAAATTCCGTTGTGTCATTTAAGTTGCTGCGAGCAGCTTCCTGGATTCGATGAATTCAATCATTTTCTCCGGTTTACCGCGAAAATCAACGAATGACGTCTGATCATTTCCTCCCGTACGACCTTAACATCTTGCATCCTGCTCTGACTATCTACCTGTCTTGTTCTCTAAGTTGTACTTGAGTGTTAAGTCAGTGCCTTTCACTCCGCCAGAGAAACCAGTGGCATCATGCGTGTAGATACGGAGTCTAGTTAACTTTAACTATAGTTTAGTGACAATGATTTACGGGTTTAGTCATGTGAGGCCAAAGTTCTTGTGTTTAGTGTATTTTGTGTTGATTAGTGTTGGTAAGTTGAGTCGAATATTTGATCTAAAGTGTCTGGTTGAAGTTTTGAATCCGGTTATGCTGGTTTTAAGTTGATTTCTCTATTATTAGTCATGATTTAGTTTAGGATGAATATATGGAAACGATATTGTTGTTGTGTCGAAGTGTTGATAACTTAACCACATGTTCAGTAACTTCTTATAATCTGTTACGTAGTAGAAACTTTCCAAATTTATCAATAGTCTGCATTATAATATCAAGATTTTAGCAGCACAAAGGCAAAATAAACAAAGTTTTAACTAAAATCAACAATTTATGTATGAGTAAAGTATTTGAACTTTGAAAATAATGATTAAGAGTTAGAAAGTTTTGACACAAGACATCATTATCTTAAAATCATTAACAATAACCGCAAATAATTTGCAACAAAATGATTATGAAACAAACTTTCTAAAGTGCATAAGATATCTTTTGTTGCTGTCCAATCACAACAAAAACATGAAATGTCTCAAGGGCATATTGTTGACGTCGAACGCCGGGCGTCGAACTAGTTACCAATTGCGATCACGTTTCGGAGCGAGTCGCATAACTGGACACTAGTGGGTTTAGTATGGTCTAGTAATATAATAATGACTGGCGGGTCTTGGTGGGATATTACTAGGATTCAGTGTACACTTAGTCATGTTTACTAGGTTTTACTCACGAGTATATTTCATTCAATACTCATTTAACAGGGTCCCTCACTCGTGAGCTGATAGTAGGAATCATATTCACACAGTTTCTGCTGACAAACATAATTACTTTAAGCTGCAATAGCCCAAATGCCCAAACTGAGAATGTTGTTTGGTAACGCGTGTTCGTAGTACAGCAGTGTCTTTAGACCGCAGGCATGTTGTTTACAAAATAACTCGGACTGTAGATGCATCGATCTGTATTCCCTTATCAAACTTACAAAATGATGAGAGCATTTTAGTGTCGTTACGAAAACAGAGCCAACTTAATCAACCTCTATTGCCTGTTCCAGAATTATCAAAATGCCTGGTCCTGCGAGCGTATCTATCGCAGCACGGGCTGCACGGCGAGGTGGAGTTCTCGCACAAGAACGACACGCTCATCAGCATCCGCACCAACCTCAAGCCGACGCTTCAGTACCCTGACGGCGTGTGGCGCTGGACCATCCACGAGTTCCCAGTCGACTACCGCGACCTCTCCGAGGGCCGGTGCTCCGACGCCAACCTCGGCAAAGAACTCATTGATCTCACTGAAGAACTAGGCTACCTCATCATACCAGGAAAGGACCACGCAGAATTCGAAAGTAAAAATACTCTCACCGGGCCAAACGGACTCTGGGGCAAGAGTTTAGTCTTCGAAACAGCTGAACGAGACAGGATAATATGCGCGTCTATATTGTCAACAGACAAGACTTACGAGAAGAATGCGATGGCAAGGTTCACGTCCCCAGTGGCTGGGACGCTGCACTTCAGATGGCTGTCAGCCAAGGAATCTGACGAGTCAGACTCTTACATCCAAGCAGACTTATATCATACCAAAGGTGTGTCAGAAAAAGTACCATTTACAGAACATAAGTGGAAGTTATTTGTGACGGACATTTTTGATGCAGATAAAGGGAACTATGAGGACAATTGTAATGTTCTTCAGCTAGTGTTTGATCCTGAGAACAGCGGGGATGGGATGAGTGTGGGGGATCTGGACAGCAGACTGGGGCTGATCAAGGTGGCGACGGACGCGAACGTGATGAAGACGAGGACGCTGTTCAAGGATGACGTCATCAACGTCCTGCGCAGTGACATGGAGGTGACGCGTCGGAGCCTGTACGTGGTCATCTATGACAACAGACACTCTGATAGCTTCCTGGCGTGCGCCAAGTTGAGGCCGATGGCGCCGAAGAGTACAAAGTGAGTTTGTTTTCAATTCTTTATACATATTTAGACTAGATATTTTTTAAGTAAATGTTAAATGTCTTTCAAGCAAGCGCGACATCCGTGCTGCCACGAACTGACCGGTTGTAGTTACCCTACATCGCGCAATGAAGATCTATATAGAGACTCATCATCAACTGTCAAAAAGTAGCTCACCAGACACGTCTACCTTTCGGTAGAAAGATCCACCCTTGTCTATGGCGCATAAGGAAGTTTACACCTTGTTCCTCATACTTGCATTAGACCAATCTAAAGAGAAGCAATGCGGCTTTCAAGTCTACAAGCGTGGGCGCACAAACTCATCGGCTGGCGGTTTGTGTTATCATTTTACGAGCTATTTCTGGCCAAACACAAAACAATGAATAAATTACATGTTTTCGTTTAAAATATTCTAATAGGTATAAAAAAACTAGGATCGGTGAACGTCGATCGCTATGTTTGAATCTTTTCCTTATGGCTGACTATAAATGATAATATACTTATTCTCAACTTTATTAGTGGCTCGGTTTGTGACTTCTGTCTTCGCGTGGAAACAATTTTTCAGACTTATGAGCTGTATCCTGTTAGACTTTCCAATACTCAAATGTGCAAGTAGTCAGATAGTTTAGTAGGTGGATAGTATTGATCTGTATTTGTGTCAGTAAGATCGTCTCATCTTTCAAACGTTTAGGGGTATAAAGGACAGGGTGAAAAGTTCTTCATCCGCAATAGAAAAAGAAGGTTCCTCCGACCAGACATAGTCTCAGGTCGCGGATAACTTCAACCGCGCGATTTAGAATATTGATGATAGTTCTTCATTTATGTCAAAGATGGTGCTGTACTACTTTTTGTACCATGTTGCGGTAATACTTTTTGTAGTACCGCTACAAATGAATGCAATCAAAAATCTACCGAATTAACAACATCAGCAGTAGACTTGCGGTTATTGAATTCCTCCCAAAGAATGTTCATTGTAGCAGTGTTCACAAATGGACTGCGTCCCGCCAACGTACTTCTACGTTTGTCAATTGACGTTGGTATTTGGGCAATTTGTGCAACTGTGACTATGAAAGATAAGTGTTCTGAAAACTCCATCAAGCTTTGGTTTTAAAGACATTATTAAGCTGATAAAAGGCAATCCTACAGACCTACATTTCGCTACCGTGTTTAGTGTTCAGACGATACACCCGTAGAACTAAGCGTTATGGTTTAGTTTTTATTTGTCTATTGAAAACTTGCAATATGAAATATTATAGCCTGGGCAATATGAATGATTGTGGTTGGAAAAGTTGAAAGCAGAAAATCTGACTTATGAACTTTGTTTGGACTAGTTAGAAGATAAACATATTAAAAGTCCTGACCCCTCCGAGGTGAGCCCGAGGGATGGGGGGGCAAAGAAGGTCCTGTTTTTTGGTTTTTTGCTTATATCTCCAAAACGATGCATCGTATTAAATTTTGTTGTACTACATAATAAAACATAAAATTCTCTTCAACGTTGCTTTTCAATTTTTTTATCTATCTCTTATCGTTGAATTGGTATGAACTCCGAAAAACGAACAATTTTTAAAAATTTGTCCAATTCTCTGTCCCGTTCGTTGTTTTTGATTTGCATCTCGAAAACGGTGTGTCGCACGAATACTTGTTGTACTACACAATGAAATCTGATAAAATTCTCTACAACTTTGCTACTTTTTTTTTTTTTCGTTTTTTTTTTTTTGGAGATGATAAAAAGTGTGACAAACAAAGTTGTAGAGAATTTTATGAGGTTTTATTATGTAGTACAACAAAATTTTATACGACGCATCGTTTTCGAGATATAAGCAAAAAACCAAAAAACGGGATCTTCTTTGCCCTCCCCATCCCTCGGGCTCACCTCGGAGGGGTCAGGACTTTTAATATGTTTATCTTCTAACTAGTTCAAACAAAGTTCATAAGTCAGATTTTCTGCTTTCGACTTTTCCAACCACATACCCCTTTTGAGCACTCATTTACTAGACTATTATAGTCAGCCTATACTGTGCCCGTTGCTGGGTACCGGCGGCCCCCTCACTGTTGGGGGAATGGGCTGTCCACACGGGCCAGTGCGTGGTGGTGGATGTCAGATATCTCCTCATTTTTCATTTGCAGAACATGCCGTGTTCCTTCACAGTTTATGAGCAGTGCTGATAAATAATTTACACAAACGAAGTGCCTGTTTGGGTTCGAACACTCGAATCGATAGCGGCCATGCAGAGGTGCACGACCGTTATCCCTGCTCCACACACTATTCTCTTGTTTAGAATGGAGACCCATCCAAACACCCAGAGGACCCAGACACATGTCGTGTGATTCTTCCTTGACTAATTGAAACACGTCATCCATATGCATTCTCTGACCTCAGAGCTTTAATAAACATGGACGGCGTCCGCGGCTCCATTGACTTCACGCAGCGCTCTCCCTTCGACCCCACGTGGACGAACTTCCAGCTAGGGGCGTCCGACGGGGACTACGAGTCCAATCTGCGCTTCGTCAGCTCCATGCTGCAGTACAGCGTGAAGGAACTGCCTCCCCGGCTCGTCGGGGACGATGTGGATAATTTGTGCAATACCACGGGAGGGATCCACAATCCTTCTGGACTTGATCTGAACAAGCTGCCTCCGCCAGGTGAGATTTTAATCCAGATAATTTGACACTGCCTGGTTTCTCTTATATAAAAAATAACACATACGTAACATCACGCCTGTAATCCCCGAAGTGTTCTCTAGAACTCTATCAGGAGAAGGGGGGACTCTATCGTACCCACCCATATTTCGGCAATTATGTTAAATCGCAAGTAGTAGACCTATTGCCAATCAATAAGGCACACATCCAGACTCTGGTGTAACTTTTATAATTATTTAGATAGTTATCTCTTAAAAATCATCACCAGCAATACAGACTAGGGTACCCTGAAGGGTTTGTAACCGACACACACACACACATCAACACATCGAAGGATCAGTCACCAGCTCGTTTTAATATATTCGATATGAATGATATACAAAGATCTATTTCAGGAGTGTTTCTAAGATTAGTGCCCCAGATTTTTTATTAAAAATAGTAATTTTGACTAAAGCCAATCTTATTAATTGTTATCAAATGCTGCGATATCCTTATCTATAATGGCATACTTCTATAAAAACATGCACAATGGTTATCTCAGGGGTTGAATGGAAGACCTGAACATTCACACCCCCGCTTACCACGTCCATACCAAAGCAGACAAACGATGATGGATTGTCGTGGAAGTTTTTCGCCATAATCTTGTAGCTATCGTCGAAGCATCGCGTCGCTTGGGGTCGAGCCAACAATCAACAATTAGGAAACCCAATAGAGATGTTTACGTCTTCACTAGGATGACGTGTCACGCCGTAGGCATTCACGCGATTGACATGTTTCCAAAATAACTCTCAACACGACAATAATTGTACGAATACTTTTGTACATCTGTCTATTCTTGATTGCAATCCACAGTGTGTACTTAGGTGGTAACTTTAAATATAATGAGATTATCATGGATCCTGTCGGTCGGCATAGCAATAATAGTAGGAGAAAGGAAGCTTTTAAGACTTAATTTTTTAGCCTTCACACCATATTGTATTAGCGAGAATGTGCTTAGACTTAGGACTGGGGACAAGAGACAGGAAGAAAAAGACAAAACAATGCTAGACCGACACTACGTCGAAGTGAGTTTTATTGCGTAAGGGAGGGACACGACGTTATAGTTCATCCTTGTACATATTTCAAAATTATAATATACCACCGATTGGTTCACCAAATCAGCAATATGCAGCAGTTCCTTCTTATTATTGCTTACTCTCATATCACTCACAGGCATGGGCACCCAAGACCAGTACCCCGTAGGAGACCTGCTGGGCAAGCACAAGGATCGGACAGAGTACCTGAACCACAAGTACCTGCTGCCCGGCCTGGCCAACGAGCTCAGCGGTGCCTACTGGGACGTCTACCTACCCTTGCAGGGTGTTAACAGCGTCGTGCATCGAGCACTGGTGCTGGAGAGGTAAGGGTTTATTTTGGGTGTTCGTGGAAGTTAATTTGTGAAGCGGTTAGTGTTATATTGTGCACTGGCAAAAAACATCGAGCATGGTCATATAGACACCGGGAGGTAGAGTGGTCGATGCCCTTGAGGTAATGACCCTTAAAGTAAGAAGCTGTGGCTCTTGTGGCAAGTGAGGAGCCCATATCGAAAGACAAAGAGTAAAAGATGGCCTGTCTATAGATGTTAGGTACACAGAGGTTACTGACGGCTGACGGCGCCGGCAATGAAATATTTGGTATGGACGATGACAATCTTAGAAGTGTACGACTCATACATACCATTGTTGCGGGTCACAATACGGATTTCCAGTTTTGTACCTACAAGTCTATTTTGAGTGACATAAATTAATTTCAAATAATTTCATACGAAAATGCCTTTCGCTCGCTATCTATTATATCTGTTACCTTACAATAGTTATACCAGCCAACTTCACCTTTCCAGACGCCACCCAAAGCGCGACATCTGCGGCACGATCCTGCAGTACGAGACGGACACGGAGTACCAGACGCCGATGGCCTCCGCACAGGTGGTGTTCCGTTACCCACTGGTGGGCACAGTGGTGTTCCGGCAGCCGCAGGACAAGCCCTGGGAGGACACCACCATCATTGTGGAGAGCATGGTTAGTTAGCAGCTAAAGCTTGAACAGCTAAAATAATATTAATTTGAACCAGGCAAACGAAAAAAACAGACATAGGTTGATTAGTTGTTATGATAAAGTTACCGCTACGAGCTTCATTCAGGCTCAAGCGAAACCCGTTTTGTGACAGCCAAAGTCAAAGAAATTGCGAAGGGCATCGTCTTCACGCTGAGGAAACAATCGAAGAATGACACTAGTTGCATGGCACGAGATCTTAACATGGCGTAAAATGTTCTCATATAATTATCAAGCACTGCTTTGGATTTCATAATAGGAATTGGATGTCTTTTCATACTAGTTATCTTTCTTGTTCGACTGAATGTGTGTTACTGTAGGTCCACGCCGACGGCGCGAACGTGAACAACACTCGGGACCACCGCTGGGCCATCCACGAGCACGCCCCGGGGCCTGACTACTACAACTGGACGGCGAGGTGTCTGAGCGCGGGCAAGGTCTTCTCGCCGCATGCGCTGGACATCGACACCCGCCATCCGGAGGCTTACTGCAGGCCGGGGCTTGAAGGGCTCTGCAGGCTTGGGGACTTCACTACAAGGTTGGTATCTTAATACTAACTACACTAAGTAACGTCCAGGGACATCCACAATCGAATAGGTCAGGAGATTTAGGATTATGAAAGCTGACAGATTATTTTGGGAGAAGCTGTAACTAACTACTTTCAAAAAACATCACTCAATGATTCAGTCGATAAGTCTTAGCGTTATACTTCAGGTGTTTCTAAATAATTTGAAGACCTTTGAGAATTTGAAATTAATTTAAAATTCATATTACGTTTACACCTGAATGCAAGGACATAGGAAGCAGTGGCGACCGGGACTAACTATTGGAAGCCGATGTTCCAACCCAGACAGATACTGCAAGAAAAACTTTGTGAAGAAACCTGCACTAGACAGTGAGGTAGATCATGGCACACTCACTCTTATAAAGAGGACGCCGTTGTCCCATTAGTGAGGAATTATAGGTAGATTTTATATAATTCAACGACCAGTCATCATTGAACATATTATCCCTTTCAATTCCAGACATGGCATGCTCCAAGTGGCCGGCAAGAAGGTGGATTCAGCGCGTCTGACGCGGCGCCTCTTCACGGACACCGTGATAGGGCTCGCCGGGAAGCACTCCATCATGAGGAAGTCACTCGTCATCTACGACGACCACGGACCTGTCGCCCGCGGCGAGCGGATGGCGTGTTCTATGTGAGTTACGTTTGACTCAAAAGTCACTTATTCAAATTAAGCAAATTACATAAGACAGTTCCGCAATACGACCGCCCTTCGCCACTTTCTAGGAGGTTAGGGTTATATAACCTGTGAGAAGCAACGGCGCCGGCGGAAGAAACTCCTTATCAACACATCTACTGTTCCATGTTTGTGTTGGTCCCATGAACCGCTTTACGACGATAGGTAATTAGGTTCAGTTTAAGAAACGTGTTCTTTTGCTAGAAAAAAAGTCGAGTCATCTAAAAATAAAAATCTTTGTTCTGTTCAGTGGAATCGAAATGCTGACGTGTGTTCTATAACTGTGTGAGAACACAGTAGCACAGAATTGAGATTGCTATGTAAATAAGAACAGGCTCGCTTTCTCTGAATTTTACCGACACAGGCCACTGGTCAACATTCGGTAAAACAAAAGATCGGACGAAGATGACATAAGACTGAAGACTAGCTTAAAATATCGATGCAATTGACGAAACGCGCTATTGAATCGCTGCAAAAGTCGTCTTGGCCACTGCTCTTAGAAATTTCGTCCTACTCGGATGTTTGCTGAACGATACTACTACGAATCTTGGTGCTTAGTTCCTTTATATTACAACAATCCTTCCTTCATGCTTCTCCCCGCAGCGTGAATGGCCTGCACCGGCGCAAGGCAGTAGTGCGCGACTGGTTCGGCAACGGCGAGGAGGCGCCGCTGAAGGGCCGCATCGAGCTGACGCAGCAGTCGGAGTACGACATCACCAACGTCGTGGTCACGCTGGACGGACTGCAAGACGTCAACAACTACAAGATACACGTGGTGAGCTTGTTGGCATAGAAGGTCCGGCGGAAAGGGCTGCAAGTTAATGCGGTTCGAAAGAGTAATGAAACAAACAATTTTACTGCAAAAAAAATTCAAATTGGCAAATATCAATGACTCTGTTTTCATACAGACTAGACCGACAGACTCTAAGCTCTAACTAGTCGTAATGTGTTGTTTATTATGTTTTAAGATTACAATTGCAAGGAATCATGAGGACCTAGACCAGTAGCAATTGCTTTGCAATTTTCAGCTCTTCTTTTCTTAATTTTCCATTTCTCATTGCAGGTGCCAGTGGAGAAAGACCTGGAGTTCCCGTGTGAAAAGACCACGCTCTACGACACCTTCAACCCGTTCCATGTCAACAAGAGTTTAAGTCCACCTCCTATTAAAGGTACAATGTGGTATTCTCCTTCAATTAGAAAATAAACTCAAAGTTCTTGTAGTAAGTATTTTGCCATTGTTCTGAGAGGTTAGTGGAAACGCCGAGAGGGGATATCATACACTGTAACACTGATCTTATTAGTGATGTTCTTCAGAAAGGTCAGGTCCGTGGTGCCTGTAACCAGCGTGCGTGTTAGGCCAGATACATGCACGTGGATAAATCAGGAGGAGTATGTAAGGATCGCAGCAGGTGGCTTTCTGTGGTTTCTACCTACCACCACGGGACATTTTCCCGTTTTTGTGAGTTTATGTAAATGTCAGTTTCCAGCAAGGAAAATACCTTCATAAATGTTCATGATTTGTAGAAAAGCATAACCATAACGTAGAATATTTACACTTCAGGTACAGCGGATCAATACGCGCTAGGCGACCTGGGCGATAAGTACGGGCTGGTGGAGTCCCGGTCGCTGACCACGTACTACAACGAGACTCAGGTGTCTCTTTTCGGGCCGTACAGTATTCTGGGGAGGTCGGTCGTGCTGCACCGCAAGGTATGTCAAAATAGAGACTGAACTCCCAACTTATCTTAGAATTGAACATTGAATCAGGTTTACTAAAGAGGACCCTCAAATTGTAGAAATAAAAGGCAAAGCAAATATGAAAGTCGTTACCTCTCGGCCACGAGCTACTTGCGACGAACAATATAGACGTGTTGCGACAGCGGCGGCTGATGAAACAAACGGGAGAAGTACCCGGCTGTAGGTAGTGTAGAGCATGCCATTCCGGAGCGAACCATGTGTACGCTTGAACGCGAATGTAACAAAGGCTCGCGCGTGTCACACGACGGCGGCGGGAACAAGTCGCGATTACACGTCAACATTCCATTGTTTAAAACAAATGCTGTATGAAAATGAAGTGAGCTCTCAACGTAACACTGCAAAAAACCGTGAAGTTCGACGCAGTGCGAACGTAGTCTTAGGCTGTGAGTTAATCCTACTCAGTCGGTTCCTGAAGTAGCATTGAACTCGAACAAACCTGAGTACTACCGTTGGTCCTTGCAGAAGAACCGTCGCTGGGCATGTTCGTCCATCGAGCGCGGCTACAGCCCGTCGGAGGCGCGCGAGCTGCGCGCCATCGCGTCGTTCCACCACCCGGGCGGGTTCGCCACCGGCTACATCCGCTTCACGCAGCTCGTGCACAACGACGGCAGCGCCAGCGACACCGTCATCGAGGTCAAGCTCAGGCATCCGGGGGTGAGGGACACTAACAAGGTACGTGCTGACCGAGAAATTCTTGTCATTTGATAAAATTAAAAATGGAAATAACTATTTGAATAATGTCCGCTTTATATGAAATGTTGTCACAAATTGTAGTAAATGTGTGAGACAATGGCAGAATATGGCAGAATCTTGATGCTCCGAAATTTATTTGGCATAACACACTTTGCATAATCTTCTTTAAACGAATATTTTTAAGGCATAAAAATTATTTATTATAATTATTGTTTAGCCAAATGTTTATGTCCAAATTAACAATGGCTAACTTTTAAGATGGCAGAATTTTATTTGACATAATTACTTTTGGCAAAGTTAAAAATCCGCATAATTTCGTTTAGCATAACGTTTATTGGGTACAATTTCACTTGGCATACTATGAAGATGGCAGAATTTCATTTCGAATAAATTTATAAGGCATATTGCCATTTCTATAAAATAGCATTTTTAAATTTAAATTAAAATATTATCTTAAAAAGTCAATATGTTGTGCTACAAAAGTTAGTGACAGAAACGAATCGCTGCAAAACCGACTCCACGTAGTCTTGTCTACCCTACTCCTAGAGTGTAATCTAAGCTCGCGTAGGCGCGGAGGGGCGAGACAGCCCGCTCGCCGCCGCGGCTGAGGCCCCGCAGCGCCGGAACCGTGACATAGACCATTCCTGCAGCATGTTGCAAGCTGCATGCTTGCTAGCATGCTGCGGGAATCAAGTCCGTGTCCGATCAGAAACCTGATTTGAGTGTGTGTTTTTTATGTTATTGGATGGTGGAGTAATGGCCGACGGACCATCCGAAAACCACTGTCTACATGGATACGGTTAAACCCAACACAATCCATTTTTTTTCAGCTAAACTAATATAATTTGACCCTAAAACAGGATTTGGTGGTTACGACCGATTAAAGATTCATCTAATAATGAATGTTTAACGAGAAAGAGTGATAGTTAAAGTGATGCTTGATTTCAGACCATGAACCACAACTGGTCGATCTTCGTGAACCCCGTGGGCGTGGACGCCGCGGTGAAGGTCACCAACACGCGCTGCGTGGCGGGCGGGTACCGCTGGAACCCCTACTTCACGCAGCTCGCCGACCCGCTTAACGTGAGTCTGCTCTCATTATTATTTGTCTTGTGCCGATTGTCTTTAAGGCAACTTAAACAATAATGTTATAAAGGAGAAAAACAGTACAACATAGTATTGAACGACGCCGCCGCGCGCCGGCCCTGTTGTGCCCATACTGTCTTTTGCTGATCAATCTTATCCACAATTTTCTCTCAGATGTCTATGGCCCGACCAATGACTAAACTGAGAACTTATGAGATAAACTTTGGACAAGAGGAAAGACTATGAACATAAGTGTGTACTATATGTACCTATGTACATTTGTATATGAGACAGACCATAGTAAATGTTTGCCCAAGATGTGGTTAACTTTACTAAAGACTTGAAAATAAAAATAATGGTGTGATTTGATTTCTGTTCACAGCACGACCTGTACAGCCAAGAATGTGGACCTGACAATCCACTTCGATGTGACGTCGGAGACCTGACTGCAAGGCTAGGAACAATAAGTTAGTCATCAATTCATCAATCACTATATCGACTTTAGATGGAGTTTTTGAAAGTGTAGTCAGTCCTCATTCTTTTTGGAGGCCTATTTGCAGGATTCTTTAACAAACATACCTAATTGCAAAAGACAATGGCGATCCAGCGAAACCTTTTAGAGTTTCCTCGAATCTCCCTAAAGATTTAAAAATGGCTTGTTTTGTTCTGCTCAATGGCACATACAATAAGGTATAGGTAATTCGAAATTATTACATAGTGAGTTCAGCTAATTTAATGTATAGCGACCTCACTATTGTCCATTGCGATGCAAAGCTGACGTCGCGTTTGTCAATCAATTGTGGAACTAAGGACCAAATCATTTTATATATTCAGCAAAATTTCCGAACTGGTCCAGAAGTTAACCATCAGCAACCCTTCACCCCCAGACATAGGCAGCAACCGCCAGATGTTCATGGACAGCAACTTCCCGCTGGAGGGTACGGTGAGCGCGGTAGGTCGCAGCATCGTGATCTTCGGGCCCGAGAGGAGCTCCGAGCGGTTCGCCTGCGCCAACATCCAGCCCGACAAGGACATCATCAAGTATGTCAATATCATGAAGCCGCCGAGGTTTGTGCTGTGAGTATCATGTCTTTATTTTATGTAATTTTATGGATTTTTGACCAGCTGTGTCACTCTATAAGCGGTAAGGGCTGATAAATACCGATCGTGATGGTACATTTTGTTAGATCGTCATCGTTGAGACAAAATTATTAGTCATTCGTGATACTTGCCTCGCGAGAACATTGCTTTTTAGCCATAATATACACAAAACTTGAAAAGGATGAAATACAACGACTATTTGTTTCAAGTTATTTACCTTCCCAATCATTTGGAGTAGAATGACACGGAAATTATTAGCAACCGCATCCTGAAGACAGTTTAAAAAAATCCCCCGACACAAAAAAGAAAAAATAATATCGAAATATTGTCGCACCGGGTCGGGTGAGCGCTTCGTGTATCACTGTCAGTGCGTGTCTCTCGTGCGCGCACGGAGCGGTCTACTCTAGGGGGACCGGCCCCGACCAACGACCGACGTTTGGATTCAGATATTCTACTTATATAAAACGTAAAAGGATAATATTTCCATTTTTTTCTTTTTAAAGGTTTTTTGCGTCGAGGATTTTAAATTTTTTAAATTAAATTAAAATTTATTCAATGCTTTATCTATACTAATATATAAAGGTGAAGAGTTTGTTTGTTTGGTTGAACGCGCTAAACTCGGGAACTACTGGTTCGAATTGAAAAATTCTTTTAGTTTTGGATAGCGCATTTAGCGAGGAAGGCTATAGGCTATATAACATCACGCTACAACCAATAGGAGCGGAGCAGTAATTAAAAATGTTGCAAAAACGGGGAAAATTGTATTTTAATAATTCTACGCGGACGAAAGTCGCGGGGATCAGCTAGTAAATTATATTACTGGTAGACACGCTATTATCGACTTCACCAAAGAAAGCTGTTCAATAGTCCTCATGACAGATTGGCTTTAATCCACACTGATATTATAAATGCGAAAGTAACTCTGTTTGTTTGTTACCTTTTCACGACTAAACGTCTGATTAGATCGCAATGAAATTAGACATGGAGATAGGATATATCCTAGGGAAGGACATAGGCTATCTTTTTCATTTCTTTTTCTTACAAATACACATCGAAATTTCCACGCAAACGAAGTCACGGGCAACAGCTAGTAATAAATAAAATTCTTATATTTAAGACATTTGGACATTTGGTTAGTACAACACACAACTTCGAAACTAGTTTTAGCACTTACATCTACCAGGAAAATCACCCCTGCATGCGACCCTACATAGAGGAGTTACTTGGGTGACTATACATAAAGTTAAGATCCAATAGAATATAGATTGCAAGAGTGAGAGAAGCGACCTCGAAATGTTTTACAACTTGCCTCGAATAAATTCGGATATGTAATTAGGTGCATTCCCGTTGGCTCCACCGCCCGTGCGTTTTTTGCAACTTTGTGTATGCTATAGTTGCCTATTAAGGTCTCGGGGCAACGGGCTTCTAATTTTTTTTAGCCTGTAGTTCATACGAAAATCCAATAATTCACCTTTCAAACGAAAAAAACTAAATAAAAATCGGTTCATCCGTTCAGGAGTAATGATGCCACAGCCAGACACACAGAAACACACTTCAAACACTCCTCCTTTTTGGTGGGGGGTTAAAAAAACATATCATCAATCCTTTTCCCAAGTTAGTGATGTTCCCTTTGATTGGCCATTGTAGCGTCATCGTCATTCATGTCTCACATGGCCCCATGCCTAACATTGTGTTGTGTCGGCAGCGGCATGTTCCTGGAGGACGTGCGGCGCGTGCTGGGCGCGCCGGAGTGGATGCTGTCGGTGGACGCGCGGCGCACGCGCACGCTGCACGGCGGCACGTGCCAGCAGCTGCTGCTGCACTTCACCGGCCCGCAAGCCAACCAACTGGAGCTGGACTTTACCAAGTATGTACAACTAATCTAGATTGGAGTCCCGTAAAACATAGGGACTTTCTTGTGGCTGCGAAAACCTTATGAGGCTCAGGGCGCTTACTGTTCAAGAAGAATGTTTTTGTTTTCGTACAAAACACGGATTCATTCAGGTAAACATTTTGAATATGCTCCATCTTTGCAACATTTACATGAATGTATCGGTTCCTTCGGTAGTACTACGTGAAGTCTATATTATTTATTTCTTAGTCCTTAACCATGGCCGAACCTCAAGCAACCAAAAGGATAGCCGTGACATATCCCTTCTCTTTCAGATTATTGGCGTCAGGTCGCCTGGACGCTCCCAGTATCTTCATCCCTGGTTACGTGAGCAGTAAACGGAAGAGGACCATCTCGTACCGACCGTGCGGCACCACAGACCCCAATGAAAAAAAAAGTAAGTGGCCACTCAATATTTAGTTTAAAACACAACACTACCCCTTAAAATCATGCGTTCTATGGATTGCAAAACATATTTTCGGATTTAAAAAAAAGCAAAACTCAAGCGAGGGAAGACGAGTATCTGTCTAGCTGTCTACCGCTTAACTATAAGATATGTTCTCTACAAAACTTACACTCGATGGAATGTCCCATTGGTAAAATCGACGAAGCATAGGAAGCTGACTCCCGAAGTCGGTCTGTCTACCGAGACATCAGAAATTCTGATTCTACAAGTCGTGTGTCCCGTGACATCCGTATCGATATAAATGATGAACTGCCATACAAACATTCATCCCCTATGAACCTCTTCACAGGATTCACTTACCCTTCCTTGCTCACTCTCGTCACATATGGAATCCTTGTGCATTATGCTTCTAAACCCAGCGGTTTATGCCATGCGATATCTGTCAGTAAAATTTAAGATTTTTTACACAGATTTGATTTTCAATTGTCACAAAGATTGATATGCATCTAATTGTTTAAGTATTCACATCTTCATAATTTTATAGATCTAGAAAACGTTATTGTCCATCACAATCTGTTTCATTACTTTAAATTTTAAATCCACATCAGTGATGCTACCCTCTGGGATACCGGACTCCTCTTTCAAAACACAGACAGTCGCCATTCCATACACATACCTGTGAGCGAATTCAATTAATTTGCTGCATCATAGGGATGCTGTATATAAGGGTCGTACGTAATAACTGGAGAGTCGCGGAATGATTGATAAACTAGGACATTCTGTTATCGTGCTAGTTTTATTTGTTTGGACATAATAGATCGGGAACTGCTACTAGTCTTTTTAAATATTTTTAAGATTATGGGATTATTATTGGCAACTAAAATTGCTACCTACCTAGTCTGGATGCCTCTGTATATGGGCTGCTTTAAACTCAATAAACAGGTGTTTTTAAATGAATAAAGCTAGCGTGACGTGCACTCGCAAGGGGAAGATTTTCGTACCAAGCTAACCGCTCACCCTACTTGATATATATATATGTATGAAGATAAACAATGTCAAGATCTCATTCTCACAACCCTAAAGAAAGAATCTGAAGGGTAAATTATGCTGAGTCAAAGAATATCAAAATAAAACCCACCTTTTTCGAGAGGATTGCACAATAGGTAGACTACAAGGACTGCAAAAATATGTAAAAAATTGGACATTTCTGAATTTTTGCTTCCGATACCGAAATTCATTGATACAGGATAATCATGTTGTTTTTCCTCGCTGAGCTTTTAAGGGAAACAAATTCTAGACTCAGTTCACGAATTTGTACAGCTTTCACGAAAACTTGTTTCATGTTCAATTATGTTGTCGGGGTAGGCCAACTTGCTATCAATGGAATGGAATGGAGGTCACGCGACAGATCTCACGTGTTAACGTCGTACAACTGAAGCACGCACAAGAGCGCTCCCAAAGTATCTCTTTTCATTTCATGGCTCGCTGGATGCTGGCGGTGAACGTATTGTTAGTACTTAATTATTGTAATGTTGAGATTTATCACTTACAGTTTGCTTCAAAGTTGTGGTCAGCTATAAACAGCTTCTGGAACATATCGTGAACTGCATTGTAATAAAATAATGTGAGTTGATATGTAACAAATGGTTCTATATTTTGTGTTTGAAGTAACACAATTGCCCGAACAGCAGCAAAAAAAAATGGAAAATGTATCGAA
Organism: Noctua pronuba; assembly: GCA_905220335.1. Classification (NCBI taxonomy): domain Eukaryota; kingdom Metazoa; phylum Arthropoda; class Insecta; order Lepidoptera; family Noctuidae; genus Noctua; species Noctua pronuba. The sequence continues at coordinate 14,501,780 of LR999915.1, read as the reverse complement.
CACTTGCCGTGTAAATAGTTCTTAGAGTCTTATCTTAGGATGTGTGTGTGTTGACTGCATGTCTAGACTTCAGGAAAGTTGTGTTCGACCTTCTTGTCATGAAGAATACGCTTCGATTTTCCTTAGCTTGCGACCTTGGCCTTGCTTAAAGAATATTTGTCTTGTTCCTCTTAGATTGTGTTAGGTCAGGGACTCAGGATACTCATTACTGTCATCTCTCCCGATCATTGTGATTTATACCCGTTCGGAAATCACCAATCTGACTAGATAGACCGACCACACCCAGCTTCCCACTTATCCTGCAACAGCATAAGTACATTGGTCACTACACCGGCATGCACCTGTGTGCATCTCTCTTTGTCGCTTATGGCACAGGGCGCGAGACGCATGCGCGCCGGCTAGCGGCTCTTCGATCAATACCTTAGGTCTTCTGCTCGCCTAGTACATAGCCACGGTCTGGCCGCGTATATAGGGGCCGGCCAGGGGAGTGAGGGGATGTAGGGGAATGGCGGTGCAGTGGAATAGTTTAGGATGTATATTTGTTCAATTTTATGTTATTGCAGTACTTTTTGTGATTAGTTGTGAGCCTTGTTTTCATCAATATTTTATATGCCTCGCTATGACGCATGTCGGCAACAAACATTGACTATGCGATTTGCGAAACATAAACATAAATTTTTTGCTCCTGGTCAATGTACCCCATAGTCAACAGGCTGGCATCTTGCCACTATTTGTTTACTTGGTACCCCTCGTTACCCCGACCGCCATCGTAACGTTACCCCATAAACTATTCCTTACCTACCACAATAAGTAACGTTTCTTGGTTCAACAGGTTTTTTGGCAGCTCCCTCCTTTAAGTGAGGGGCGAGCTTTGGCAGAACTCATGAGTTGTCATGCGCAAAAAAATAAAGCTAGAAATTTGTTATCATGTTTGGATTTTTGTTCTCAAAGTTTTTACATGAAATTTGGCTGAAATGTGTCCTGATAATAATTTGGTAGAAATTAATGAGAACAAGCATATCATTTTACGTGGATTTTAGTTCTGTTTCCTTCCGGTATCATCATCATCATTCTCCTGCCCTTATCCTAAATTATTTGTGGTCGGCGCAGCTTGTCTTTCTCTTCCATACGTCTCTATTACTCGTCATCTCAGCAGTCACCTCTTTTCTAGCCATATCATCCTTCACACAGTCCGTCCATCGTTTCTTTGGTCTTCCTCTACTTTTATAGCCATCTTCATTCATAGTTTCTTTCCGGTACAGTATAGAAAACTTGTGAGAAAACAAAATATAAGAGAACTTATCACCCAGTTAAATGGCTACACATACTACTCGTACGACATTATCGCAGTTTTTTTGATAATTTTGTATAACTTAGCTGCGAGACCTGAGACATATTTAAGGCTTTAATTTTAGTTATTGATAGAAGCTATAAATGACTCCACACATTATATGTTACAACAACTAAATTAAAATTGAAAAGTTCTAGTATACCCATACACATATACCTTTTAGTTTCAAAGCCCGTAAGCAAATATTTATTTTCGGTTGATTCATTTCCTATCTAACCCTTTGTCCGACTCCCTGATTATTTTCAACCCGCATCTCTAAAGACGAATTGAATGGCTCATTGTTAATACACCTGAAACTCTACCACCTGACCTTGAGAAACACTTCCAGGTGAGCTGATGCATGGCTTACCTGTAAGTCTTCAACCTGACTCCAGACAAAGGTTTATCGGAATAACAAGCTCAGGTGGAAATTCATAGGTGACTCCGCCCCCGAGTGAACTGCTGTTCCGATGAGGCAGCTGATAACAAGTCCTGTGTGCCCTGATGCTGCACTTTACAGGAAATAATGGACGCTACTGATAGTATCAACCTAGCTCAATGTTGGGCCGACTGCCACTGACGCGCTAACAAGCAGAATAATAAATTATGTTTATTTTGCTAATAGGTTTTTACAAAACACTTTTACACGTATTTTAAAAAAAAAAAATGTGGGCAGTGTTTCTTACCTGACTACTCTGAGAAGAAACAAACTCAGAAGGTCATAGTCTCTTTTAAGGTTCAGAAGGGGTGTCTTCTTAATTGCCATAATCCGACCAGGGTTTTCAAAACCAAAACGTTGAAAAACTGCTGTGCATTAATTGCTGTTTTAGTTTAATTCGACGACGAACAAGAACATCCAGCTTACCAATTTCCTTGTACTTCCAGAGAACTCGTACTTCTTCTCGTCGAGCCCGTCGTCGGCGCCGCAGCTCTGTGCGGCGCCGGCCCTGCTGCTGCTGTGCGCCGCCGCGAGACTACTGCGACTGTAGCTACTGTAGCGATTAGTTAGTAGGTTCTCATACCAAACTGTACATAAGTATATTTAATACATTGCTTGTTACATATGCACGAGTTTTATTTCCTTCATTCCAAAACATCACTCCAGTGGTACATCCCCACAGGGCAGTCCTTCTCACTTCTCAATTTCATTACATAAAGATGTCTTGTGCAAATGCTTAAAGGCCCTCTGGTGCTTGACTGCGCATTGTCTCTCTGTGAATTCTAGTTTTTTTATTTTATTTTCTGCAACAGCATTAAAACCAAAACGATTTGCATTCAAAAGACTCAATCAATAAATACAGCAAGTTAGGAAGGTACCGTACCTAATAAATAACACCTTCATGTCGCCAGTTACGTTTCAGTCTCACATATTATACTAGAGGGCGAGCCTATTGCCTTGCCATAAACCGCACATAATTATATCCACAGTCCGGTCTGCTGCTCAGAACTTCCCCATAGAACACGAGATACCAACAATATTTCATAAAAAATATTCCTGAAAGAATAAAAGATACTACATTAACATCACACCTGTTTACATGATCAGACTACTTATGTAGGTACTGATTAGGAGTATTTTGTAGGCTCATCATTTCATCCACGCGACTTGTTCCTGGCAAACACGTCCACGGCGATGGATATCAAATAATTATAATACGTTAAAATCGAACACATGCTAAAACCTCATTCTGCAAGGTCTTACGTTGTCAGCTAGATGATAGTCACCATTTCCTTCTTCGACTTTTGCCCGATCTGACCTTGCTGTGCTGACAAACCAATATTTCTTCCATGACATGAGAAACATCTTCAAATATGTGTTTTTCTTATTTGATGGTAACAACAAGAAGTTGATATTGGAAAATAAGAACAACAAGGTGTACTACAGTTTTACAATGATTATTTCATGAATTATCTTAGCCCTTCTCTTAATTTGATCCCTTCGTCATAATTAAGTATTAAGTACTTAAGTACCCTAAAGTTTACTAAAACTTCTCCTTATAACTTATATTTCTTTATCATGCGCATGTAAGTTAACTGTCCTGCAATCGATCGCTTTTCTTGCATTATAAATGCACTTATGGGAAATTCCACGAAGGCGGTTCTCCATAACTAATTCAGTACCGACTGGCCGACGCGCGACGCCGACGCCGGTACCATTATATGCAATTTGAAACTCTTTACCGGCACGCAAATGCCACGAAGACTGCATTAAATAGTCATGTTCAACTACGTGGCCCACCGATAGGAATAAGTTATCAATTGACACACACACATACAACGTCTACCGTTGAGTTACTTTAATGTTGTTCAAGACGGGCACAGAGCCTTTCCTTCTCCTTCCGCTGTATCGGGTAGTGTGTGTGCTTGTATCCCCGACCTTTACAAGCGGACCCTAAGGCTCAATTCACGTTACCGCGGAACGGAATAGAGGCGATTTTTGTTCCATCTTACAAAGCATAATATTTATTAAATGTATAAATATTAGTACTGTACAAACTAGATAAGAGTTGCTAAATGTGGAAATTCCCGAGAATGCGCGAGAGTTCGTGACGGGATGTGAGTGTTTTTTGGTTCGCATCTGGACGTAAATACAACAATGTTCTGTTTACCTAATTGCTTGTTGTATTTTAGATTTGAAAATGATTCGAAAATACATTACGTTTTACACATACTATGGACTAACGCCTTGAAGTCTGGGAAACTAACGTCTTGTTCGTGAATAATTTAGTCCCCTTTGACCGATGCAGCGTCCAGTAAATGTAAGTGGAAATAGTTTCTTACCGTTTACAGGCACGCGAATACCACGTGCATCATATAAAGTATTCATCAACCCTTACGTGACCCTCTTGTGGCCTCGATACTTTGAATAAAGGGTGTAAAAAGACCCTTAACGAAGCCGAAAGGCACTTGTTCTCCCCGTCAATGGGAACATTTTTTTGTTCTAGACCATACCTGGGAACCTTCTAGTTACGGAGATATTGGGGGTCAAAGTTCATACTTTTTCATAAGTTTTTTTTTAAATACATGTTTTTAAAGTAAGATTTTTACTCTAAACACCTCCACGACCCCCGGACTATTCAATCCATCCATCAGCACAATGTTCTGAGTGCGTTACATTGAGTCCTACCCCAAAAAAAAAAGTCGTTTCCCAGCAAACATTTTTGCGTAAAATTACTTAGTTTGATGTACCGAATGCTTGGTTGACGGCTTCGTGAAGGGTCCGTTTACACCCTGTATACTTTCCTGTTATAATGTACAGCTGCAAGGTGGAAGGTTTTTCTCACAGAGAACAGAATCGTCGCACGGCGCATGCGGCAGCCACTACTAACTACTTCTATGAATGTTAGATCACCCGTCCCGACGGTGCAGCGTATTGATAACAAGCATTGTAGCAGTTATTCAATAACACTAAACAACACCTATTAATTTGATTACACTCAGCCTGTCGCATTGACCTGATTGGTCGCAAGCGTGACTGCTGAACACGAGGTCAGGAATTCGATTCCCAGGTCGGCAAATTTTTATTGGGGATTTGTAGGCACGTAGTCTGGATTTCTGGCCGGTTGATAGCTCGATCCCTATTACCTTACTTAAAAATAACTGTCAAATTTATGGAGGTACACACCTCTGTCTAACCCTTCAAGGATAATAGGTGTGATGTTATTTTATGTTAGAACTAGCTGTTCCCCGCGACCTTCGTCCGCGTCAAGTTATTAAAAATACAATTTTCCCCGTTTTTGCAACATTTTTCATTGCTGCTACGCTCCTATTGGTCGCAGCGTGATGATATATAGCCTTATAGCCTATAGCCTTCCTCGATAAATGGACTACCCAACACTGAAAGAATCATTCAAATCGGACCAGTAGTTCCAGAGATTAGCGCGTTCAAACAAACAAACAAACAAACACTGCAGCTTTATAATATTATTATATATAGTATAGATTTCAACTGTCAGCGCTGAGCCGAAAGTTGAAAATCCAACTGTTGCTTTTTATTTGGGCATTCATTTAGGTACCGCCTTGGCACAAGCAAAGAGAGGCTTATTACCAGTGGGAGAATCGGGTTGAGGATGATGATTATGATAGTTAATGAAAACTATAATGAAAACGTGCACAACTGCTTTGAATGGTATCTATCGGAACCATTTAATATACCCAAATAATAATAATATACATTCATTTTTACTGTTTAGTGACAGTAGCAAGTCGTTGGAATGCCAAACAATAACTTTTAATAACAAACTCTGTTTTCTAATGTTCACACAAACAAAACCTACATACCTGTCGGCAATACAGACGCACCTCATAATCATTCAATCTCCCCTCCGAGACATCCTCTCAGGCTCTCGAAGCTACGATTTACGAAATAATTAGTACATAGTCGGTCTAGACGCTTGCAGGAACCCTTAGGTACGAGGGGGCGGTTACATAAGCGCCGTGTACTGAGACGAGGGCGCACGCGCGGCGGCGCGGTCGATAGCGAGCCGAGCCGGCCCGCGGCGCAGCTCCGCGCAGACATGGCCCGCGCCTAGCCCGAGCAACATGCGAGCCACTGCCCTCCTCCTGCTCTTCCTATATTCAGTGCAGGCCAACTTAGAAGGCCCATTCCTCTTCTTTGGACCGAAATCCTTAGAAAAATACAAAAGGCCCGCGTTAAAGTATCTCGACCAAGATGAACTCATGCGGATATACGGAGAGCAGGCGGCGATCGTCGTGTTCAACAACCAGGACTCGGTGCCGCTGTCCAGCGGCTACTTCCCGCGGCTGAGGAAGATGCTGGAGGGGCAGAGCACCCTGGTGCTGCCGCAGGACTTCCTCGACGTGCATCCGGACTACATCAGCAACGAGACGCAGGTGGGTTCTACTGACCGTTGTACCCTACGCTCAATTATTTATTGATTCCTCAATATTTACTTAGGTGGTTACTTACAGAGTGTGAGTGTGGTACAGTGTGAGTACGAGTACAAGCGGAGCGCCAGTAATGTTGTGATCGGACAGGGGAAGCGGCTGAACTTACTCTGCAACGACTTCGGCGTCACGTGCGAGTTACACTTGATCATTGTGTTCACTTGGTTGCCATTTGATTGAATCATTGAAGGAAGCTTTTCTAGCTTGTGGGGTTTGTAGGTGCTTACAACCGGTGATTGTGGGGCGGGGGGGGGGGGGGGGGGGTGTTGGTACCTCGCTTATGAACGGTGGAGTGTAAGGGTCTTATGCATCAGATTGACTGTCTAACATGGATCTAGTATTAATATATAAATATATATAAGTACCTATATTCATAATTAATAACATACAGGTATAACGCCTCTAAGAAGCCGTCAACCAAGCATTATGTTCATCAAACTAAGTAACTTTACGCAAAAATTACGACGATAAACGACTTTTTTTGCGGTGAAAAATCACGTTTTCCGGTAGAACTCAATGTAACGCACTCACAACATTGTTTTGATGGATGGATTGAAAGGTACAGGGGTCGTAGGGGTGTTTAAAATAAAAATCTTTCATAAAAAATATGCATTTAAAAAAAAAGTTGTGAAAAACTTGGAAGTTTGACCCCCAATATCTCCGTAACTGGAAGGTTCATAGGTATGGTTAAGAACAAAAAAAATGTTCGCAATGACGGGGAGAACAACTGCCTTTCGGCTTCGTTAAGGGTCTTGTCACACAGTTTAGATAAAATATTTAGCAACTAATATATTCTTTTGTTAATGTAGGGACTCCAATATGATGGCATAAGATATTACATTGGGGTGTTCAGTATACCTACGATGACCTTGTCGACTGCTGAAGGGCGGACTGTAGTGAAACAAGATGGCGAGGGGTGACCTGTGTGAAGTGGGGTAGTATTCCAGATATTGCGTGTAATTTCACTATTATTTTGGAAACTACCGTGATAAAGTGCGAAAAGAATTTTTTTTTTTGTATTGAAGAATATCTCCAAAGCTATGTCACTTTTCAGGGTCACTTTGAGAAATTTTGTTCCATTAAGAGTTGTCGTTCAGCAATGGCAAGGTTTTCGTTGGTTTACTGGACACCCCACTAACAACCCCACAGGTGCTGACCCTGCAGGGACCCTGGTCGGAGCGGGATGCGCAGATGACGGAGACCTTCGCGCGACTGCAGGACATCTACGGGGCAGGCAGGGTGTTAGGCATCTTAGGTACTTTTATAAATAATGTCATTTACATTTTTTTTTGGATGAATGATGAATTTATTTGGGAAAATTCTTTAAACTATTATTTATGTTCAACATCTGCCAGTTTTTTTAATAGTTTGGAGATGTGTGCATACATACAAAACGTAATTGTCAGATGCACACATAATGAGAACATGCATAATACAACATGCAATACAAACGTAAATATCGTAAACATAATTATCTCATGCACATTAATATGATATAACTGCGTGCTCAATGTTGCAAGCACACAAGCATTCAAGCGTGCAACACCGAAACAATTTTAAAGAAAATCCATGGTATGACAACACATTACGCTATGGAATAACTTCGTAGGGCCGCCAGTATAAAAATCTATGAGAAGGACTACACAATAATTTTTTTTACGTTTAGGTAACTCAGTATCGCAGAGCCCGTCGGCCGATTACATCGATGGTGAGCCGTGGTCCCGGGTCCGCCGACAAGTGTTGAACGACACCTCTTCCACTAGCTCTCCTGAGGAGGATAGGCCTTCGAAGGTCTTGCAGAAGTTTGCACTTTATAATGCTACAGGTAAAGTTTGAATTGAACTGTCAACATGTTCAGTATTAGAAGGAGAAGAAGCTTATTCAATGTGATGGATCGAAGGATTGTAGGTATTTTTTTAAAGTTTGGCAAAAAGAAAATACCTAGGTATTTTTACAGCTTTGAACTTCTTCTATTTTACTTAGGTTTTTGAACAACTTATATCCATGGACAGCGCGATACAACTCATTACCCCTCCCCTAGCTTCTCTCTTTAGCTCTACTGATCCAAAATTATTTTACGCAGGTCTACCAGGCAAAGGTGCCCTGCTGTTCTCATCAGGCTGGCCAGAGCTTCGGCGCAACAACGGCACAAGCATCATACTCAACACGCCTGTCGGGGAACCCACCATGAAACCCACCAGGCTTTACACCATCATGGTGGTCCGCTTCGTGGATGGGGACAGCAGAGATAAGGTGGGTTGGCAGTATAGCATATAATATTCCCACAGCTGGCACTCAGGCCTCCTCATTATGAGAGCGAGTGCGCTAATGAGCCGTTATCCACCACGCGGGCCCAGTGCGGGCCGGCAGATGTCAATGTCTTCGAATTTCGGGTTCTAGCACATGTTCGTTTCCTTGCTTTGATTAGCAGTATGATTATGATGGCAAGAAGAAGTTGTCCTAGATCTTCTACCGTTTTCTCTATCTCCTAATACTCTCTTCTAGATAACTCTGGAGTTCAGCTTCAAGCAGTCAGCGGGTTGGTGGACAGCAGTGGGCGTGGAAGTGAAGTTCGGCCTCGAGAACACGGGCATAAGCCTGAAGGCACCCGCCCCGCCTGACGCCCCATCCGCTGTACTGGGCAGGTCGTACCACTGCTCGCTGCCTCTGGTCTACTCATCAGATGACGCTACGCTAACGTTGCCAGATATACAGGTTTGTGACAAAGCGGCAACGGAAACCTTACTTTCTTAAAGATATGACAAAGAGAGAGTGAACACATGTTTTGTCTTGTGTTACCAGATGCAGATTTTCATGGACAACACGGAGAGGTTCGCTGATGCTTTCGACTGCATTGGCTTCACAACTGTACCAATCTGGTAAGTTTTGCTGATTATCAAGCTTGCAACATCAGAATCAAACACTTGTCTAAAGAATTAGACTCGACCAATGACTATTGTGTTTCATCCCCAGGTCGGGCTTGATGGTTTCGTTCATCTTGCTGCTTGGTCTAGCCATCTCCATAACGATGATCTTGGACATCAAGACGATGGATCGCTTCGAGAACAACAGGAGCAAGCAGCTGACCATCACTGTCAACGAATAATTTGTATTTATCGAATAACCCTTGTACACAATCTAAGCCTTCATTAAATGTTCTCTAGTTACATGTTTAAGTGCAACACTTGTACGCACAAAATGTTTTTCTAGTTAGAAATTTCCAGAATAGGCTCGTAGGGTAATCCGTAAATAAACGTTATGCGTTTTAAAGGCTTTATCATATGATGGGTGTGAGAAAGTCTTCCCTTTAACAAAACAACATAATCACTCTTTGGAGGCTTCCTTTAGGGGTGGCATAGTCCATCACGTTGTCACCCCAAACCAACTCGTCACGTGCAGTGAGATAGCACTCCTTATGATTTCTGTACATTGCTTAGTGTTGATCTTACTGAACGTGATAACCATGTCTTTCCATGCTGGTCTGGGAAAGAAAGAAAAACGTAGAAGGGCCAGCTGCTTATCGTCCCGCGCAAGTCGTAAGAGGCGACTGAGGGAGCAGGGTTAGGGGCGCGCGGCGGCGGCCCAGCCAGCCGTCGCCACGCGGCGCGTCGCCTCCATCCCGACCCTTCGCTAGCAACGCTTGAGGAGATCATCCTTTCCTGGAGCGTTGTTCATAGACTATTTTTGTACTAATATTTTAATCGCAGTTTTAAGCCGGGAAAACGCTTAGCAAAAAATATGTCATAAGGTAGCATAATATCTGTCTCTGTTCCTGTCCTCTTGTCTTTCCTTAGGCTACGGTTAAGTTAGAAGTAAGTTGTAAATATAGGCGACAATGTCTCGTACCCTGCGTATCAAGGACGTTGTTCATTAGGTTAATGCCAACGATACAAACGATTGTAAAGTGAAATATCATTAAATCATTATCAATGTTACAATCGAGAGTTTTCTTTGCTCACACCTCGTAACATGTGTTATCCACTCTTCAGCCTCATCCCCTATCAACGTGCTTCTTCGTGTGACTGGCACGACAGTATGTATGTTTTGTTAGTCCAGAACTACGCCACTTCACGGTACGAACCGGTCTTTCGCAAACCCATCCCAGACGGCTCTAAGTTTCAAGAGTTAAGTTTACTCTGAGTGTTATTTCAATCAATATGAAAGATTCTCGCAAGAAAAGGCACAAATTCTCTCAGAGTGCTGTATCTACCCCCCTCTGCTCTGTGCCTGTGAATGGGCTCTTTGGAATGTCAAATCAAGGATATAGAATTGAAACCAGTTGCCCATACTATTAGTACTTCGTCAGCCACTATCATACTATCAACGGTGATAATGAGCGCTAATTCATCGTCGTCGTGGCATGCTGCATGCATAACAACACGCGTGTGACAAGCGACCTCCGGCTGACCCACTGCGCGTGATGTAAGGCACTGATAATATTCATATCTGCCGGAACAGCTGCACTTCTGAGACGAGCGGTGACATATTCTTTATCTGGGAGACTTACCGTTGAGATCTGGCTACTGATTTTAAGTTAAAAGGAATAATAAGCAGTTTCTCTGTACCTACTTATATTTCCTGTACCTTTTTTTTTTTTTTTTTTTTTTTTTTACGGATGGGAAATCATCAAATGACTTCTCCCGCTCTGGGTGGAGTGGGAGGGAGTGTCAGACTCTTACTGACTAAAACCCATCCATGTTCCTTCATTGCCCTTTGTGTTCCAGGGCCACGGTATCTCTTTCGAACAGTCCCGCAGCCCCGATATTTCCTGTACCTTGGCTTATATTCTGTAGAGTAGAGAGCTCTATATCAACATGCAGACTTTGCCCAGGGCACAATGCGTACTAATCTATCCAATCCGAATTAAAATGGAAGCATGTTTCCATCCTTACGATTACAAATGCGAAAGTAATCTTGCCTGTCACCTTGTCGCAACTAACGGCTGAACGGTTTACGATGACACTTGGCACACAGATAGACCATGATCTGGGATAAAGGATAATAGTCGCGGTAGGTAGGTTCGCCTGGGACGATTTCAGCCGGGAGCAAAAGCTAGTAAAAACAATACGGCGCGGCAGAGCTACATAAGTAAGTCGAAGACGCACAAGGACCCAATCCTGCGCGACAGCATCAGCTGTTTCTGCGTTTTTTCTTGCAGAAGAACCTCCAAAAAGTTTTCCGCTCTTGGGAATCCACCACGACGTCCCCAAGCATGTCACTGCTGATCGTCAATTACCGCCATATCAATAAATTTATCATAATTAGGTTACTAATTTACGACATTAACATAATCAGTGATAATTACAAATGAATGAAGTTGCCCAATAAGTCGTTGGCTCATTGCTCCACTCGCGCATATGTTGGCACCGCCTCACCTCAACATAAAAAACTATAAATTAACAAACTCCACATTTAGGCGCCAGTCAATGCGAAGCATTCACGTTCTATCCTTTTAGGGGTAAGTAGGACGCTAGCTGACATTGACAATGGCAGTTTATGACGTTGTGGTCGTAATGTGGCCAAACATAAGTCCACGATAACAAATGTAATGTATTATTAAAGAGTCAGGTTTACGATAACATTGTATCAATAATATTCAGTTTATGAACGAAAACTACACAACGACGCTCTAAAAAAATCACCTTTTTGATGTCGGTTCAAAAGGATTGCAATCTAACTGCAACTGTATATATAATATAGCAAACCAACAACTTTACAACTCAATAATAGAGACTCTAACTGGTAAGTATGTCTCCAAACAACTTAATCTCTTTAAGAAAAGAAATTAATTTATGACAAGGTGCACGACCCCGCTCTGTGTCTAGGTCAAGATATTGTAGGTTGAGTCTCAAACTATATATTATGAGCAGTCCATTTGCCAAACTTCTTGGCAGTATATGATTAGGTATAAATGAGACAAAAGATGTAGTATAGTCTGGTTATAATTATCCAAAGGTGCATCTTATATACTAACGACTACGTGACGATAACAGACAGTAGAAACATTTAATAGATATTGAACGTGCGATAAAGAACATAAGATTGCGATGTAGATTGTAGATACAGCACAAAGATATTGTACTGTAACAGTACACCCCCCTTTAAAAGAAAAAAAATAAATATTATGGTAATAGTGTTTACAATATAAATTTGATCTAGACCTTACTAGTTATTTGCTGATGTATATAAATAATAATGCTATTGTACGCGGTGGAATTTGATGACGCCTGTTGTGGTGTTATTTGCTGACGTCTGTAATTTTGACTTAGCTGTTGCACGAGTGTTTATTATTTTTTATAGACGTACTACTGGCTTTACTTTACGTCCCGATCGTGTAGTGTACGTGTGTGAATGTCCGTCGTAATCCTTTGAATCTGGCACGTAGTTTGATTCGTCATTGATCATGAATGCTGGTTTCAATCTATCAATTGATATCACTGTCTCTTTATCCCTAATTCTAATGCAAAATGTTTTATCTGTTTTACTAATTACTGGGTAGGGTCCCTCATACGGCGGTGTCAGGGCTTTCCTCATTCTATCACACCGAACAAATACGTGTGAGCATTCTTTGAGTTCGGGATGCACAAATACAGCTTGGTTATGGTTTTTTCTTTTCGGAATTGATGTCATTTGTGTGATGTCCTTTTGAATTTGTTTTACAAATTCTTCGTACGTTGATAACTGTGCTGCTGATGACTCAAAAAATCCTCCAGGGAGTCGTATTGGCGTTCCATATGTCATCTCTGCTGAACTATAACCTGTGTCTTCTCGCAAGCTACTCCGCAACCCGAGTAAAACTGTTGGGATTTCTTTTAACCAATTTTCGTTGGATTCTCTTGTCATTAACGCTACCTTTAAAGTTCTATGAAATCTCTCTATCATTCCATTGGATTGCGGATGATAAGGTGTTGTCCTAATTTTATGTATTCCCAAAAATCGTGAGAGTGACCCAAATATTCTTGATTCAAACTGTCGGCCTTGATCCGTAGTAATGCGCAATGGACATCCAAAACGAGTAATCCATCCTTTGAAAAGTGTCTTGGCTACTGTTTCTGAAGTTATATCTTCTACCGGAAATATTTCGGGCCATGACGTACAACGATCTATGATTGTGATTAAATATCTCTTCCCTTGTGAAATCGGAAGTGGTCCGACGATGTCAATATGTAAATGTTCAAAACGTTGCGCTGTCATAAACGTACCAGGAGGTGATATCGTATGTCGTTGTATTTTTGATTTTTGGCAGGCTATACATGATCTACACCAATTATTGATATCTTTGTTCATATACGGCCATAAATACCTTTGGGTTATCATTTTTCTCGTAGTTCTTTTTCCTGGATGGCTCATACCATGAATGGTATCGAAAATTTGTTTGCGAAAATGCTTTGGTAAGTAGGGGCGGCTTTTTCCAGTAGACGTGTCGCAGGTGATGTTTATTGTGGAACCCGGAAGCGTAATGTTTTTGAATTTTAATCTTTTATTGTCATGTAATTTACTTAGTTCATTATCTGTTGATTGACATTTTTCCAATTCAGCGTAATCGATAGGTGATGGCACGTATATTTCCTCTATTCGAGATAAGGCATCGGCGGTAATATTGTCACGTCCGTTTATGTGTTGGATGTTGGTACTGTATTGTGAAATGAAATCTAACTGCCGGACCCGTCGCGGTGTATCGTTTGATGATGGTTTTTGGGAGAATGCGTATGTCAAAGGTCGGTGATCCGTAAATATTGTAAATTCTCTTCCCTCGATTAATCTGTGAAAATGTTTGACGGCCATGTATATTCCTAACAGCTCTCTGTCAAACGTAGAATATTTTTGTTGAGTTTCGCTCAATTTTTGTGAAAAAAAACCTAATGGTTCCCAATTGCGTCCGGATTTTTGTTGTAAAACTCCACCAACGCAAGTAGCACTAGCGTCGGTCATGAGCGCTAGTGATGCGTTGCGGGAAGGATGCGCTGTTAATACTGCGTTTTTCATGCTTTCCTTGCATTTTTCGTAAGCTTTGTCTGCTTCCGTTGTCCAAGGAACAGGTGAATTATCGTTCTTTTTTGAACCATGTAGATATTCGTTTAAAATTCTTTGATTTTCCGCTGCGCGTGGAATATTACTTCTGTAGAAATTGACCATGCCCAAAAATCTTCTTAATTCTTGAATTGTTTTCGGTTTGGGAAATTCCATGATTGCTTTGTAATTTTCTTCGGTAGGTTGTATTCCTTGGCTCGTTATATGATAACCTAAGAAATCTATTTCCCTTCTGAGAAATTCGCATTTTTCGAGATTAATGGTTATTCCATTCTCGTGTAAACGTTTGAAAACCGTTTCTAAATGCTGATAATGCAAATCTCCGTTGTCCGATGCGATGAGACAGTCGTCTACATATATAAATACGAAACTTAAATCTCTAAATAAGGAATCCATGAATCGTTGAAATGTTTGTGCCGCATTGCGTAATCCGAAAGGCATTCTTAAGTACTCAAAAAGTCCGAAAGGTGTGATGATGGCTGTTTTCTCTATATCTTTAACAGGAATACAGTGGTATGCTTTGCGTATATCTATCTTGCTTAGTATCTTCTTATTTTCTAAAATGTATGTAAAGTCAGTTAATCTTGGTAGTGGGTATTTGTCCGGTACTGTTGTGCTATTGAGCATTCGATAGTCTCCGCACGGTCTCCATTCGCCATTTTTCTTTTTTACCATATGTAATGGGCTTGCCCATGGGCTATCTGACGGTCGGCAAATTCCGAGTTCTATCATATTTTGAAATTCCTTTTTGGCTATGTCGTATTTTTCTGGAGGTAATGGTCTTGCCCGAGCTGCGACGGGTGGTCCTGTAGTGATAATGTGGTGTTCAATCTTATGTTTGGGCGCATTGCGTAGAGAGGACTCTTTCGTGATGTCTTCGTATTTGTTTAAAAGTTGCGTAATACGTGGATTCGCTCCCACTGCGATAGTACGAATTGTTTGCTGTGTCGCTTTTTCTGAAGTTACATGCGTTGTCAGCTCTGTAACTCTGTCGATAAGTTTGCGACCTGCTATGTCGACTAATAGTTTATAGTGCTCTAGAAAATCTGCTCCAATTATTGGTTGTGTAACATCGGCGATTATAAAATTCCAACTATAACATCGTTGTAGTCCTAAATCCAAGGTAAGCGTCTTCTCGCCGTAAGTCCTAATTTTAGTCCCATTTGCAGCGTATAGTGTGTATTGTTCATTTTGTAAAATTGAATATCTCTGTTGCTTGCTAATGACTGAGATATTTGCGCCCGTGTCAATCAAAAACTTCATACCACTTTTTCGGTCGGTAATGGTGAGGCGATTGGATGGGTGGATTGCACAGAGTTTCGCCGTTGTCTGTGCTCTTATTCGTTTCCCTGGTTCCGTACGTAAGTCATTGGTTTCCAACCGCATGGTTTAATGCAGTTCCTTGCATATTTTCCGAATCTTTCGTGGTAGTAACAAAATCGACTTGCTCCTCTATAGTTTGTTCTCGGCCTCATAACCGGGATTTGTTGACGTTTCTTGAAATGACTGTGCGTGTTGGGTCGATAGCCATATTGACCTTGCTGAATTGCGTCAATATCTATCTGTAATTTTGCTAGCTGGGTTAAAATGCATGCCGTATTGTTGTCGCTTGAAGTGTCGTTGCTAACTGCTGATATTTCGGTTACTTTTGAATTCATTATTACTTTGTCTGCAATTTGGCTCAGTTTGTCAATTTCCATGTCTTCCGTAACTGCTAGAACCGTAGTAACTGATGTTGGTAAAAGCCTGAACCATAGTAGTTTAATTGTTTCGTCACTGATTTTTCCTCTCCCGAGGACTCGCATTTGACGTAATAACTGCGAAGGTTTTTGATCACCGAGTTCTGTCTCTGATATTAATTTTTGAAACTGTCGCTGTTCTGTTTCTTCGTAACAATCAATTAAACGTTCCTTGATGTTTTTGTATTTATCTGTAGTCGGTGGTGAAGTGATTAGGTCACTAACCTGTAGTATTTCTTCCTTGGATAACTTTGCTATTACTGCACAGTATTTGTATTCGTCTCCTTGCTTCTGTGGTGCTAATATGGCTTCTAGTTGCGTGAACCATAATCTTGGTTGGTCTTTCCAAAATTCCGGAATGCGGGATAAAACCGAGGTGCCAGCAGCTACTTCAAGTGTTCCTTGCTGATTTATGTTCGCCTTGCACGGTGATTGTGCCATGTTTCTTGCTGCGTATTCGTTCGTCGGGGTCACCAATTTGCCAAACTTCTTGGCAGTATATGATTAGGTATAAATGAGACAAAAGATGTAGTATAGTCTGGTTATAATTATCCAAAGGTGCATCTTATATACTAACGACTACGTGACGATAACAGACAGTAGAAACATTTAATAGATATTGAACGTGCGATAAAGAACATAAGATTGCGATGTAGATTGTAGATACAGCACAAAGATATTGTACTGTAACAGTCCACATAATCAACCTTCTTAATTAAGTTTCCGAACATGTAAATAATTATGAGTTTTTGGAAAACATATTATATTAACACTCATACATGAAGTTCAATTTGCGTTAAAACTTTAAAATTTATGACTTTTTCAGTAGAACTTATCAATCAAAAATCATCGTAGTCCACATCACTAATACGTTCATAGTGTATTTAATTAAATCGAATCAACTAGAAACAATGGCTTGAATGGACTATTGCTAGGTAATTTAATTTATGAAGATGGCTCTCTAAAACGATGAATGTTCTCATTGTCAACTTCTACATGACTGACTAACCGTTTCCTAAATCATGTGACATTAAGTTGTCTCATCAAGTTATCGCGACACAAGTGAGCCGCTTTCTAGTGCGAGCTCAATAATCCTGGCGGACAGGTCCTAAGTGTGTTGCCAATAAAAATAGCATCGCTTTTATTGTGCACATTCCTTCCTAGAACCGGGAAAATGTGGGGTCTTTATAGAGCGGAGAGAGACACGCTTATCGTGAAGGCGTGTTTAGTTTTAAATAAAGAGGGTGAAACTTTACATGATAAATAAGCCATGACCATGAAGGCCACTGGAGATCGTGTCTTGTTTGATATTGTAACTTCTATCAATAAAATCTCAGTTTGTACCGTACGAACCTACAAAGGGCAACATGCTTGAAAACAACTATGGTGAAAAGGTTGTCCGTAAAAAGAACCGACTCGAGGGATCCAGGTCTACAGGTGGAGGAATAAACACTTTAAGGAGGCTTCGAGTTGATAGGAAATGACACTACCTTTCGTCCTCCACAAGACGGAAATACATGGACCATTCAAGAAGCAATCGACAGTTATATTAATTTTAATG
Organism: Noctua pronuba; assembly: GCA_905220335.1. NCBI lineage: Eukaryota > Metazoa > Arthropoda > Insecta > Lepidoptera > Noctuidae > Noctua > Noctua pronuba. The sequence goes on along the minus strand of LR999915.1, from coordinate 14,484,211 downwards.
ATTCTTGTAAACCCTCCAGAATAAATCCTATCGTATTTCGGAGTACTTCCTACTAATATTATAAATGAAAAAGTTCGTGCTAAACCAAGCCTGTACCACACGGCACACCTGTACAATGCACAACACCCAATAGTTTCATCGCCACGGCAATAAAAACCCATAGACTATGCCAGCCATCACGCGAGACAAAAGCGAAAGTTGTTCCAATGCTTGATGTATAGCCGACGATGGTGAACCACGAACCATGCTGCTTCATCGTGCGTCGTCGTGTTCCATCGTGTGCTGGCCATGCTTTCCCTCGCAATAGGGGCAAATGTTAAAACTTATCGGAAAACGCATTAAATGTTGATGGATGGAAAAGATTTGTATTATTCTTTGGAGATCATATTAAATGGTGGGTCGTGATGGCGTGGGGGTTATATGACCTTGTGTGTGCCCACCGGAATGCGGGGTTTTAAACCGGCAGGTGCAGCTGGCATCTTTATATTTTATAGAATGCTTCGTATCAGATTTACGAGTTTCGTTTTTTAATACACAATAGTTATCTGAGGCTAAGCTTGAGCTCATATTCCATGCGAGCGAAGTTACACAACAACTTCACACCAGTGGCGATACAACAGGTTCCATACAACTCGATACGAGTACCTACCAGCTTCCCTTTCAAAAATGGCACAGTCAATATTTTATGGACAAATACTATAATCACATTAAAGATATATTCCCGTTACCTGTTACAAAAATTGACCGTTCGCAACTGCTTCACACACCAGTCTCTTCTTATTGTAATTTAGACATTATCAGTGTTATCTACTTCATGAAAGTTAATCTATGACAGCACTGATCACTTGATCAGCAGAAAAATCAACGATTTTTAAAGAACTTCTCCAAAGTTTCCCTCAAGAGTCTATTCCGGGCACCTGTTACTCAGGTCGTCCATCCAACTGGTTTTCGGTGTGGAAAATAGAACATCCAAATTGAATCCAGGGATCTTACAGAAATAGAAATGTTTTTTAATTGCCATCTCGTATTTGGCAGGCTCAATGATCAATCAGTATTGTTCGATCTCTCTATTAGCTCGTTACAGGACATTAGCTGCTCATAATTATGTTATTTTGTACAAATGTCTGTAATTGTATTTGTAATAACATGCTTTGCGGTCGTCTAGCTTATGGTCATAGAGAGGTTGAAATGCCGTATAATGGGTTAATGTATTTATTGTGTGTGTGTAAGTTGTAAGTTGAAGCGGGTGATGATTCATGATTTTGTGTAAGATTGTTCTTCTAATTATCTGTTTATATTTACCTAGAATATAATTAAGTTCCTATGTGCTGATGATTATAAAACGAAAACTTTCGATGTAAAAGTCTTTCGGTGTTAAGTTTAAAGCCACGTTCAGTACCTAAAGATCAGAACCAACACATGCAAATATGTTTAACAAGTCTGCTTATACCTAATGTTTACTTTTTTATATAAGAACCCGTTTAATCATTATCTGTTGTTTTGTAGGAATAAAATACCAACTCGCTTCGCCCAAACTCTTGCACCACGCCCCAAACTTATATTTCCATCACAGTGATAAACTTTCACTTATTAGCGCGCGGGCGAGCGCGGGGGTGAGGCACCTATCGACCGGTGGCCGGGGGGCGGGGGGGGGGCGGGGCGGAATAGCCACCATTATTAAAATTTTATTTAAATGGCGATGGTACACTTATGTACGGCGACCTACTGCGGCTATGTTATGTACTACTTCAGATAATCGATGTTACGACTCTGTTTCCGATCGATCAATACTCTACTTTTGTTATCTTCGTTCGATGCATTCGCATCGTATACCATGTGGCTCCCCATTAGTTCTCAAAGTCTACGAACCTCTTGTGAATGTATCTGTTTGGGTGATATTGTAAAATTAGGGACACATACACTCTGGTCTTCGCCACAACGATTACGCTGGGTCCGCAGAATCTGGTTTCCTCGATGCAGATACAAATAAAAACAAGGTTTTCATTACACGTATGAAATACCCTTCTAAAATAAAGCAGATTAATCGTGGTACAAAAAGAAATCTGGAAGAGAGACATTTTTGGCATAGTATTATATAACATAAGAGAGAACTGCATAGGTTACCTAGCGTACATAATTATCTTACTTTTACGTTTGTTCGTTTGTTTGTTTGCTTGGTATCTACTTTCGCGGCACAATGGTGAGGTCGTGAGATGACATCTGATAACAAGTGCAGGCGCGTGCATGACATCCTAATGTGCAGGAGAAATGAGAAGAGACTCCTACATGTGTGCGTCTGGCTGTAACAACTGTGTACCTGCAGCTCGATATGTTTTAGCAACAGTGAATGAGTAGGGCACCACCCCTATCTACAACGCGATGTAGACGAACTGCGCATCATACCTGACGAAGCAGAGTTTTGCGTGAGATTAGGACATCATCCATTATCGGTAGTGGTCCACCAAACAATGCACTCAGGTCTGGTCTTCCTATTGGAGGATGAGGAACTTCGCAACTTTTTCCTTAGAGCTTTGAAAACATGTATAATTGGAATAAAAATGTTTATAAAACGTCATTAACTTACTTACCAAAGCTGTAAAGATTAGACAATAGTGTCAATTGCGAGATTAAAATGTTTTTTTCTAAAAAATCGTACAAAGTGGTACGTTTCAGACCGATGTTGTAGATACGTAGGCAGGTACTTGTGTTTAGAAAGTGGTAAAATTTTGTCACATTATTAAACAAGCTTTAGCAGTTAACACGGGAACCTGTTTTGTATGACATAACAACATAATATTTGATAAACCAATACGTCGATACTTTCAAAGATTTGGACAAAAAAGGAGCTTGTCAACATTTACGATTGCATAAACATTCTTCATTTTATTTTAGCAGACTGTCCTAATTGCTGCAGACAAAAAAGACACTACTTGACAAACTGCTAATTAGTGCTTGAAAGCATCAGTCAGGAGGAGGTTGCTGCCTTCTTGACGATACAAATTATCTTAGTCACCTTTTTGGACAACCAGGTGGTCTCCACAAAGTGACATCCTATTAGTTTTAATAACGACGAAAAAGACAAAATGTGTGGGTTTTTTTTTCGGACTAGCTCGTCACGCTGTTCCCAAACCACTGCAACTCCTGAAAGTCAGAATCAACAGTGGCGACCGCCAGAGAAGCGCCGAGACAGGGAAGCTCGATGAAGTCTCTGAGAAACAATTTAACTGTCTTGGATCCCGCAACGAAATTAATCAGAAAAGAATAGCGGAGGAGTAAGAAAAACATTTCCACAATTTTCAATGTATTTTTTTTTTAAATATATTTTTATGTATGATTGTCAATTATCTTGTAAAAGTATACATTACAAAACGAAACGATTATCGTTTGACAAGGTTCTCTCGTTGACCAGCAGCTGATGTATCGAGCGTCATTATTCTTAAAAGATCCAGCTTTCAGAAACTCTCCCTACGTCCTTATCTCTTGCTGTCGATGGACAAGCTTAATATTAATATCTTATTGAAGCAAGTAAATATTTCCGTGTTACTGTGACAGCAAGCCCCACCGCCCATAAACACTAGTTATGATAAATCGGTAACCGATCTTGTCACGATAACCGATGAGTGATGCGAACATTACGCACGAGCGCATGCGACGCTAAACGATCACTTACGATCACTTGCGTATAACGGGACAGATGGACATTAGGGTGGGAATACAGTGGGGTGAAAGAATAACCCTTTATTTGAAGGGTCGATTTTTTAGGGGCTTTCATTGCAATTAATGATTTAATTTTTTGGACGCGTTTCGCAGTGTTTGATTTGTACTTTATTTTGATCAGAGATAATCACCAAAAAGCTTAGACAAATAGCAATCATTTTCAAAGGGTTTCTTATTTCTGCAATTACTAAGCATTGTTTTATGCTAGCGGTAGCATATATCAGTCTAGCAGATTTTTTGCTTATACACCATCCTTATCGCTGAAAGACGGACACGTTGTCAAAGCGCCGTGGAGATTTCAGACCATACAAGTTCAGGTTTTCTCACGAACATTTTCTTCTCCTTAAATGAATCGTGTGTTAAAGGGCCTCTTGGCTAAATAATTATAGCAACCGGGTTGATCTTCTAGGTTAAGCTGTACTTCTCAAGGTCAGTCTGTGGATGAGTGACTATCATTAAATACCGAGCTCTCTCTGTGCCTCGGAAAACGTTAAGCCGTTGGTCTCGGCTATCATTTGTAGATATTTGACAATCGTTACAAGTCAGAAGTCCAAAAACCTGAGAACCAGTCTTGCTAAGGTATATCGTCTTACCCAGTAACTGGGTTATAAAGGACAAGGACAAGGAGAAGAAGAAGAAGGACAAATAGGCATTTGCTCTATGTGAAATACTAGTATTCAGCTGCATCCCAACCCAACCCTAACATAGTTAGGAAAAGGCAGGCAGATGATGAAGTTAGTAAAGACTTAAATTAAAAATAAATAAATATTGCAAGAGCGCCAATTCATGAACTCACAACTAAGAGGGACCACACCACAGACCACTACGAACTTACGTAAATCTGTTTACTTTGTTCAGAGCTCGAACAGCCTATTACAAATTGCAAGGCAAACAGCACACTCTCAATATTGATCTAACCCAGAGAACAACTAGCAAGTAATGAGCAGAGAGCATTATCTAATAATCAGGTAAGCGTGACTTTTACCTGCTTACGTCGAGATCTGAGACATACTAGTGATTGGAAAGCAGTAGTGGGCAAGAATGTTTGAGCGTGGGCGGGAACCCCAGCCCTCGGGTTTGGAGTAGATCGGCTTAGAGCCGCAGGTCATCATAACATAACATGATTAGATTACACACGAAATTGAAACTGTCTTGTTGAGTATGTTTTTTGTCTGTTGCAACTGCGTCTGCCTGCTGCTAAATTTTGATGTAGATATTTAGAAACATCTCGAGATCTGGTTTGTTTGGCATAAACTGTCTTAATTCCATCACTGACATTGCTTAGAAATCCATCAAAGAAAGAATCATTTCGGAGCACCCTGGGCTGTCTTTTCTGCTATTCACCACTCACCTGTTTATAGCATGTATTCTTCAAATACATGTATTCTGATGAAATAAAGTGATACTGCGGAGCTTCATCACAAACGATGTCCCACCTCCTGCCCTGATCCTTGAGCAAGTTCACGTTGAGGGCTCTGTCCGAAGCCACTTCTAACGTTATCTAGGTGAAAGAGTTCTGGTTGACGCTTATTTAACTTCAATGTAATCCCATATTCATCGAAACGATAAAGAAAAAGCACATCGTATAAAATAACAAAGTAGAATAACAACAACCCGCCTATTAGTCCGGTCTAACAATGACTGAAAGACCATTGTGTGTAGGCTGTGACTATAATCGTGATTTGTTTACACTCAGTGTGCCCCAGACCTCAACCACGGTGGCTAGTAACTAGTGGCTACATTCCGTGTACCAGTAATGTGTCACCACTCACCGGCCATTACGCTATTATCTGCTCATCGACGTTATGCAGATGGCCGTCATTCCGACCAGCAGCGGTGCGCACGCGACGCTAGCGGTACACGCCAATCTGTTGGGTGGACGCACTGGGTGGTTGGATTGCAGCTGTACATTGTGACAGGGATGGTGTTGAAGGAGATGGAAGGATAAGCTGGACATCAATATAACATCACGTCTGTTTAACCCGAAGGGTTAGGCAGAGGTGTACCTGAGTACACCCACATTTCGCCAGTTATACTGGGTAAAAGGGACACCGACCGTTCCATACATTTTGACTGTATAGGTTTTGAACTTTTGTCGAAAACAGCTGTTTTTTTAAATTACTAATTTCTATGTGGGGGGTTCGTAATGATATATTGAATACGTAGCATTCGTTAGTGCTTGTAAGTTTCCATGTATCTTCCAACAATATATGGAAAGAGGGAAATCTAGTGCAGTTGTAGTGGGACATAGGTTTAGATGGGTTACTAGATGAAAGAAACTCATAGGGTGTCTCTGTTTTATATTTCTTTGATCGTGTGTTTTAGTACAAATTGATGAGATAAGATCTGGCTCACGGAAAAAGAAACCATAACTTAAACAGTTTTGGTGATGGTTGTTTCCTATAAGAACATTTTAAAGTATATTAAATAAGTGTTAGCAATATTGCATGTTACCATTTATGTAAGTAAAAAGCAATAAGCGGCAGTGGAGGGTCCTTTAACATTAATTTGTGGTTTGTGTTGAAGAACTCTTACGAAATGTGTGGTTTCTATTCAAGAGGCCAATATAATAAAGAAATGAATTCGAAAGAAAAACATTCATGTTATATGACATCAACAAGTTTGTGTATTTGGGTGTTGGGGGTAATGTTCGGAACTACAATCTGATTCAGAAAATTCTTTCACTATTTGGAAGCTACATTATCGCCAAGTGTCACTGACTATAAAAAATATAATTAAAAAACTTTCCGCACGATAATTTCCGATCATAACGCGAGCAAAGCCGCGGTCAATAGCTATGTAATATTAGCAGATGTATCTAGTTTCAGGTTTTTGTCCAGCTAGTGCGTAAAACTGCAAACACGCGAATAATCGAACGAATGTTTTAATTGTGGAAAAGAAATCGATTATCGCCGACATCATCGTTCTAATGGATTAGCTTTATCAATTACCGATTGGAATACTGTAGCTCTTATGTTTGATGTACACGGAGAGATGTTCGGTGGGTCGTTGACTTGCCCAAGGACTGCTCTTTCAGCGATGTGCTTCTATTTCTGCCAGTTGGAGACGTTGCAAGTACACTGGACCATGGTGGACTCAGTAGCTTTCTTGATCAGGTCTGTCCAGCGCCCCTGAGACAATGCATTCTATTAGTGATCATAATAGCAATGCCATTAGATACCGAAGTGCTTATGATAATCCAGGCTCTCAGAACGTGGCTTTAACTTTTGTACAATTATATACTGAATACATACAAGTTAACAAAATGTAAGGAAGAAAAAGCAAACTTACTACACCGACTCCAAATAGATTAGGTCAAGAAGACGATGACGGCAATGTGCATGATATGACAACATATCACCCTCCTGCGCCATTCAGACAAGATGACAAACACTCTTTCTCTTTCACACAACGTATCATCAGTAGCCAATTACAACTATTAAATAAAAAATCACGACACACAATAGAAGCCGAATCATGACAGTGACGAATGTGCTTGACAACATAATTACTGCGCGTTGCTTGTAATTGGGCATGTTGCATCTGTTGTGTGGCGAACTTGGCATTGAAGACTAGGAGGTGGAGACTGATGTGGTGGCGTTTATGAGTTAGAGGACTACTTGACATCATTTGAGAGAACACCGAAAAATTACGTAGCCGTGGCCTGAAGAGTTAGGTGCGGTTTGTGTTGGGGAATCTTGACTATGTGTTGGTAAAATAATTATTTGATCAACATTGCTCTCAATATAGTGGCAGAAAACAATGCGAGGAAAGTACGGCAGCATACAGAGAACGTTATAGGCTGATTAAATTTATGCTGTGTTCTTACTATTATCATTGTTATGTCTTTAATCATTAGAAACAACTGATAGAATAGTAATCATTTCACGAAGTAAACTGCTTTGAGTGGTTTTCGATTCAATGAGTCGGTTCATTTGAATGTGAATACACACTACTTGTTATGCTATTATGAAAATGCAGTTTTTCTTTATATATACCATAATTGTTTCAATTTATTACATTTGCCTCGAAGAATCTGACCCATCTTCGCGACTTATAATAACTGTCAGTATCAAACACAACAATGTGACGAGCATGACATACAGACAGACAGTTGTACATGGCAGACGTTTTTGTGTAATTACTCAGCTATGTGAAAGGTCTGTGATGGGTCCCACGGAGGCAAGTACTGACGAACAAAAAGTGGAGCCATTTGTAATGTAATCTGAAGTGATTATAACATGTTTGTAGTTAATAAGGAAGAAACGAACGATGACAGACAAGAATGTGGAAGAATTCTAAACGACGCTGTGTTGGAGAGAGGGCTAGCAGCAGGCCCAGGTAAGTTGAGTGATAACGTAAGTTGAGTGATAGAGAAGAAAAAATGTGTTGAAATATTTTCTTGCAGGATTTAATGGCGGGAATTTCTTTATATATATATACACGTCACGATTTTTAAATTTCACAACCTCATTAGCCCTACACCGGCACCGAGCGTCACCCTTTCAAAGCCATCATTGACGACACCCTCTTGCGTCAGCGAGTTTGAATAAAATCAAATATAAAGAACAACTTGATTTTGCAATATTTAACTATAGAAGTGATAGTTGTGGATGGCGAGATAAACGAAAATATGTAAATATTTATTTTTGGCAACAAATATCTGCAACGAATGCGTTACGAATGGGGGATTTGTTCGCTGATTATAATTGCTTATGTAGTTATACAGTTGTGTATATGGATATTACTTCATCACTGCATAAACTTTGCATAGTATTCAATCATGCAATCACCGCTGTTTTGAACACCCGGATGCCAGTTTTAGGGTGACTTTGGGACTGGTCGATCACAAAAACTAGAGTTTTCTAAAATATTTTATAGGCATATGGACGACGCTACCCTAGATTATAAATATTGAGTGTGAAATTAATGATGCAAAAATATATCCTCTCAAGTCGATTGATGATGATGATGATGCCATCTAGCCTATTCTGACAACAGCGACTGCATTCGATGTCTTTCTAGGGTAGTTGTCGAGGGCTTTGGTGTGCTGCTGTTTGGACACGAGTTGCCATGGCTGAAATAGAATCTTTAAATAGAGTCGGGACACAGGTTGGCCGAGGCAAGAAAAACCTGTTCAGGTGGAGATTCATAGATGATTCTGCCCTGGAGTGTAAATGTGGTGTTGCCCAACGATAGGACACTTGATATCGTGTCCTGTATGCCCTGTGGTTTGCACATCATAGGAGCTGGCAGACGCTACTGAAGTGACAAACTCGTCGCCAAATTTTGCGCTGGCTCAATTTAGATTGTCATCGACACGCTAAGAAGAATATGTGCTCTCAAGTGACTAGCATATCCAACTTTGGCCGAAAAACTCCGAGCACAAAACGGACGTGGCAGTAAGTTACTAGACGGACAAATCAATAACTCAATCTTTGTTATTTAAGAATGTTAGTGTTGCAGACATTGAATATGGACTCACACTAGTGAAAGCCATAAAGTGTCATACTATACTGCGCACAGGTGGTCCCAAAATATTATGAGGTTGAAAAGTATCATATAAACTTGTAATTTTTCCTCGTTCAGACCAATCGAAGACAAAAGACGAAACAAGCGTGGCAGTGAAAGTTGCCACACACAAACACACACACACACACAGAGGCGACAATTAATTATAATAATAAACGCCGGTGCCGGTGAAAGGTGATTGATTCGCGATAAACTCGACGCCCGCGAGTTACGGCTGACGGAATGTGACGCATTTGTTGACAAGCGCCTTATTATTATTATGGTGCGGCATGAGAATGAAGCCGAAGCAAGAGATGTACGAGAAGAGCGAGATGGATCTGAAGATCCAATGTGTTAAGGAAAATAATCTGAAAATGTTGTATCTGAGAGTATAAATGTTGTATCTGAGAGTATAAATGTTGTATCTGAGAGTATAAGTCAGCTGTCGAATGATAAGATTGCTGTTATGTTTGGTTGACCAAATTTACTAACAGCCGATTATGTTCTTCTTCTCCGTGACGGTGCCACGACACCATTTATATTTTGTTGGCCCAAAACTTCGCCACTTCCACCGCATCGTCGGTGACAGTGCAGAGGTCACTTTGTCTGCATGTTTTTGGGCTAAGATGGCATAGGTGAAGTGCAAAATGGTTGGGCATAGTTTGCGACATAGCTCCACCGAAGATCAAAATTTCAGTTGATGTCAGAACAGATTATGATTTGAGGTATGTATAAGCTCCGGGGCTGCGGGACTGTTCGAAAGAGATACCGTGGCCCTGGAACACAAAGGGCAATGAAGGAACATGGATGGGTTTTAGTCAGTAAGAGTCTGACACTCCCTCCCACTCCACCCAGAGCGGGAGAAGTCATTTGATGATTTCCCATCCGAAAAAAAAAAAAAAAAAAGTTATGTATAAGCTTCTAGCTATATATAATCCAGGTGTAAGGTGAGCTCTGACTGCATTACGGGGCGTTCGAACTTAAGAAAGGAGGCGGGAGACCTTGTGAAAATATTAGAGTGGCCATTCTACAATTCTACGGTCATAACAACATTTTGGTATTTTTGAATGTTCCTTCATCTTTGTCTATGGGTTTAAGATCTTGTTTCAGTCACTTTCTTCACCTACTACTACGTAACATTTTATCTCTAACTTCATAAATCATCATATCGACCGTAGACCCGACGGGCTGCTTCACCGATAGCTAGGCCGGTTGCGTAACATACATCTATCGTTCGACTACCGATCCTTATCTACTAGATAGTATGGCTGTCAATTTGAGGAAAGGAATAGAAATGCTGCTGTAACGTCTGTCGGCGAATGATTAACGAATCGTAATCTTGAAGCGATCTTGGACGAAATGATGAATTAATGTATTCTTAGCATTATGTAACTTAATGCCTAGAATGCTTAAAGGTGAAATTTCTCTGGATAAAGTGCACTCTGACTTTGATAGTCTTGTGTCAGCACGATCTGTGATATGCGATGGGAAGGTTATCCCGCCAAAGGTTAAAAGCGGTTCGACCTTCTAGGGTGCTGTGAACCCACTAAAATATTTTAAGTCTACGAGGAATCGAGGATAGCTTTCTAGTAATTTGCCTTTCTGTTACAATAATATCAAGTTCTGGATCGTTTTGGGAAATGATATGTTTAAGATTAGCAATGCTGCTGAGCGTATCGTATTCTTTTCATTGCCATTTGTAATAATTAGGATTATAGCTGTTAACTTCTTCAAAAAGCCATTTTTCATGATGTGTCCTGTTCGCGTGTAACTCCATATCACAACCTGAATTTGTTTTCCGCTGACTCGTACATTCATATCCGTTTTAAATATTCAATTAACGACCACAATATCCTAATAATCTGATCTTTAACGACCAAGTTTGCGGTTAAGCACAGATACATAATCGGATCTAATTTGTCACAGCGATCTGAACGCTCGTTCTGATAGACACGCACGTTCATTGACTCGGCTGGGTAACATTCACTCGGGTACGCTGGTTGTCGTTACGTAAGGAGGACGTGCCTTCATTCATGCTGTGAACGGTGATAGGGTGTTGTAGGGCTGGTACAACTCATTTTGTAGGCAGAAAATAATAGAGGTGGAGAACTGAGAAGTCTTCGAGTAGGTGCTGACGTATTATAATAGTCTAAGTCCAGCGGTTAATCTTAAAGCGGCAGGAAAAGATACTGTCAGCGTTCTTTGATGATGCTGGTTGAGTTGAATGGTGCTGATACACGTGTCATTTTCGTGAACGGGCGCTGTCAATTTTGTTTGTTGTAATTGTTTTTTTTTGTTGTTTTTACTAAGCACACTTTAAACAGCACATCTTGCTACATCGTTCTCACTCAACATGAATGATGTAATCAAGGTTTTGTAAAAATGTTTAGATTTAAATGAGTGTGCATGGAGTTTCTTGCCCGTTCTTCTCCTTAGAGATCTACGCTAGGGAATGGGCAACTACAGTACTTTCACAGTTTTATGCCTTGTGTCTGTGGCTGTAGCTACATTTCATTGTTGTCTTTGTTTCGAAGTCTAAAGTGCCTGTAACTGGCCTGCTTGAAATAAATACGTTGATTTTTTATTTTGATTGATTTTGCTGTTATGTCCTGAGTCCCAGATCTGATAAAGAACGGCCTATTGATTTCAAACCGCGAAACGGTTAGTTGTTTGAAATGTATTGGCTGTCCTTTTCAAGATTAGTCTTAAATGTATCATCTTCAGCCGAATTATATACTATTAGTCTGACAGCCCTGAACACTTTTGACATAAACACAAAAAATGTAGTTCTATTTGGCCATCACCACACGTAAATATACTTTTTTATAATCACTTGTAATATCATCACGTCGACGTAAATCCGTACATCCTTGTCTATAATTAGGGTGTAAATAAAGCATTAGCATTATTTGAGGCGATGGTGCGGTAATAGCGCTCATCTTGAGAGTCCATGTCGGCAGGTTGCGCTCGCGCATCGTTGGGCGCGACGCGCGTGCGTGACCGAGGAGTTTACTGCTGACTGTTGGGTTCAGTGGGCAAGGCTTTTGTTGTGGCGGCAGACAAGTATTTGGTCCTACTTCTGTAATACTGCACAGTATGATTCTTCAGATGAACCTATAGGAATAAAGGACCATTAAAATTGGAGCTTACGGAGACAACACTATAGTAACCTCTTATATTACGATTATGTTAAAAAGAAAATTGAAAACCAAAACGCAGACGATACAACTCTTCTAACATACGGAATCTTCTCAAAATCCACCGAATTATTTAGTTAGCCCGAGCTTGTCTGACGTAACGCGCGGTAACCCGACCCAAGTTTTTGTCGAACGAAAGTTGTCGGTTAGGTAATGATCAACTAACACTAACACACATCTATGCTATCCTGGTCATCGGACAGTGTCAATTACTCGTTATCTAATGTTTTGGAGCTATTTGCAGCTTAATGACGATTTTAAAATAAAAATATGTGGTGGATTTATGTAATGGATTTTGTTAAATGATATTTTGTGGGTTCCGGTTTGCGATTTCTTTGACAAGTTGATTATGATGCTCGAAAAGGTTCAAAGAATCTTCCTATTATGCCTTTTCCATAGGTTATACTACTTGTTTCCCTACATATACCCTGCCAACTATCTGTTTGGGATGTTGGGCTTTTACTCTTTGGAGGCGAGAAGAGGATTTGATCAGCTCACGGTGGCCTATAAAACCTTACGGGGACGTATCGACTGCCCAGAACTCCACACTGTTTTCTACCGGTTTTTGAGCCCGACAAATACCTACATCGGACATCTTCATCAGAGCCACTCTGTAGCTGAGCACAACCTGTTCGCCCAGCCGTTTGCCAAATCTGTCACCAGAGCTGAATTCGTCGTACTCTAAAGGTGCTCAACGCCCGGCGCCCTTCTGACTGCCAACCCTGAACGTGATGTGTTTGCGGATGAATGGAGTAAAGTAATGCGTATATGTCTGGTCTTCTGTGAGAGAAAGTCCACTGTTCCGTGTTAGATTTAATGTAATTATATATCTACATTTATACAACATTGTCAAAATGATCCGTATCTTTGTTTCTAAGTTAAACGTATATGCCTAAATATTATCGCACTGTTGATATTTGATCTGTCGGAGTCGAGCCAAACGTTGGAAATCTAACAGTTACTGACTGCGGCTTTATTTAAGCTTTCAATTACGTGTTGCCTAGTGTTCGTGGAGACTGGCCCAAGACTGCTAAGTGCCGAAGCACTACGCACTGAAGTAGTTATCAAAACAATTTGCCATGACGAACATATTCTAAATCGACTTGCTTGCTTCTTTTGTTCAATGAAAGTGTAAACGCAAGTACTAACACAATGCTAATTTACATGCTAACAGATAACATTGACAAGTTGCATGTTAGAAGAGAGTGCGCGGGCGCCGCGGGAACAGATGTCGAATGATACAGTAGTGTCGATGAACTTCCGGCCGCTGAGGATACTATCTCTTTATGGCATGTCAGATATAATGTTTTTTAAGAACTTTATTTACATAAATGCAAGGTATATTGTACAATTCGTTGTTGGCTTTAACAATCCGGTGCATACATATAAACAAACGATCCGGTGAACTCTACATCGTAAGTTTTGTTGATAGCAAAAGGATTGCTGCAATTGTAGACATCATCGACAAAAAGAACATGGATACTTTGAAGACTGGCTTTAGCCATCGATATTACATTATTAGCGACATGGATATCATACAAAATAATGTTTGTCATCGCCGTTTGAAAGGAATATCTGTTCGTAGTTCAAGACTCCTAAATACTTTCAAAGATTAATTTTATTCACTTTCCCAGTAACACAAGCAGATCAATGCACTTCCAGTGGTTACAGTCGACCCTGTCCCTGCAGTCACGTCCAAACGTAGGAAAAAGTAAATGTCGCGTGTCTAATGTTCCACTTGTTCGAGTAAAATCAATTCGTTCGGTGTACCGGCCTTGAGTGCGGAGCACAGGAAGGGCTGACGCATTTCCTGGATAAATTTTTTAGGATAATATTTGATGTTTCGCTTGATTGGATACTTGAAAGTGTCGATTTGATTTTGTTTTTCTGTCGACGGGGTTTCGGTTGGAGGAGCTTCCTGTACAGTTTTGACAAGAATCAATCAACTAATCTGACCTATAGTAGTTCAGGACTAGACATACGCCTCTCCCACGCTGCGTCACAACACCGCGTCTTCTCCTCCTCCATCCACTCTGGTCCAGACATCTGTTTAAAGTCTATAGTCTGTTTAGCTGAAGGGACTCTACACCGTCCTATACATCCATCCGGTCTCCTTTCCTGGACTCGTTTACTTCACGGCCATCGGAATAACTAATTGAAAATATTTGAGAACTGGATGAATGACTTGCGTAGTTATTTGAATAGGTTTGAAATAACGAGTAACGTATAAGCGGCAGCCGCTGTCTTTGACCATGCTTTCCTGTTTGCCCTAGCCGTAATAGAAAGTGAACCTGTTTCATATCCCCAATATTTACTGAACAGGTTCAAACCTCAAGATTAAACGTCAATATTACATAATCAATTTGAGAGGAAAACGGATGTCTTTCGCTAAGAGGACAGAAAATGTGACGACGACGACGGTCAAGTGTGTTTCATTTAGCTATTAGCATCCACACTTCCGAAAGTTACACAATTTCATACACACCTAAATTTTCCCCACAATCTTTTGTCCATCTTATTATTATGTAGCGTAGAGGAGAATATGCTTTGCACATTAGGTGTGATGTAATATGACCTTTAGTGACCCGCTGTGCTAGGATATACTATTTATTATGTTTTGGTCGATTTAAAACGCATTATTTTATAAAAGTAATAAAACTGTGAATCACCGTTATGCTGACATACTTTAGTAATTACCAAAGTATTCATAAAATAAAATAAAATGGTTGATGCATTTTTGTGCTTTTTAAGCAAAGTTTTCGACAAAATTGTAAATGATTTATTGCGGGTTCAATTCTTTTGCTCCGATTGAAATTCGCTTCAAATATTATTGCTTGCAGATAAAATAATGCAAGAGACGAACTAAGAACAGTCCTCATAAATACTCCATCAGATTACCTACACACGTCGCAGCTTCGACACCCACAGTTCTCAATTATCCTTATCACTAATGAAAATATTGATAACTATGGACTAAGGTAAGGTCCCAACCTCACAGTTCGTCCTGCCGCATGCCGTAGCAGACACAACAACAACAACAACAGCTTTCAAAGCGTTTTGTCTTTGTACAAAGATCTTCAAGGGAATTGAAAGGCGCTTTTCGTTAATTCCATACAGTTTACCTCTTCTTTCAACGTTACCGTTGACAAAATGCCACTTTGCTTTGGATAAAACCTTTACTAATTCAGGCCTTCTCATTAAAAGCCATATAATTACTACTCAAGAAGCACCACGCCCCGTTTCTTTCCTAATTGTTTTGTTACCACTTTACCCAGAAGTTCAGCAGCAGAAAGATGCGTACGCAAACGATTCCCACAGAGCAGTAATGTGCGGCTCGCAACATTATCGCACCGCATGTAATCTCGGTTTAATACGGCGGTTATATTCACATTAGACGCGCGTTTAGTTGGCAGAGGTGTTGTGGGGTCATACGAGGTTGAGCTGTCAAGTTGGAGCGGAGATTTGGGTGTTATGACAAAACGATTGGTCCAACGATATGTAAACTTATATTTTAACACTGGACAAAGGCAGGAAGATGAGGAGTATGGTGGTTTAACCAGGCCCTTAGCGCAAACATTCCCGTAGCTGAGGGCCTGGACAAAATAACAATCTATTAGCGAGAACGATGATGGAAAAAGGGCTTGGATGATTTTTGGGTATGAAGCCTGGCCGGCCTAACTTCCGATGGCTTATGTCTCGGAAACGTGACAACATTTTGTCTCATACAAAACTGGTTTGTATCGATCAATATAGGTTTTAACCGTAGCCGCAACTTTGAAAAAAAAAAATGGCGGAAGTTAGGCCGGCCATTAAATTCAAATCCCTTTCAAATGTAAGGATTGATATATTAGTTACCGAAAAACTTACATCAATCTTGTTTTAGGTCGTTGTTGAAATACAAAACGCTGCAAAAACGATTTCCACTTGTCAAAACAATCTGGTCAGGGCACAGAGTTCCCCTGCGAGAGATAGCGGGCTATGAGGCTGTACACCACCACGCGGGCCCAGGGTGGCTTAGTGGATGTCACAAGTCTTCGAACTTTTGATTCTTAGACACATGGCCGGTTTCTTCACGATGTTTTCTACATTGTTTTGAGAGCAGGGAAATGATCATGGATCAGGATAATGTCAAAACCCAGTGAGATACCTATTACAGAAAGGGAAAACGTCAATCCAACGTCTTATCTAAATAGTTTATTTATTTATTTTTCAACACCGGATTAAGGAAGCTTCTCGATGATGTACGAGCACTTAGCACGCAGTCATTATTAACAGTAATTAATTTCAATGTTCTCCTCAGTAATGTTTAGTGACCTTGGGCTAAGGTTGGTACAAATTATTGTTATATAACGTTCATATTTCACGCCTCGTTTAGCTTTAGATATTGAGGTTGTTTTTTTCTGTTGTTGTTATCATTAATGCTAATTTTGGTTTGGCTAGAATTTACGCATTTAGGGAGTCTTGGATGTTGGGTGCCAAGGTCTACATTTAGCAGAAGTAGTGCTTTACGTAAAATGGTTTATGCAGTATATTTAGCAGGCTGTGTTGCGTTTGCAAATAGGCTTGCGGTTGGCCGCAACTTGCCTGATGTGAAGCAATGATACTGCCTGGGGTGCAGCACGTTTACCTAGAAGAAACTGATTCTTCACTTAAAATTTGAAGAGATTCAGATTGTAATGATCGGGGAACAGAGAATCCAGAATCACAAGAAAAGGATGGCCTATATTCAGCAGCGGGTGGATTCAGGCTGTGGATGATGATGATGAAACGTTCACGAACTGTCTCTGTTTCTATATAAAATGTTGTTCTTTCTTTCAAATTCCACCATGACCATTGGTGAACCCTATGAGCTGGCTCAGGAGTTCACAGAGGGCCGACCCTAACGCTGATGAGTGTCATCACACATGATAAGAACGACGAATAGATTTTTAGGTAGGAACTGGTGAAAATAGGTATAACACCTGTGCCGAATCCTACAGGCAATGTGCGAAAGTCATTGCAGTTTTTCGTCAAAAAATCTACTTTTCCAATGTTATGTTGTTTTCTACTTACTTTACTTTTCCAACGTTATCTTAATATATTAAAATAATATGTCACTATATCTCAATAACCTTTTGTGAATTATGGTTACTTCCAGCTTGAAAAATAGGATAGTTTTGGACCCGACAGCGGCGCTGTGCGCAGGGGCGGGTCGCTGGTAGTTATTTATCTACATCTACACTAATATTATAAAGAGGAAAACTTTGTTTGTTTGTTTGTTTGATTGTAATGAATAGGCTCAAAAACTACTGGACCGATTTTAAAAATTCTTTCACCATTCGAAAGCTACATTATCCACGAGTAACATAGGCAAAATTTTATTTTGGAAAAAAATAGGGTTCCGTAAGATATTTGGGTTTTTCGGACACAAGGTGTAAAAAATCAACAAGAAAAGTTACTTATTTTGCGTACGCTGCCTAAACTATAAAAGATAGAACCATAAAATGTTCTAATTAATTGTAGATCTTATAAATATCTACAAAAAAATCCGTGACACACTATACCTATCTATGTCGAGTGAGGCACAACAACCATTTTTTTATCTTGATTTTTTTTGGACTACATTTAAACGCATTTATTTTACTCATGCTATAATCCTTATCAAAATTAATTATTTCATCACTACGTACAGTTTATGTAGATAATATTTGGCTTTTGAATGATTAAAATTGGACGTTTGGTTTTGAAGTTATGGCGAAATTAAAATATATTACGATTTCTGCTGCACGGCCCGTTGCGAAGTGGGCGTCACCAAGGCGGGGTGCGCGTGCGCGTGCGGGAGGGGAGTTTAGGTCTATGAGTAAGGTATCCGCGCGGCTAAGACGCTAATCCATTACTAACCGTTGACAGGCCCGCACCTACGGTGGCCGGTAGCCACCACGTGGCCCCCGACGCCCGGTGCATCCCCCGCGGCGGCTGGGGCGAGAGATTCTCTCCCTCTCACGTCCCGCCACCTTCGCTAGCATGACTGCTTCGCAGAAGGAGGTAACGTCTTCCCATTCATCACCATGACCTGAACCAGGGCCGGGCGCGAGAGGTCGCCGCCGCCGATCGCCGCTACGAGAACACGGCGGAGCTCCGCCCAAGCGGGGCAGACCTCCACGGTGTGCGCCACCGTGTCCTCCGGGCGATCCTCACAATGATAGCACCCGGGTGTTTCCTCCCGCCCGATTCGGTGCAGAAACCTCCCGAAACAACCGTATCCGGTGAGGACCTGTGTCAGGCGGAAGGTGAGGGCGCCGTGGCGCCTCTCTAGCCACTCCTCAAAGAGGGGACTTATCGCCACTATTATGGCGTGCCCTGCACTGGGTTGCGACAGTCGCTGTCTCCATGTCACCATGAGATCGCGTCGGAGGTTTGTCCGCTGAGCGGTGATTTGCCGCGGCAGCGGTGTTTCCCCCCAACGTAGTGCCTCCGCGCGCCATTCATGCAGGCGCGCGAGGACTATCGCCTCCAGATCCCATGCCGGCAATCCGGCTAGGAGGCTCGCCGCCTCGCGGGAGATCGTGCGGTACCCCCGGATTAGCCTGACGGCTACCACCTTTTGGGGCGCGTTCAGATAGTGGGCGGCACGCCGCTTAATTGAACGCGCCCACACCGGGGCCCCGTAAAGGGCCATGGACCGCACAACCCCCGCATAGAGCCTACGGCAGGAGGCGTTTGGACCCCTCAGGTTGGGCAAGAGCCGCTTGAAGGCAGCCCCTGCCCGTTCCAGTTTGGGAGCCAAACGTCGGAAATGCTCAACGAAGTTCCACCGGCTGTCGAGGACGAGTCCTAGGTACTTCAAAGTCGATTCGATGCCGAAGGGAACCCCTCCTACCGTCAGCATGGATCCCGACGGTGGTGCATTCCGAGGCCCATGAAAGCACATGGCCTCGGATTTGTGCAAAGCCACCTCGAGACCCAATTGCCGGATCCTCTCAAAAATGATCGCAACTGTGGGGAGCCCCCCTTAATCTGTTATTTTTTTATTATTGTATAGAAATCGTAAAGCGGTTCACAGAATACATCTACCTACCAAGTTTCAACGGTTTAGTCCGAATAGTTTCGGAATAAAGTGACTGTGACATTCAGACGGACAGACAGACAAGACGAATCTATAAGGTTAGACGAATCTATATGGGTTCCGTTTTTTGCCATTCGGCTACGGCACCCTAAAAATCGTGTTTGGGCTCATTTCATACACCTTGATGAAAACTTTAGAATTTGCTGGAGTATGACTTTCATCGAAGGTCTGACGATGGAGCGAAGGGCAGCTGCAATAGGACCTCAAAAGTTTACAGCATCTATATCGTGTTCGGGCTCATTTCATGCACCTTGATGAGAACTGTAGATCTAGCTGGGCTCTGGCTGTCATCGAGTGTCTGAGGATGAAGACGTAAAGGCTGTCGAGGGCAGCCCTTATTTGGAAAAACATAATAAGAATAGTTTAGTGATTCTTATTCTGGATTGCACACAAAATAAAAAACGCGGAAAATTTATTCCTTTTGAGAGCTTCCGTTGCGTCCGCTGCGTAAACGGTTAAAGTTACGCAGCAATCATGCATGAATTGTTCCTTTTAAAAGTTCTAAAAAAAGTCCGTGATAGCATATATATTATATATAGCGTATATCTTTTAACTTACTCACTCACTATAACCTTTTTTATGGTTCTCAATATTCTTCAAAAAATATGCGTTATTTTTGCAAAGGTGTTTTTGTAAACATGGTATTTATCCTTAACCAAATAAATACGTTATACATCACAAGAGTATTTAATTTAGAACGAAATTGCTCTAACATCATTTGATTCTAATGAATATCTTAGGAGATCCGAGATATCACAGTTTTAAAATAATTCCGCAGCAAAATAATAATGGTTAGGTACCGCGCTCGCATTTTCATTATGTGGGTGATGTGCTCCTTTAGAATTGACACACACCCTCTAACCCTCTCTTATGTGACCCAGACGAAGTTGCGCGGGTCAGCTAGTAAATATCATAAAGAGGTAAAGTTTCCATGTTTGTATGTAGGGGGTAATCTCCGAAACTGCTGATCCAGTTCCGAAAATTCTTTCAGCAATTGGAAGCTTGATTGTACTCGAGTGTCATAGGCTATTACGATGTTACCATGGGATAATTTCCGACCACAACTTGGGCGAGGCCACGGACGAAAGCTAGTTTGACAAAAAACTAAGTTGTCTAGTTAATAGACAAATGAGTTCCATTACCGTACTAACAATTGACGCACGATCCGCCCCGGTAATCGAGCGGCTCCTTGATCGCTGCGTCGGATCACTCGGCTCATAAATCATGTCTGTGCTGTAGCGTCTGTAGTCGCTTGCGCTTGCGCATGGGAAACTGCGGCGGAAGCCGAGACCACCTGTCGCTTTGGATGGTGTTATGTTGTATGTTGCCAGTGCGGAAATAAGTAATAGAAGTTCAGTGAATTTCTATTTCTTTTGTTTTTTTAACATACAGTTACAGACAGACTGGTACGATTTTGTCGCTAATGTTTTGCTTTATAACTGATACAATATCTTCTTTGAATTGTTTCATTGTTTGAACATTTCTATTAATATGTAGTCGTTTAGTATACAATGGCATTGTGTTTAGTAAATATTTGACATCTGCTAATATCTGTCATACGCTGTAACGACTGCTTGATGCTATTGTATTTTATTGTATTGTATTCTTCTACTCACGTAGACATTGTATTGTATTACGGATATTGCATCATTATAACTGATTTTATTGAGCAATTTTTTAAATATGTTGAACAATCAGTGGCTAGCACATTTAAAACTAAACATACTGAGTTTTTTCACTTTTCTGTAGTTGAATATTTATTTTTTTAATATTTAAATTAGATTAAGGAATCTTATTACTTAATAATATAGTGATGCTAAACTCAATGATTTGATTACATGTTGTCATTTCTTTTCTCTCTGTTTTTTATTACACCACGGGTCTTTACGGTTTACTTTAAATAACTAATACATTTCAAATACATTCCGTTTTTGATTATACGGTTACGTAATAGCCACACAGTTAACTTTTTTTTGTCCTAGCCTGCTCGGTCCCACTCCTGGGCAAAGGCCTCCATTCACTTCTTCCATTTCTCGCGAACCCGCGCGTCCTCCTTTTAGTTCTGACGGAACCTGTCTAGTTCGTCCCTCATCTCCTTAGTGGCAATTCTAATAGTAAAATAAGGAAAAAATAAAAATAAATAAATAATAAATATTATTATATTAAAATATAATAAATTAGGCCATCAGGATAGTTTATTGTTTGTACATTCAGCCGGTCATCACAATAACACCAATGCTGTCATTCATTCAATATTACCATTCGACAACACAATACTCGTAAATTGTTTAGTCTCCCATAATGCTGTTCAAAAGCTTTCTCGCGTCGCGTCTGGGTGCGCGTGAGCTTCGCCGCTACTCGTGAATCAACTCCCGCGCACGCTGCACGCGCATCTGTGTTCCTCGAATTGACGGCGTTCGATTGATCGATATTTCAATTACTTTTCATTATTTTTTGACAATTTTATTTTGTTAATTGTGCTCTGTGGACTGGACTCGAGTGTACTTGTGATTGGATTCTTTAATTTCTTTTGTTTGGATTTGTCTCGTTTACTTGCTGTAAGTACATATATTTTTTTAATTAAATGTACTTACTAATAAAAAAAAAAGATTTTTTCAACTATTTTTCATGAATATTTGATATATTTACATACCTACATTTAAGGCGTTGAAATTTTAAATACTACTGTATAATTGGGTGCAAAAAAGCATAACAGACGGTATCTGGGTACTAGATTCTACTTATTGCTAGTGGCCTTACAGGAACTTCGTCATACAGCGATTTTAGCTTTCATACATATATATTGACCAACCTATTTTTCAATTAACCATAAATCATAAAAACTTTCTTCTTTATCTTAAGAAGGCAATCAATTAACACTTACAAGACGATTAATCTTTCCTAGTTATAAGAACAATTGCCGCTCCATCGAGTACGGTCTCGCCTCACTAGAGATCAAGGCCGCGGGTTCGATTCCCCGGCGGTGCAGCGGTGCCGCATCGGCCGCATCTCACGTCGCATCGATATGAAACTTAATTACTGGCTTTGTTTCAAATAGAGCGTTGATTTTCTCCAAACTGGCGTTTCTATCATCGTATGTCGTTCAATACTCAGAGAAGATCAAAGATGCTATGGATGGACCGGTGAGAGATGAAACTAGATGAACTAGATGAGTAATGAGATGGGAGATGTGTTCAAGAAGAAGACTTGCTGAACCAACAAGTTATAAAATAAAAGGAGGGAAGGTCACGCAAATCCAAAAGATGCTGGTAGCGCGGTCCTGATGATTGTTGTAGTACTTGGGGACTATGGGCAACAGCGAAGTATTTCAACAGTTTACGTTGATCAATAAGTTTGGTGGTCGAAATGATGAGAGATAGAACGATGATGAAAAAAGTGTACTCTGAACATATCCCTGTTTTGCACTTATGGCCTTGCGGCTTGTAATATATTGTAATTTTATTTGAGTTGGCCCATAATTTGGCTAAAAGGCAAATCCGTCAGTGGCGCCCCTCAGTCCTTCCTTTAATTAGCTGTCAGTGGTGCTGTATGTTCTCCATCCTTTTGAGATTCCATATCACAACACGCCGGTTGTTTTCATACTAAGTAAAGACTTGCCGAAATCACAATAGTTGCACCTGATTTAGCAGACAGGTAGATCACTCATTGCCAACAACCGGGTACAACTACAACCGTACACAATTTCATTTGTAATTAAAAATTATCGAGCCAAAAGACGTTCAATACTGGACTGAACTCCTCCAAGCATCGCCACATCGACCGGTCCTGTACTTCTCGCATCTGATTTCATGTTAGCACATACATGCGTGTCAAAGCACGCCCCAACATATCTAGATTTCCATGTGCTAACTAGAAACGATTAATGTCTTACACTCAAGGCTCGAAACGAAAGCCCGTCCCGTCGGGCAGGTTACAGCATTTCACCGCTATATTTATATACGAGTTGATGAGGGACTGGTGGAGGCTTCGAGAAAGTTGCCTGATGCTGTGGGCTGCGGGGAAACAGAAGATTAAGAAATAGGTCCTTAAACTGCCTACGACATTTGACATAATATGTTTATGTTATAAATGATCTTACATATTATTATCTCACGAATCGCATGTGATTAAAAGAGTGATGAATAATTGTTGATGGATGGAGAGGGAGAGGGAGACCAAGGAAACGATGAATGGATTGTGTGGTAGTCCAGGATCCAGGGTCCATTTTTACAATTGATTACTATCAAGCTAATTTTCCGTAAGTAGCTTCATTTTGATGAGACGCCCAACTTTTTCTCTTACAAAAATTCTTGATTGTGGTAGCTATGAGGAATGATATGAAAGAAAAAGGTGTAAATGATAGGTGTGATGTGGTGATGGTGACAGGGGAGATCGGAAGAACAAAACATGTTGCGCCGCCCCCAAGTAATATGGGACAAATACCAACATATTTTAGTCTCATATTTGTTACAA
Source organism: Noctua pronuba (assembly GCA_905220335.1). Classification (NCBI taxonomy): domain Eukaryota; kingdom Metazoa; phylum Arthropoda; class Insecta; order Lepidoptera; family Noctuidae; genus Noctua; species Noctua pronuba. The sequence continues at coordinate 14,460,208 of LR999915.1, read as the reverse complement.
TTATTGTTGCAATTACTTTACAATAAACCTTTTGAGTTTTACAGTCGACTTAAAAAATTGAAAATGCTCGTGGTTGATATTTGCATCAAATTGGTCATTTAAACAGTGTGGTGGCTAAGATCGGAAGGAAGACTATTTATGAGAGGATTTATGACATAAACGTATGTAAAATGTCGTAGGAGTTTCGAACGAACTTTTCCTAATCAACTAGCAAAATTGAAAGTGTGTAAGAAGTTAAACTTGGACTTAAATCTGACGAAGCAAAGATCTCATATAATCTGACTGCAGACATCAAAAGGCAATGGGCAAGCTTAGGTAGATGATCTCATAAGAGAGAAGGAATCATATTACGAAAATGCAAATTCATGAAAACATTCTAGTAAAGTTTATCCTTGGTACGAACCACGAAGAAGTCTTATCAGCCACTAAGGCCAGACCATATTTACTCGAAGATTTATAAGCTTCACACCATACCAAACACACATTAGATTAAATATTTAACTTAGCTGCCGTACCTTCTTTGTTTAGCATGGTTCTCCAATCTCGAGTTGATAACAGACTATTTAGTATTTTGCGACATCATTTTGGTCATTCAGAAACTGTCATAATAACAATCGAATGATGACCCATTTGCTCTCACAGGGAAGACGCCTATGTCCCAGCAACGTTATAACTCTATGACCTGTTCTATAATTTCAACGTACGCTTGATGGGTATCCTTAGTAACCACTCCCATACTCTCATCATTATGAATAATTATATTCCAATCATAATCTATTTCATCCCGCCCTATAATCTTCATAATATTTCCCTCGTATTTCTCTCAAGGCTCAATTAACTCTTACTCGGACAGGAAGGAAAGCGGTTGACCTATATTATCTCTTATTTTTTATGGTTTCTACTAATTTCCATTTACTTGGTTTACATTTACAGGAAGGGCTGTGTTTTGTGAAATATTCGTTGTGCGGAGATTAATGACTGTCAGTTTGTTGTTTTCATTGAAAGCTACAAGCTGTTCAAGCTGAGTCAGATATTAAAATGAAAAGCTATTAATTTATTAATATATTCGTCTTCACCTCTGTTTAAGTTATTGTAAATTTAGCTATTTAACTTTTGATTAAGTACCGACTATACAGCAAAATACAAAGTAGTAACGTATGATCAGTGCAGTGAAAAGTTTATTCTCCGGATGCTTTGTTAAACACGTGTTAATTAGTCACTTTCCATTCTTCACTGTTTATTTCTTCTTTTGTTTTATCTTGACCGTACCTCACACCATCCCTCACAATTATTCCACCCATTTCTGTACTGTACACGTCCCATTTGACCCTTACAGTACAGATTATGCTAAGTCACACATGCATTATGCATAGCCGTCACTAGTGGGTCTATAGTGACACCTAGATCAGTCGCCTAAATACCACCACATATCGGTAACTGATACACGTTGTCACCTACTTCGGAAAGTCACGCGTTACCGCGTTAGTGGTAAATAACCGGAGATATTTATTATTATTGTTGCCAAAGGCCATGGCAGCTTGCATTTACCTTTAATTGCCATTATTGTATTTGGAAAAACCCCGGAAGGTCATCGATCATACTTTTCTCAAAATATGACGGTACACGAAAAACGTTACTGTTTCGTAAATATCATCAATTCTGCCAATATCAAAGCGTATAGCCATCTGGAAAAGACGAGTTAGATATAATAGGGGTAGCCCTCTTTAGCCCGTAGGAACCCTTTCTCGGATATCCGTCGGAAGGCACCCTCATTAACTATAGGTACGCTTTAAAACCATTTAGTTCAAATAAAGGAAAAGAAAATTGTCTGTCTGTACCAGATACATACTTAAGCGGGTTACCTATCTCAATCTACATAATCTGTTCACACCGCGTCACTCAGAAATGAGAACAGTGAATCAAATCCGCGCAAACACTGCAAATTGTTACACGTTCCGTTTGACGTCGCGGGAATTTTGAGAATTATGGTAATTCGTATAGTTCAGATAGTGTGAGGAATTGTAATGAGTGTAGGTCGAAATGTTTTTTGTTTCTATGTCAAGGTAAACCAAATGTTATTTTTGTCGGGGTTAAGTGATCACCGGTTTTGGGAATTCACTTTTGCTATGTGACGATGGTTTTAATGTTACAACTATAATAATAAAGAATCCAATCCAATCATTAAATAAGTACAATTGCTTGTAGCTGTAGATGCTTACAAGATAACATATAAACGGCAAAACGAAGAACTAACGTTATACATAATCGTGTCGTGTCGTGTAAATCATAAAGTGATCGAGTTTATTTAGTATTAATTTGGTTTCGTTCTCGATACATTCTCATTCGATAACTCCGGAAAAGGAAGTTCTAAATTATATTGGTATTGTGTAATCGATCGGGCGATAACGATATAAGATGCATTTAACTAGGATAAATTGATAACATTGGATATTTTATCGTCATGGTGAAAAGAGAACTATCACTTGACATGACATAACATCACACCTGTAATCTTCGACGAGTAAGATAGTGGTGAACCTATATTACACTCACATTTGCCAGTTATATATTTTGAGTCACCACAGCACAACAGTCTAGAAAAGTCACGTTTTAATTAATTAGCACATACGTCTCATACCTACTTATAATTTTACTAACACTTTTCACACAAAATACAATGAATCATAATTATCTATAACAAAACAAAAAATGTCAGACAATTAAAACTACAGTTACGTAATTATAAAACAAACATGAGAATAAATTCACGTGAAAAATCGTGAGTTTTTCTCATTTGTGTACAATCATTTAAATTAACAATATAAAGTGTAACAAAACGTGTTTTTTAGCATTTTTCGCTGCGATTTCGTAAAAAACTGTAATTGCGTTTCTGTTGAAAATTAACTGTGGCAATAGTTGAGTTCTTTAGAGCCAATTAAAGTGTGTTTTCTGTAAATATAATTATGCGAAAGGGAATAATAATTCGAATCTTTAGAATAATCATTACCAAAGACTACTACCTAAAGGGGGATGTATTCTTGCCGGTTCTTCTCCATATGTAAAGACAAATTGGAACCGTGCACCCAGTTCTAACGTTTCATAAGTTCATTTACTTACGTCTTTATGAAATCAAATACGTATTTTGAATTTGAAAATGTAACTAGAAATTGTTGTAAGTAAATTACCAATATAGTTATTCCAAATAATCATTCCAAAACTATAATTATTTCAAGTAGAGAAAACATGATTATAGTGCAGGTTGAACTTGTTATACATTTCCGAGCGGGTCGTGAGTTCGAGTCGTGATTGAGACAGAAACCTAGTTTCACAAATAGCACAGAAAACTTATGGGCGCAGGCGGGATAACTAATGTTTCAGGATTCTGTTACAATTAAAATTTATTGTGATACAACTATCTAGAGTTATAGAGAAGTATGAAAGAAGAAGACATACTGCGCTGACCACAAATACATTGGGATGGGATAACGGCAGGAGAATGATGATGTCATACAACTATCCGTGTTATAAATCTTACATTATTAGTTGCTAGTTTTTGCCGGTGGCTTCGCTTTTAGTGTATATTATCCCACGGGGACGTACTAACGGGATAAAAATTATCCTATGTTCTACCCCAGCTCAGGTCTGACTAGGTCTATGTGTTTCCCGAATTTCTATCTCATAGATATTCGGGACACACATAGACCTTTAGATATGATTAGATTTTATATAGATATGATTATGTATGTGGGTAAATAGATGTATCTTAACAATTTTGATATCTATTCCGCAAGCCAAATTAGTTAGATTATAATTACAAAAATCAATTAATCCATTATAATCCGGAATTAGTTTAATTTATCATCTATTAATAATAATTAAATACACAATTTACGTATTACATAGCAATAATTGTGACTTCCGTTTACGGAAATCCGTCACAAATACTTTCACATTCATTTTTCTTCACAAGACGGAAATGTAAATAAAATGAATAGAATACTAAACAATTTGCTCTTTCTAAGTGTCCCTATTCAATACAAATCTATAATTCAACGACAAGCAACGCCCAGCTACAACTGCTGGTTCCATGAGCATGACATTTTGCATGAGAGTTTAATTAAGTAAACTCTCATGCAAAATATGTCTGTAGCAGTAAGGAAGGAATTTTAAAAATTCAACCCCTAAAGGGTTTAATAGGGGTTGAAAGTTTAGTAGTTCGTCATATTTGCACTTTTTAACGCTACCAGGCACACGACTTGGTACTTATTAATAATAAGAGCTTGTGATTTTGAATACCAATATTTAAACAATGTTTTAAGAATTAAATTCAAATAGGTAAGTACAAGCATAACGCACAATCCTCCACAAAAAATTGTGCCTCCTTTACACCTTATTCTAAACGTGTAATGAAATCACACCTTAACGTTCGGCAGCACAGCTCGTCAGTTCATCCCTGAGCTTCATCCCGTTACCATAGCAAAGCCTAGCCACTAACGGCACCGCTTAGTTTTGTGTGTCGCCAAATGTCGCGCCGTAACGTCCAGCAAACAATGAGACAGTGCGCACACAATTATGATTATGGTCCGTTTGGGTATGTTTGGCTTGCGGTATTCCGGTAAAACGAGTAGATAGCCCACGGAGACCTACCTTCAAGCAGGTACGAAGCATAGGCAGGCGAGACAGTGGATAACTCTGATACCTCTGCTTGCTCGATGTAGGATTTTTGTGTGACATCAGGATATGCGTAGTTCGTATGCAGGTGTTGTAAATGCTTTCTATGGTATGGCTTGGTCTGAACTGCGCGTCATAGGGCTCCGAAGTTCCTGTGTTCTTTCCAACATTAATTATAACAAACACAACTCATGTATTTTGACCAGTACCATAATTATACTCTTTGAGGCTTTTCTAAAGACCGAAATAAACTGAATCCAAACATGACATGTGCCACACAGCCAAGTTTTTTCTTGTTTCATGTTAACGACTGCGAGAAAACCGGAAAATCAACAATTTCCATAATAAAAACATTTCTTCTCAGAACCTGTCCTTCATAAAGAGAGCTCGTAACGTTTTTCTTATACTTTCGTATCGCTTCGAGCCTTGCACAGTATCAATTTGCCAAGCCCATAGATACTGCTCGACCACAAACTGGATGTTAGTCTATAATCTATGGGCATAGTAACCTCTTTACCTAGATAGAATCACTTTCGCGAGTTTTCTTATGTCATTATTTATTTTTATATTTATTCGATTATTTTTATAAAGAAACAAGCTATTTTGTTGATGTGTCTGAAGCTTGATTCGATCAGGTCAAGTGCGAATAAATGGAGAGAAGTTAACTACTTAAATCTGACTATTTGACGTATTACAACATTGCTTATTATCAGTTATGCATAATTAACACAATTGACATCAAACTAGCAAGATTTTGGAATGCTTAACAAAGAAAGGCCAATATAATACGTACACTCTCCAGCGCATCAAGTTTCCACAAACTGTCAAATTTTCTCATTCGATTTTGAACTGAACAATCAACATCTTATGGTTTAAAATCATTTGGAGAAATTTGACAGCTTGTGGTAACTTGATGCGCTGGCGACTGTACGTACATGTAAGGTTCCATCATTATTAGAATTTATTTGTTGACTAACTGTAGTCCCCTGTTACATGTTGAATTAAATTAATATAAAAATATAAAAAGGTATACAACGTTAAACGCGTTTTAAAATCACGATAACTGCGGCTAATACATGGAAATGTAAATATTTGACTGACCTACAATATCAAACAGCTAAGTATACTCCTACGGTAACTTTAATCTCATCGAAGTTAATTACAGACGTTGACCCAAAAATTATCAAAATGGCGCTAAAACTAAAAGACAGTCGTAGAATAGTGAGGAGCGCACTCGATGGCCGATTGTTGGCTGTCATTGTGGACAGGTGAGGTACAGTTATGGCATTGTTGGGTGGTGCAAGTTGTAGGAAAGGGAGATTTAATGGCAATCAAAGTGTTGGTGATCAAAATTGTGTTGTTGGAAATGTTATCGAATAAAGACAACTTGAACGTTACCTGCACCTCTATCCATTTTGTTGCTATTGATAAAATTTGCTGTAGTAGATCAAATAGTAAAACACAAATATCACACAGTATGCAGACGGGACAAGTATAATAACTAAACTAGTAAATTATCTAAAAATAACTAGCTTAACATTTTGTTTTGTTGTATCATGCTAACGAAACCGAAAATAGATTAATTATTACGCAATACTTTCATTTCTAACAGTTCAATGTACTGTGCATTGAACGGTACAGACACATAGGTAATGCAAAAAGGATTAAAGTAATTTATTCAAATCACCGGTCGAATAATTAAAAACGCGTTGTACTAGTAATTGCCCTGACTCAGCCGACTGTGTCGTAGTTTCACTTATATTTAAAACTTAATGATTGATTTTTCCTTTATTTTTTAATATTGTACACCTCAAAAATATATAATAATACGATAATTAAATAGTGCAAAACATGCAGTGGCCTTTTCGCCTTGTGTAAACTTAATATAATTTTACGATAACGGGTAAAATTTTATGAAATTAAATCATTTTTTTATTTTATTTTTTCCATCCACTAAAGATGTACCCGCCCTAATGTAATCGCTACCGTCTATCCTTTACACCCTCTATTCCAGTTATCATCGTCTAGTCACCTTAGCTCGAACATTTCTGTAATTTCTCACAAATCGAACAAACTACTTTTTGTGCAGCTCAGCTTAATCGGTATTACGGGTTTACAACGTTTTTCCGACAACTGTTAGGTAGGTAAAAACTGGTATCTTGTTCTGTAGGTCATCGCGTCACTAAGCGTGTTTGCTGTTTCTATTTTTTGGGAATTTGACAAAACTTGTCTAAATTATCAGCAAAAAAAATTGTGTGAAAAGGAATTGTTTTAGTTTAAGCCATTGTAGAGTTCTGTTCTCACTAACACTTGACAACAAGCGACACCTATATGAATGACAATGTTTCTTCAACTTTCAACGCTAGACTAAGCACCGAGAAAAACCGCCGTGAAATTCGGTATCAGAATTGTGAAAGAATAATGGCAGACCGCCACGCAATTTGGGGACCACACTTAGAGCTCATGAGTACATTCGTAAAAATACTCTCAAAAGACAGATCTCGATCAAGTTAAGATAAAAGGTACAAACTACTTGTCTCTGTGCAAGTTATTGTATCTGGTAAGAGCTTGTTCCCACTCACCTACGAATTAGGCTTTAATTTGGAGGAGTTGCGAAGTGCTATGTGTTATAATTGAAGCGTAGGCGTATCAAAATTAATTTTGCCGCAATGCCTTTTGTCACCTTCTGAAAATGTAGGTAGTTGTGGAAATACTCGTGTAACTCGATGGAAGAAGGTTAATTAAATTAGACAGGTCTGAAGGTCGTTTCGAAATGATCCTAATTTAAGAAAGAAATTCCAATTGCAATTGTTTAAGAGATTTAAGACTACTGCAATAAAAACCTTGATGATTTGTTTGCAAGACTTGCAAGTCGCAAGTCCACCAGCACCTCCCTTATTGTCAAGTATTGGTGTTGTATCTGATATAGTGTCATGTTACAGTGCTACATAATTCTTTAGGCGCTTCAATGATAGTGGCAGAAGAGCGCTGCTGATAAATATTGTTTGCGGAATTTTTATTGAAAATCAAAGATGGCGGCGTTCTTTCCTATTGAGACCATGCTCCAAAAGAACTATGCAGCACCATCCTAAAAATTTAGAACAAATCTTTGTCACATATCACTATCAGTCATATCAGATTCTTATCTCCCATCCACATCTCTTATCAACTTTCATCTAATGATATAACCACACATTGTACTCAAGCAGCATTTCTTTCACAGATCGAGACGTAACTTCAAAAGATTTAAACAATAAGACAATGGGCACGACGCCCTACCACTGGAACTCGAAGCAATCATGAACGAAAGTCGAGAGCGAATCCGTCGCGAGCGCGAGAGGGAGAAGAACACATACACCTCTCCTCGTCTCGCGCTGCGCCGCGTGCTGCTATTGGCTGAGGGGCGCCAGTTCCGCGAGGCGGCCGCGATCTTGACCAGGTTGGGGCCTGGGGTGCTTCAAAGCGTAGCCTCGGAACTGCCCATAGACCTGCTGGTGGAGGCGCTGCCGCACTCGGCGCATCTTATTGAAACTCTTTTGAACAGGTGAGTGATACGGTTTTTACTGATAGCTTGTAAAGACAAAGAGTGACCACACTTATGGACGAGGAATCGGCTTGAGCTGATCACGTTTTATTACATTTGTCGCATTTAGTTAGGCCCGGTGTGGGGTCACGTCGAACGAACCTAAACGAGGCGAATGAAGTCTAGAAAAGCGGTTTCCTCGTCGATAATGCAACTGTGGTAAGTCCCTTCTTGTTGCGGTCCCTGTTGTTTGCGGTCGTCGTCCTCAACCGCATGCGGGCACTGGGATTTATCGCATCGTGAAATCTTAGCTTTACTTTCAGTCATCATCGAAAACATTCACAAACACCATGTCAACGTTGCCAAATGACCAGTGTGATTAATTCTTCAGGTCATCAGAAAAGTTAAAATGACTACTTTTACGACGTAGTTTCTTCATATAAAGAATCACATTGGTGGTGCTACTTATTTGGACCAACTTCATCGAGTTAAAGTTTGTGACATAATCGCCCGTGTGCAAAGACGGCAAATAAAAGCCTTCAATCTCGACTAAGTTGGTTCAAATAATTAACACCAACAATGTCTTTTCTGTAATACGTAAAAAGTGTTAATAGTTTTCTCTTAACACTTTCTTATATACCTATATAATTACACAATCAAATAGCTAATAGCTAATCATCATAACAGCACATTAAGTAAATTAACTGCACATTCTGCGATTAGCGAAGGTCTTTCTTCCCATTCTCTTATACTAGAAAGTAGCGTTTACAACCACAGGTATGAGTGATATGACACAAAACGAATCGTAAAACAATATTGTGTAGTGCAGAGCCGATTAACAGATTAGTATAAGAAGAGAGAAGGTTTTCTACATACAACGAGTGAAAATAGGCGCAAGCACGCGTCGACGTCTACTCTCAGAGATCTCAGAATGGGATTCTTAAACGTTACTTAGCATATAAACGTCCTCCGCTGGATATAAGCCTCCCTCTAGTCTCTAGTCTAGTCTAGTCTCTCCCACCAAGTCTAGCGCTCCTGTGGCCTTGACCAGGTCATAGTTCCACCTTGTGGGAGGTTTTTCCGTACGGGTTTCTACTTCAAAATAGTTCAGCCCCATCGGCCACCTTGGTCACTTGACCTGACTCAAATGAAATAAGTCTCTTCATCAGACACTCTCAAAACAGTCATCCTTCTGCATCTGTCTATTCAGTGGCAGAGTGATCGTGATCCAACTCCAAGTGACTCATAGCAGTAGTTACCGCGACGTTACGTTTCCGATGTCCGTTATCTTCGATCGGAGGTCTCGGTTGACGGCCGACAGCGGTCAACTGCGGAGGGATTACAGTAAATGTAGTGTCCTATTCATGTATGGGGTTTTTGTACCATCCAAATTTATGTTTTAAAGATCTTCATCTGCCTAGCCTTTTCCGGCTTCCAGTCTAACCGGATGCAGCTGAATACCAGTATTTTAGATGGAGCGACTGCCTATCTGACCTCCACAGCCCAGTTAGTACTGGGTAATACGATACCCCTTGGTAAGACTGGTTGTCAGACTATCTAACGACTGTCAAAGATCTACCAATGACACCCGGGACCAACGACTTAACGTGCTTTCCGAAGCACGGAGGAAACTCGATATGTAATGGGTAGTCACCTATCCACAGACCAACCTAGGCAAGCACGGCTTAACCTAGAGATCGACCCGAGTGGCTGTTATTATGTAGCCCGTTTACGAGCCTTACATAGGTACTCTATTAGATTCATCTACGGTTAAACATTTGGTCACGAAGATATAATAATAACTTGTACAGCGATTTTGACAGGATTGATCCCAAATGAGGTTGGTGTAACGGTTTAAACATGGTAAGCGAAGATTTCCTCATCGAAAGTGTGAAAAGGCGATAAACGATTCTTTTCATTTTCCTTTTTTTTGCGTTCCCCCCTCACTAGGATTTCTTGATTTGTGGGTGAGCTTACAAACATCTAAACTCACATACACAAACAGCCAGACTCGGAGCAACTACCTGTAGGTCATACAAATGTTTGTTCCGTGCAGGGATCGAACCCGCGACACGCGATTATTATACCGTAGTCAAACCACTATTGGTGGCAATAGCAACTCCTCATTTATGATTGTGTCGATCATTACCGAGTGCCAATTAATTGAAAATAGACTTTAGTACAAACAAAGCCTACGCATTGGACATTGGTGTTACATTTATTTGACGTAATCGATTTATTTAATTCACAATTCGACTCAGCAATTTAGGAGCTACGATGGAACGTAAAAATATTACAAACATCGATAGAATGCACAATACAATCAATTTTTAGAATATTGAAATCAAATAATTGTTTATGGCATCTAAATTCTTTATGGTTTCAATTTATAAATACTTCACGGTTCATTGTAGAATTGTGTGCAAATGCATTAAAAACGAAATGTGCAATTTTTAACTGTCTTAAAGGATTAATCACCCGTATTCAATTAAATTGTTAAAAAGATAAATTAGGAGATGATATTAATCTCTTAATTTGGCTAATTAATAGCTTTAAGTAGCTTCATTAATCTCCTAATAAATATTTATAAGTATAATTGAATCTGTGACATGAATGGATTATCATCAATTCTGCACGATGAACTAAAAAGCAAAACGCGACAATTTCTAAATTCCTCATGTCAGTACGATTATACGCCAAGTCGCCAATACAGCTCACCTACTATCTGCGATCTAAGATTACAGGCATGCTAACATAAACTTCACAACCCACAAACAACAATCAACTCTTAAAACTATAGAATAAAGTCTATAATAAGTAACCTCCACTTAACGTGTTCATTACAATATTATTAAGCCCATATCGTACCATTCAAAAATATTCCTTACTTCCTTGTGTTAAGAGCCAAGGATGTCATACAAGTTAATTTACGGGATTCTCAACGAAAGTGCCAGGCGACCGGTTCCCTCGGTATTTAGTGTTCAGACTACTTTCACGTGATTTATAACGATAATGACCTTCAAAATGGAGTCTTGAGGAAACCTGAAGCTGAGGCGTTCTATAGCAGTTTGGAGTCCATTGCGCAGAAAGCAGCAAACTGGGGATCAAAGTTGGTAACACTGCTTACATGAACTGCAATGGAATAGAAAGTAATAGGGGGCTACATTGATGTGATTGTACTTTAGATCTCTACAATCCATGAAAGTAGGTATCCTGGCAGATAGCCAGGGGTTTTCCGACAGTTTGTTGTATGTTTAACTGAACGAAATATCAGTCCAGACAGTATGAAAGCGGAATACGGCCCCTTCATTAGCATAATGTGGTGGTGATGGTCTCATTCCTCCTTCCTGTTGTAAGAAATGAGAATCAAAGGAGGATATTACATTGTCACGAGAAACAGGATTACATCTCCCGTGTTTGTTCCTATTTCCTTTACGACCCAGTTCTTCTTTCTCACTTTCTGCATCTTATTTTATAAACTCCCTGCAAAAGATCGAGCATCAGATTTCATGAATTCGTCAACCTGGGTAAATTCATTTAAATGTTAAAAACAACATCAATAGACCCACATGTCATCAATGATCACTAAACCGAGTGGTCTAGGGAGAATATTCTCAAAACCACCACTTTGTTGAAGGCAGATAGACTTGTGACTCCACAGTGTTGATGTTGGTAGACCGATGTCCATCTTTTTGATACCATGTTTGTGTGGAGGAGCTCGTGGCTAAATAATAACCGCCGCTCGGATCGATCTTTAGGTTAAGCCGTACTTGCCTAGGTTGGTCTGTGGATGGGTGACCACCCCGGCTGTCATTTGTAGATTTTTGACAGTCGTTAGGTAGTCAGTGGCCCAAAAAGTCTGACAACCAGTCTTACCAAGGGGTATCATATTACCCAGTACTAACTGGGTATTGGAGGTCAGATAGGTAGTCGCTCCATGTAGAATATTGGTATTCAGCTGCATCCGGTTAAACTGGAAGCCGACCCTAATATAGTTCGGAAAAGGCTAGGCAGATGGTGATGTCTGTGTAAAGGATGATATGGCTGGAAAAGAAGTGACTACTTACATGAAGAGTAATAGGGAAGTTCGGAAGAAGAAGACTTGCTGCGCCGACCGCAAACATGACTAGGATAAGGGCAGCAGAATGATGATGATCTGTTACAACATATAAATTCGAAAAGAGCAGGTTTTTTGCCGTAAACGTCAAGGACCAAATAGGGTTGTATAATGCATAGTGGTGTGACCGTCGGATTGCCAAGTCATAGGTCTCAAGTTCGAACCCAAGACACGCACCGCTGATTTTTCGGTTTCATGTGCTAATTGTATAATTAGAGAAGTATGGAAGAAGAAGACGTGCTGCGCCGACCCCAAGTAATTTTGGATAAGGGCAGGAGAATGATGATGATGATGATGATGTGCGTATTGTATAATTATCACTTGCTTCGGTGAAGGAAAACATCGTGAGGAAACCTGCATGCCTGAGAGATATTTCTCGACGCCCGGTAAAGCCAAGTAAGAGGCTCATGGGCGGCATGAAAACTCCGACACCAGCTTAGGCACTTACCATACGATAAAGAAAAAAAGAATGACTCTTGCCATGATTATAAGGTTTCATTACAGCTTCAAAACATTTGATGTAACCGTTACGATGAACACGCTACATTCTGTGATACTACTCTTAAGTAAGACATAACACATTACATATACACAGAGCATGATTAAGTAATCAGTAATCACACTTGCTACACGCTATGTAAGTGAATATTACAGCATAACAACTTCCGTTACTCCAGTCGATTGTTACCGATATTGAATAACATTAGTTACGCGAAATGATTCAGCGAGTTCATAGTTCAGACGCAAATGACTGACTTACAAAGGTACGATGATGTGTTATGAGTTATGAGTAGTAAAAGCTATTGTATCTCCATGCTGTGAGTTCGTGTATTAAACTGTATTCTTGTGTATGAGTCTTCAATCGAGCAAAGACACATTTCGACTCATAACATGATACCTGTTATCCCCGTAGGGTTAGGCAGAGTTGCACAGTGAGGTTACAGTTCTCCAACATTTCCACAGTTATATTTTAGTCGCATGTAGTAGAGGGCGAGTCCATTGCAATCAACAGCGTACAGCTGATCTAAAATCCGGGCTGGTACTGACAAATTCCTGACGGGAAAACCCAATAAGCTTTGCTCGGCGTGGGAATCGAACCCATGGCAGTGCTCAGCAGAAACTCCGTTTTCTCAACGAGAATCATAAAACTTTGATTGAATTGTTGTTTACGAAGTGATTCGCAGGGACGAGCTTACATTATTAATTAAAATCTGCCTCCATTTTGTGTTGTTATACTTTCTGTTGCAATTGTGTGTGTTGTTTTATGAAAGGTTCATTAATCAAAGTATCTTCTGCCGAATCATTAAATAGTAAGGATAATTTAATTTAATAACAGACTACCAAAATATAACCCACATCGCTCACACGGGATTGGAAAGCTCAAATATATTCGCGACAACGATTAATTACATGGCTACGCTCCGATGATGTCGGATTACCAATAACAATTTATTACTTCTCCCGCCAAACCCGCCATCTTGTTCTGTACCTGTCTGTACAGACCAAGGCATTCACTTTTACTGCCTAGATTTTTGACAGTTCATGAGGTTTCACTTTCGTGAAAGGTCCCTAATGCAGATGATACGTTAATTGTCAGTTATGCTTGATTGCCTGCGTCAGTTCTGCATGATTTGTTTTATGAACATGTACGTAATGTTTGATTGGTGTAACTAAGTTTGAATATCGCTGTCGAATGTTTTTATCGTCTGTTTTTTAATTTCTTACGTAACTTTTTTGAAGATTCTTTAATGGCTTAACGCTGTGTCTAATTCTTATACGCGAAAGAATAATATTGAGGTGCTAAATGATAAGTATACGCTTCGACCATCTAAAGACCCAAAACATTGAGTTTAACTTTCTGACGATGTCATTTTATCTAACCTGCTAATTAAAGCCAGCACTTATACTTATAATACCTTACAATCAACTAATACCCGATAAACGACCACATTACACCTAGTATCCGCAAATACCAATCATTAAAAACAAAAAAGAATCGCGGCACGCCGCCTTTGAGTCTACCGAAACTTACGTGAATGGTCTTTACGACCATACTCGTGTAATGATACACCGGCGCTGGTCTCCGGGTGAAAGTGCACCGGTCAGACCTGTTGCCAGACCCTCGGATTTGGGGGGACGGTGAAAGGAGAAGGGAATGACTCCATAGATTCCTGGGCCCAGGTGTTAACTCAATCAAACTAGTCTTATTTGTAAGAGGATATAATAACAAGGCCTCACTGAAAATTTGGTGAAATTTGGCTATCCAGGAATCAAGTTATATGGAGTACAGTAAAAGTGAGGTTACATTATAACATTGTAGTTTTTTGAGGTTATTTGACAAATCTTTATGAATGGCTTCGGTTGTGTAATGATTTTATACATGGAGTGCAAGTAAACAGCATCCATGTGCGACATGTCGAAGATCTGACACGTTTGGCACGCCCTGCACGCGTAGCATGACCACCGTAGAAACGGATTTTGTCGACGGAGGATTCGACAAAATGACAGATCACCAAAAGAAATCTGTCATTTTGTCGATTCTTCCGACGGATGGATAGTTGCTATAGTCTCTACATCCAATTTCCTGCACTTAGAAGCAGTAGGTACTTTTTTAAAAAGCGAGAAGAAGTAAAATAAAACACCAATATTTATATATAAAATATTTATTATTCATCTTCAATAATTTTGATTATATCATCGTAAGAATTGTTCAGGAGGTACGGTATATTTTCTTGGTATCTTGCCCAACTGAAATACCATATGCGCACATTACATGGGCATAGCAGCCTACACTCCTACAAAAGGGCAAGGCAAGGCAGCAGCGTACAAGAAGGTGGTTTTACGGTGAACGCAGCGGACATAAACACTGCAATGGCCAACTTGGGTTGGTGCTTCAGACGTCTCCCAAGAATCACATCTTGGGCCAAGTTCCAACATCCTTGGCATACATATGTAGTTCTGACTGGTTACCTGAAATAAGTTAACAATTTAAATCATGTTCAACCATAAACAAGCTTCATTACATGTACCTTATCCTAATGCAACGGACCCATAGATTCGTAAGGCTAAATAATCAACTAATAAGCTATTAAGTAAGTATTGTTTTATATGCTATCTAACAAAAAGACAGCCGACAGACATGACGCCGGAGACCGTAATCAGTAGGTACATAAGTTTGGTTTTGTTCGCTTGATAGGCTAAAAGCTTGATTTGAATAGGTACTTACATGCACGCCACTGACGAATAACTGATAAAACCGCCCCATCGTCCAAGACTCTTCTTCCAATATAGTTACTGCGACCACTTGCAATGGTATAATTCCACAGTGATCCATGTCGTCAATATCCGACCGATATTAGTAATCAGGAGTAATCAGTTGTCCAAAATAGAGAGTCAGGTAATTAAAAGTAGCAGGATCCGTCGAATATTCCTTTATAATTATGCAAAGCCGAGGTCGTGGAATTATACACTAAAACATGGAAAATACAAGCGTACTCAGAACGAAAGAAAACGAACGAGGGCCGGTTTTTTTCTGCCTGACATCTGTCAGTCGGTGACCAGTGTTACCAAGTGAAGAAAAATTAAAGGAACTCGATTCGCTACGAATCGATTCGACGAAACGATTGATAAGCACCTGTCACTTGATTTTCATACATATTCTAAGATTTTACCGATTCATTTATTATCGATTACTAAGAATTCAAGCATGTATTTAATCGAGTATATAGTTTCATAACTTAATTTAACTTTTCTCGCTTCCTAGATAGAAACATGGTACTGTATTTTGTGACTTCCTTTAGAAAAATATAACGGATTTTTTAATACACATTTCAACTAGTTAACTGCTGGGCCCAGAATTTCCCCTCTCCTTTATGAACCTGTATCGATTGGTTCTTGTGATATGTTGCTTTATTCAGTGTTGAGAATGTGGGAGTGTTACATTGTAGTTTTTGCTGTAGGTACGAAAAATGGAAGAAAACCGATGATGGTGAGATTAATTTTCTACAGATTGTATGCTACATATTAATATGTTAATAGAGTATCTACACATTACATTTAAATAGTACTAGGAATTCAGAGATACTGCTAAATCGGCCTTCTGAACCATCAAACAAGAGTGCTATGAATAAGAATTTATTTCTTGTCCTTTTTTTATGATATTTTTTAATAAAGTCCGTGTTAGATGTGGACAGTTCAGAACCTTGTCGAAGGACGAGATTTCTAGATAAAGGAACTACTGCTTTTGAGAACCCCTTTTGAAATCTTCGTTTTGAATGCGACGAAAAAGGAAACCATTTCTTCCCGTGGCTTAGCTTAGCTACTGACAATACTGATACAAGAACCTCATGGCTTCGTTGTGATGTCGTATGTTTATTTATGACTTTCATATTTTATTGTAATGTCTTACTTCACACCACGTTGTATTACAACCAAACACGCAATAATCTCCGACGTGAATTTAATGTTATCTGAAGCGTGAAAAGATTACCGCTTACCAGTCATCTATATATATAAAAGAAAGTCGTGTTAGTTACACTATTTATAACTCAAGAACGGCTGAACCGATTTGGCTGAAAATTGGTGGGGAGGTAGCTTAGAACCAGGAGATGGACATAGGATACATGGTAGGTAGGTAGGGTAGGTAGGTAGGTAGGTAGGATAGGTAGGTAGGTAGGTAGGGTAGGTAGGTAGGTAGGGTAGGTAGGTAGGTAGGTAGGTAGGGTAGATAGGTAGGTAGGGTAGATAGGTAGGTAGGGTAGGTAGGTAGGGTAGGTAGGTAGGGTAGGTAGGTAGGTAGGTAGGTAGGATAGGTAAGTAGGTAGGGTAGGTAGGTAGGTAGGGAGGTAGGTAGGGTAGGTAGGTAGGGAGGTAGGTAGGTAGGGTAGGGAGGTAGGTAGGGTAGGTACGTAGGGAGGTAGGTAGGTAGGGTAGGGAAAGGTGCATTGCAACGCATGCCGGGCACAGCTAGTTTTGTAATAAAACTCATGAGATGTTGCTGTCGGTAAACATTGTAATGTTTTTGTAAGTATTGTAAGCACACTGACACCAGAAAGTGATTTGATAATAATGAGTATAACATTTTTATCATCGTCACCGTCGATTAGATGGTATCCAACATTTTTAATATATGGCCAATGAGACGCAGACATGAGAAGAAAAAGAATAGATGTTTAAAATTCTGGACATTATTTATCTTGATGAATGACGACACGAAACGCGAAACACGATAATGCAAATCAAACACATAACAGTGGTATAGTTATTATCATCAAGTAAAGATATAATGACTGGGTTGTGGAGGTCAGACAGGCAGTCGCTCCATGTAAAGTACTGGTATTCAGCTGCATCCGGTTAGGCTGGAATCCGACCCTAACATAGTTGGGAAAAGACTAGGTAGATGATGATGAAAGATATAATAGACTCTTGCGATATTAAAAAATCTGAAGATGTAATACCATTAGCAGAGTCAACTTATAACGGTAAACATACAGACAAACATCATAATAGTTGTTTGAATAGAAATATAAATTATTGACAATGGCGTGAAGCATGATCGTGTGTCGTTGACTTTCAACAATTTCACTCATTACTGTTGAAAACTGAAAGGTATCCACGAATGTATGCACGTACGGCTGAAAAAGTAAAAGATAATTAGACGTTTGCTTCAATTAAAGATCAAACGTAATTCATTTAGAACAACATTTACGCCACTCTTACTATTTGTGACGCCAACATTAAGTTAGAAATATTGCGATGATTTGTATCAGACTAATAGATAGATAGAAAATACTTTAACACCAAAATTGTTACACAACTGCTGTTTAAAGAAATGGCCAATTCTATGGACACAATGGCTGTCTTATCGTTGACTTCGATATATTCCTGGTAGTCAAGATGATCTAGGATGGGTAAACTCAAATCATTGATTTCTAATCAAGCATTTACAAGCAATTTTGAATTGTCAAGGAGTCCAAGTACCCGTTTCAAAATGTAAATCTCTAAGTAACTAAGTAGTAGCAAATTTCAAACAGTTTCAATTAAAGGCTTGAACAACAATAATAACGAATACTCTGTGTCAAAGAGAATTCACAACTACACATAGCCCAGTCGTATGTGCCTTCCCATTCCCATAAAACTCCAAGGTTCAAACAGTACATCACATCACAATCTTAGAAACAATTTCCACAGAAGAACCGCATGAACGAGAAACGAACAATAGAATTAAATCGAACTAAATCAAACAATCATCAGAAAAGCAAATAAAAACCGTTTCATTAACTCTAAACGTTGGTTATCTTGAAGACATCGCCACCAGTGTAAGGCGATGGTCTCACTGTCAACGAGGAAAGGGGTAAGTACCTAGAGACTATTTTCTCGCTCAAAAAAACGATACAACACTAGTTTTTTCTCGTTGCTTCGTTCGCATTATGATCGGAAATTAGCCTACGGGAACATCGCACGTATAGCTTGGGAGTAATCTACCTTCGCTTTAATGAAAGAATTTTCGGAATCGGATCAGTTGTAAAGATTACCCCCTACATACAAACTTATAAACTTAACGTCTTCATACCCGGCGAGAACTATGCCAAACAAACAACTCGTGGTTGCTAGGTCTATGCGTTTCACGCTAATCGCCGACTCTGCGACAGATGCCTAAGACTCATGGTTCTCTCATTGTTAATTCATAGAAAATATGATGTGAGAATAGGAGCGACCATAATGATGTGCATCTGGATCACGAACCGTTATGCTCTAGCGCAGTTATTGGTGCCACATTTGATGGTATATGGTCAATAGGTGTCATGGTTTATAATGGTGTTGATAAAGCCGTGGTTGTTATGAAAATAAATAGCGAGTGGACAAAGACCATTATTAAAAATGATAGCGAAGCAAAGTGTGTTACCATGATCATGATTGTACAGGAACTAGATAGTTATAATAAAAGAATCAGTAAGGATGGCATTTACAAAGTTTTGAAGACAAGACACCCCAGTAAAGTTGAGAATTCAGATGAAAATGATAATCTCGATAGTATGTTGATTGAATTAAGTAGATTACAAATGATGTAGAATTACTTATCAATATTATTAAGTAATGCAGACTGAATTGTAATTGCATACCTGCTTGTCGTAAACAATTAGTTTAGTGTAAACCCTATTGGAGCATGTGTAGACCTTTAAAACTTTTTACTTACTTACATCTTCTTTCCTTATTTCTTTTAATGAATGGTGAAAGGATTAGTCAGCTAGACTCTGCGTTACCGAGTGCTAACTGTCCAGGGTGCGCCGGGCGTTTGGAATCGCATACGATATTTTTAACGCCGCAGGATATGCCCCACCTCCTTTCTTGCCCATCCTGCACAACCACCTGCACCTTCCAGGATTTAAACGAAGCAAACGACAGAGCTGTGCAAGTGGCAATATACTGGTCGGGTATTATTTGAGTCTATCGACACGCAAAGAAGAAGAAGAAGAAGACTCCTTTTAATTTTGGTTTTTCGTTCTTGTCTTGGGTTTGCATAAAGTGGTTGTGTAGAATGTTGCCAGTTGAAGAACACAATCTTATTTGTGAACAATAAACTATTTGTGATATTTTCTAGAACATCTATTTCTAGTACGATGACTATTATAACTTTACTAAAGGATATAAAAACAAAATTCGAGGCCATCAAAATCAGTGGTGCGTTCGTCCTTGCAACAGTAGCATATGCAACATAAAAATATTTTTATAGCAAAGTATGTAGTAATTAAGATGCCAGGAATGGGAGCAGCTATTATAATGATATTACGAAGAATGTTAATGAGGCAGACGTAATGGCTGCCGTCGTATCGATCCGCCATCTTTTAATTAAAGGATGCCCTTAATACTAAAGTTATTTGTAATGGTTTTTTATGCAATGGTTGCTTTAACATCGTTTTATTATGCCTACCAATCCATTATTTCTTGTGAAAATACCTTATCGTTTTAATGCGAACTGTATCGATCGCATCGCCTTTGGTATAAATGATGAATGCGTTTATCGATTCTAGTGTGAGAATTTTAAAGCTGGGTCTTATTGATTTTTAACCGAGTCAAGTCACTTAGTACTTCGTGTAAACGAAACTTACAAAGGTTTTTTTTGTACATTAAACTAATCTTATAAAGTTGCCTTTAAAAAAACGTAAAGTAAAAGTAATTCCTGCCCACCTTACATTACCGAAGACCGATGTGGAATTATGGTCTAGGAAAGACCGCTGGAGTCCACTGGATGAATGGAGCACAACACCCGTCGACGTGACGATGATTGGTCCAGGCCTATGTCCAGCAGTAGACATCGTTCGGCTGATATGATGAGGACACATTTTATCCAAAATCTTCAAGTTTGAACTTTATCTAACTTCCGATTTCATCCACAGACTAGTGTCCCTGGAAGTAACTCCCCGGCCAGACGTGCAGTGCGAGGCGATAGCATGGCGCCTGGTGGGCCTGCTGGGCGTGGACCAGGGCTCGGGCCTGCGAGCCAGGACCGCGCGGCTGGCATCCTCGCTGGTGCACTACACGCCGGACACCAGGGATGCCATAGATGCGAGGAGGCGGCAGTTGGATGCTGCTGTGCAGGGTAAGATATTTGACTTTTTTAAAGTTTTAATTTAATACTGATATACTGTATTTCAATCGAACAAAATAAGGTTATAGAGCATTAATCTTGTAATCCCAATTTCACGATTGGGATTATCTAAATTCGAATTGAAACTAAACCGCCAAAAAGACAGAAAGAGTTCAAAGAGGTTCGGGACTAAACAGTAGAAAGTGATAGAGTTCTTAAAAAACGAAATATAAGAGTAAATTCTAGTAATTAGTCTATTATAAACATCAAAGCTAAAAAAACCTACCATTAATTAAATCTCATCAAAACATCCTCAATTTATCCGTATACAAACCAAAACCAGGCTTACATAATTATCTAAATAAACCAGCAAACCGTGAAAGATATCCATCATAATATTTACCCATCACTTCCATGTGTTCACGCTAAGGGACGCCACAAGGTCGATCCGAAACCGATTAGTGATGAATCAGAGGCATAACCAGATGGCCGGATAGCTGGCATCCTACAGCGGAAGCCATAATTTAGCTGAACGAGGAAATATTCACTAATTACGATATATTTCCTTTACCTTAGCTTGATGATTTCTTATCGTCCGTGGGTTTTGGTGCGGAACGTTGGCTGTACTGCAGTCTGCAGCGTTTTGGTATCGTAATGGACTGTTTGAGCGTTTGACTTTGTACATGTTGAGTGGAGTTCTAGGATAATTTATTGGTTATGGCAGTAGACCATTGGTTATATAAGCTTATCTATTCATCATGTGCTTAGGCTTTTCCCATCTAGATCGGGGTCGGCTTCCAGTCTAACCAGCTGCAGCTGAGTGCCAGTGAGCGAGTTTTTCAGGAGTCCCTTTAACAATTCAAAGGGCGTAGTTACTACGTAACCCATACTTGACTTATCAAGCCTCGATAACCAAACATTTCCCTCCATCACCAGGGCTGGGCACCCACGGGCTGACGGCCGACACGACGGGCTCGCTAATCTCGCTGCACGTGGCCATGAAGAACGAGCTGCAGAGACACGTCGACGTCTACAAGCAGGCGCTGCATAAGCTGGAAGAGCTGGTAAGAGAAAAGCTTATTAGCACTATTAACTAGAACTTTGAGGATTATGAACAATTACTAACTAAAATCACTACGTTCACGCTCATTTTTACTAAGTCCTAGGCGAAAGTTTGTTCCGATTCTATTGACATTATTTTTAGTCACCTTTACCGTTTGTTTTTATTTGCCTTTTTTCCTGCAGTCACCAGTCACCATAACCCAAGACCCAGCATCGTCATCCCACCAGCGTCTCCTAGCGCTCTCCCACGCAGATGTGGAGAGGCGCCTGATAGATAACAAGTCCCTCCTCACTATCGTAGACAAGCCCGCCTTGAGGCAGCTGCCGACCCTGGTGGATGCACTGGCAGCCAGGGTCGAGAGCGATAAGGCGGTGCTGGCTTGCATCGGGCAGATCAAGAGAAGTGATCCGAGCCTGGATTTGACGGATACGAGGTAAGATGTTTTGTAATTCAACTCTCATCGTGGTTGTTCTTCATATTATGTAAGATCAAATTAAATTAGCTCGCGAAACTCTACACACGTGATGGGTATCGATATTCAAACTCGATAAAATAAAAGAAAACGTATTTTAGTACTCGTAGGTACTAAAAGTACATACCAAAAACGTGGATTTTTCTTTGTTTTATTGCGTTAGACGTAGTGACCTTCGCTGCAGAATTTCGCTGGCTAATTTTATACGATCCTGCATTTATCATTATTTGGAGCATGCGCTGAATCAATATTTTTTATAGGGGAAGAATGCAATTCATTGTTAATTATTCAATTAACAATGCTTTTTGTAAGGTCAGAATGGACTTCATAATCATCAGGGGTTCATATTTGTACACAAAATCATTTCTTTTTCATTCATCCGGTATAAAATAAAATAAACTTAATTAAGCACTGCAGATGTCTCAGGTCCCAGAATCGATCTTCAATAAGAATTTTATTCCGTCTGTATATTTTGCAGTGGATCAAATTGATTTTACAGCAACAAAGTCTAAGCACATTATTAGGTAAGTACAGTCGCCAACGCTTCAAGTTACTATAGTTGCTGCCAGTTAAGATGGCAATAGCGGTCATTGCTCTTTCCATAATATCTCTTCGTACGAACCAAAACAAATGAACCATGTATCGTTTTTCATTAGAAAAGATGTTGAAGATCACGATAGATGACGATTCAAGACATGAACAGGCTTATTTGTGGATTTCAAAGTTAAGAACTTTAATAAATGTAGGTGGGTCAATGACCGCCATTGCCATCTTAACTGGCAGCAACAATACAAACTGTCAAATTTTCTCATTCGATTTTTATTTTCATTTTTTTATTTATAGAAGTTAACCAGCAACTGTTTATGGTTTAAAATCATTTGGAGGAATTTGACAGTTTGTGGTAACTTGATGTGCTGGTGACTGTACAATAGAACCATATGGCCAGTTGGAATGAGATAGCCATAACTCACGACACAGTGACAGGAGGTGGCTGTTATAGCCAAGTAATAATACATTCCAAAAATCAGTCTCAAAAGTTGATTTAAATCTTAAAACGTAATTATTTTAGAAAGTGGTCGCTCGACTTTCCTTCCAGTATATCATTTAAGTGTTACATTAAATGCTGTTAACTTTTGATTAAGATTCGATTGATTTATCGTTCATTAGATTACTTTCTTCTCACACCGTTGTGTCATCTGTGATACATGTTACGTCAGTCTGGAGGCATAATCAGATTGATTTTTTATAAACAATTTTAGATTGTTGTTATTTACTGATTAGACAGTCTGAACACCTTAACAACATAAACGCGGTGCAGATAAACCTCAAAGAAATTATTGAGATGTTGGTCTGTCATATAAAGCAGTCAGTATGAGCAAAGACAATATTTAGATATGCATAAGGATGGGACAAAGGAGCTCGTGGCTAAATAATAACAGCCGGTTGGTCCGTGGATGGGTGACCACCTATGACATACCGAGTTTCCGCCATGCCTCGGAATGGTCCCGGCTGTCAATTGTAGATCTTTGACAGTCACAGGTTACAGGTAGTCAGTGGGCCGACAGTCTGACAACCAGTCTTATCAAGGGGTTTTGTAATACCTAGAACTTACTAACTAGGTCAGATAAGCAGTCGCTCCATGTTAAATACTGGTATTCAGCTGCATACGGTTAAACTGGAAGCCGACCCCAAAATAGTTGGGAAAAGGCAAGCAAGTGACAAAACGAACAACCCTGCAAACTATTTGCAGTAACCAACTGGTTAGTGTGAGTTGGTGCAAATAACTTAGCATCGGCGTCACTGAGTTCGTAGTTTTTCTAGGACATTTCTTCTGATAGCCTGTCTTTATTAGATTATCTTCTCACTCTCTTGTCTGGATCTCTTCGATCTTAAATCTCATTGGGTATGAAATGTTTAAGACATGCGTCTATTTGAACTAAAAACTGCCACGCCTTCATGGTTATGTAGTCAACAATATAATGGGTATTTTTCTCTCCGTGATTGCGATTTTTTTTTGTTCTTAACCTTACCTGGGATCTAATTACGGAGATATTGGAAGTCAAAGTTCCAACTCTTTAACAAGTTTTTAAAGTTATCACTTTACTTTAAATACCTCCATGACCCCCAAACTAGTCGATGCATCCACTAGCAAAATTTTTTTTGTGCTTTACATTGAGTCCTGCCGTTAAAAGTGATATTTCACCCCATAAAAAAAGTCGTTTCCCAGCAATTATTTTTACGTAGAGTTACTTTACTTGATGTGCTGAATGCTTCGTGAAGGGTCCGTTTGGCCAACAAAATAAACGATCTCAATGTTTTAAAGTTAAATAATTCTTTTTAACGGGTGTTACAACCACAACGATTACGTCCGATTGCAATAAAGATAACCAGAGTAAAGTGCTTTTTTATTACATTTATTATAAGAACATGAGTCGTTGTTTCAGTTCCTACAACAATTAGCATGAATTGTAATGCTCGGCTGATTAAGGATCATTTAATTAGTCCAGTTAAAATGAATTTATTTTAGTGCTTAAAGATGTGAGCTTATTGTGACGATTCGTTGTTTGTTTATCACGATTTCCTGTGAATTATTTGCAAAAGTAATTTAGTGTATCAAAACCAACGTAAATATTACACAAATAAAATAAAACCTCAAAAAATCATGAACGCATTTTGTCCACCAACTAAGCCAAGAAACAAATGAATATGTTTACTAGGAATATCGACTTATAATATCATAATAATACCAGCCTGTTACTGTCCCACTGCTGGGCAAAGGCCTCTTCTCATACAGAGAAGGCACGAGCATTGATCACCACGCTTGCTCAAGACGGGTTGGCGATTTCAGACTTATATTAATTATAAGTCCGGGTTTCCTCACGATGTTTTCCTTCACCGATGTCTGTGATGTCCAATATAAACTTTAGAAAGTACATAAGCATTGAAAAAGTCACATTGGTACTTGCCCGGATTTGAACCCACAACCACATGCATGAGAGGTGAGGCCTTAACCTCTGGGCCATCACAACATTAAACATCCAACAAATATCGACATACTAGAAAAAAACTATGTTCTTAACAGCAACTTAGCACTTGAAAATATTTGAGCCACTAACTAAACGGTATTTAACGGTTACAATATTCCATAGCAATGATGAAACTGACTTAGATCTGTGTTTATTGCGTTTAGTAGCGTTGGTGTCCGCTCTTAGGGTGAGTCACACTTAGAATATTTTAGGCTACAATATTGTTTACTGACTGTATTCCTAGACTGTTACGAACTGTAATTATGTGCATTAGAATTGAATGCTCTTAAAACAAAAATACCATAAAAATTAGCAACTGCAATATGATTGTCATACAATTCTCCATTATCTGCGAGTAGAAAGACCTCATTAAGAAGGTGATTACCATCAAGGAAAAGGATAATTATTATCTTGTATGTGTGTGTGTCGTGTGACTTCCTACGTGTGATCTAGAATGAGTGTGTGTGTTTAACAACTGCACATACGTAATCGTTATGTGTTTGTTATAAACAATTTCGCATTCATTTAGAGAGACATGAATTGTATGTGTTGAAATTGTGTGTTCATTTGTTTTTTCATGGTTATGTAATTTGGTAAATATTTGTTTAATGGCTGGTGCTACTGTTATTATAGTCAAAGAGAGCGACACACGTTTTTATTATCGCATCTCAATAATACTCTTCAAGAATCTACACATCATAATATTATTAAGAACTAGCTTTTGCCCGCGGCTTCGCTCGTGTTAATTTAAATTTTTACAATTAAACTCTCAACACACTACTAAAGTTTCTATATTAATATAATTCAATTCGAAAGACACGTAGCGCCATCAATTATCATAAGAACGTTACTGTTGTTTCCTCAGGAACAGTACTTTTTTTCTGGATGAAAGACACCCTACGTCCGTTTCTGTATACCTGACAACGTATATACAAAATTACAGGATGATCGGTTCAGTGGTTTAGGCGTGAAAAGGTAACAAACAAACTTTCGCATTTATAATATTAGTTAGGATTAGGATAGAATTAGTTAGGACTAGTTAGGATATTCTTATAATTTCATAGGTCGTAATGCTAAACTAAAATAAATCATGATTAATATTTTTTTAATAAATAAGAAAGGCTGCCAATGGGCAACGTTTTACCCAGTAACTGGGCTGTGGAGGTCAGATAGGCAGTCGCTGCATCTAGCTAGGCAGATGATGAAATAAGATGGACTGCAGGGTTTTCACAACAATGCAATAATTGCATAATTCTTTTTACTTCTGATCATCCGGCTCGAAGGACCAAAAATAATTTATATTCTGGTAAATTGTCATCTTAAAAAAGCCGATCGATGGTTAAATATAATTTAACGTATTACTTGTAATATTCGTTTTTCTCCAAAAAGTTTCTCTTTTACGATCAACCTCTAATTACGATGGGCGATGAAGATTTACGAGAACTATTCAACTTACAATCAGCTAGCCGTGAGAAAACCGAATTGAAAACAATAATGTAATAGCCGTGAAAACTAATAGTTGTTCATTTGGAGTATAATGCCTGTTATTTAAAAAAAACTGTGTGATTTATCCGAGTTATGTAGTGTGGCATTGAATGGAGATTTTTTATGTAATATTTGTTATTGTTTTCGTCTTGTGCATTGAAAGTTTGATTTTTAGTACCTTTTTCTTCAGTGGTTATTTCGGTTAGTCAGTTATTTTGATACTTTAAATGTTTATTAAGTCCAACTTAATACACACCTCTGCCCACTCCATCGGGAAAACAGGCACGTTATCATGTTTATTTTGTTGAATGTTTTCCATCATTAACCTCCAAAGTCATTTATAAATAGGCGTAGAGACATCAAAATAATAACACAAGATACAAGACTCACACGCATGATGGTAGGTTTATTTGATTATCACCTACCACGACAGGTGCAAATTGCATGAAACGTTACATGACAATCATTGTCTCACATACAAAGTGCTTCCCATACAAAGTCCGTGAAACAGCGATAGTTCTTCATTACAAACTCTCGCATACATTATAACGAGAGCTACTTAAACGTATCATGCGCATGCGCCGCAATTGTCTGCAATTACTTTAAACGCAGCATTTATCACTTACACCCTTCATTGGACAATTAACTTTCTTTCTAATGATTTAAAGTAGATTTTTTATTACAACAAGGCTCTTACACCCGTAATTGAACGATCAACTTTATTTGGAACGTTTTAAAGTACTTGTAGGTATTTTATTGTAGTAAGGATATACTAAATGTATGGTTGAGATTGATATTTAATAACAGATTCACTTATAGGAGACCACAGCAGGCACAGACATCATAAATGTAATGTTTGTCACTAGTACTTATAAAAACTGACAAGCGTAATCCGGCAAATGCAATCTGAATAAAAGAGGGACCCTTATTAATATGGATTTATTTCTTTATGTGCTAGAATCCAGAAACTTCCTATTTATCATCGTCATCATTCTCCTGCCCTTATCCCAATTTATTTGAGGTCGGCGCAGCGTGTCTTCTTCCATACTCTATCTCTTAATTACTCGTCATCTCAGCACTCACTTCCTTGCCAGTCTTCCCTCACATAGCCATCCACAATATCCACATTCACACATAAAACTTTCCTCGCGACATTTTCCTCATTCCTCCGCATCACCACACTACTTTTCGGTCACCGACTTACAGGCTTCTCATGTTCTTATATCCCTGAAACTTCCTTTTGAAATGTCTAATATCCTAAGCTGCCTCGGTTTTTAACGAATCATATTAACTATAGCTTAATAAAACATACTTTCCAGAATGTCCAATAATGATACAAAGATTTTCGCTTTTCCAATTTGTGTGTTAAGTTTGTTGGATGGTAATACAAATTTCGGTCGCAAAACCACTGACTATAATTACCAGGGGTTCGTCATTAACCAACGGAACCCTAAAAATATTATTTAACAGTGACATAAGAGTGAAAGCTCACTTTCGCGTACCGTGTGACACATTACGTCACTTTATTTATGTGAAGTATTTTGTGCGTTTAGTGAAATCTTTCTCAAAAACGCAAATCATTGATGCATTTAGTTAAAGTTATGTTTGTAACCGGTTAATTTGAATAATTTATGCATGTTTACCTTGTGAAGATGAGCCAGGGCCCATGGGTGCGGTGGTAGCATGTGTTGCTTGTGGTTTTCAGGGTGTAAGGTCACCGGTTCGATTTTCAGATGAGAAAATAGTTTTTATTTTGTTGCACAAGTTTTTGGTTGGTCTGGTCTTCAGTATTAAGCGTCAGTTATGTAAATTGGTAAAATAAGTAACAAATTCCATCCATCATTCTTTAACATATCATATATTGTAAGTTAACCCTCATTACGATGTTATCATAATTCATTCATCACTTCGGTGATCTCACTGATTTAACCCTTTGTCTTCTTTATTTGAAGAACCTTATTTGTGACTGCTTGTCTCGTCTGCCCTCCCCTCCTGGAGCATACAGTCCTATTCAATATTTACATGTGAAGTTATTTGCCCCAGCTCGGCGGACTCTGGCACGAAGGGCGGCACCACACTGAGGAGGAGACGGAAGTTGCCCGTAGTGCACTGTGACTATGATGAGGGGTGAGTTTATCCCACTGTTGGGCAACTTATAGAATGAAAGAAAACATATTTATTTGCGTTATAACATGACGCATAACATAACAAAACACAAAAGGAATAAGTATGGGGAAAAAGCTTAATACTGTGACACAATGCGAGACAGCGCTGGTTGTCAGCGATATTATCTAGCCCCGTGTCAAAATTAGACGAGTCAGTTGTGCTACAGTCAACGCTTCTTCAAGATGTTTTCAAGTGCAAGTGTTACCACTGATGTGCGCTTGAGTAGTGGAGAAGTGATGTGAGGAACAGTAAAAGTAATATTACTTATTTACATGGGAATCGAACTTTAATCCGCTAAGTCTGCAATTACCACTGCACTCATTTGTCGTCCTCCTGACTGCACTTCGGTCACGGCAGCCAATGTCAGCGGAGATCAGTCATCGGCGCGGGAGATATTATAGTGGATAAGTGTGTGCGCAGGCGCAGGTGCACTTCTTCGTTCCTCACTCCACTACACTAGTGCATAATTAAATGATGTATTTTAAAATAAACAGACGACTAAGTACTTGGCTAATGCTTTTAGGTTTTCTCTTAAGTGAGAGTTTTTCCTGCAATATATTAGTTAGTGCTTTTCTATAAATATATATGAGACATGTGTATTGTACTTTCTCTTACATATTCTTATATATGCCTCATGATAAATACACGTATTGTGTAAAATAATAAAAGACCATCGACACGACTATTTTCGGTCCTTCTAGTTTTTGTTCAATAGATTAGTCCTGGTTACCTGCAATAAACATGTAAGGTAACTTAAAAATTCTTCCAGTTTTTGGTACATTGAGTTGTGACGTGAAGAGTGTCACATTTACAATTACATTCAATAGATTACATGCACAGGTCGGTACCTATATATACCTAAAAATTATGAGAAATCTAATAGAAACTTGCTTGTATTTTCACAGTAATTATTGTCAGTGTCAGGTGTGGCACAAGCCGTGAAACCGGACAGGCACAAGACACAAGAATCACTTACAAATGCATTGGCAATAAATCTCACTAAAAGTATTGTCAATTGCCTTGAAAACTTTCCACTATAAAAACCGATGAACTATCGGAAAACCATCCCATTTGAAACCGAACCTTACCTTCTACATGTTTGAGTCGAATTCCCAATAAAAACATACATGTATAGAAAAGTAAAAGATGAATTTATAGTGGCATACGAGGTATTCTGGTATTGTTCGAACAGGAACATGGAAAGTCAGTTTCCACTTTCCAAACTGGTTAGGAAATCATATATAACGAATGGCGAAGTTAGATAAGCTCACACAAACGTCAATTTACTTTAAAACCTTTTGTTTAAGTCGATCGTTACTTTAGTTGGAAGTGTCGTAACTTTAGGGTCTGTGAGACCACAGAGAAAACTGTTGTCGATGGAGTAACTGTCTTTTGTTTCTGAAATGGCAGTTAACGGAGTTAGGTCGATCGTAAAGATGAAGTGGCGTTTTTAACGAACGCAGGAACTGTCAATTAGTTGAAAATTAAGCGGGTTACTAACTGTAATGCTCGTCTGTACTGATACTAGGAGACACCATGGATGCGTACAGATAAGCACTTTGTTGGATCAGTGATCAGTTGAGAGAGTTGAAATTGCCAAAATGCAATAATTTTAAGGCATTAATTTAGGTGTTTCTTAGTTTTAGTGAATACAGGCGTTAGTTTTACAAGGTTCTTAAACAGGTTTGAATTAGTCTGGCAAAAGAAAAAAAAGGCAGCAAGTTCAGCAGCTTTTATGTAGGTATTATTCGCTAATTGGACCCTACGCATTATCACAGAGCTAAAACCACTGCAAACAATTAATTGCTCTTGTTTTCTAGGATTCAATATTGTACTGGAAAAGATGCACATGATTTTCGGAATATGAGAGAGAAACTATCCTTTAGAGTTTATTGGCACATTATTCAAGAAATTGTTTTCTACAGTATCCGGCTCGAAGGACCACACACACATTATAGTTGGCTACAATTCTTTAAGAATATTGTATTAATTAGGTGCCATAGGGTAAAATTATGTAAATTGCCTCTAACAGATTTTGGTCCTCATTAAGTACAGAGTGCCGTTCAACATGCCATTATTTCAATAAGCTTTAACAAATCTGTTAGGTAGTAAACCTAGAACGCAAAAGGCAGGCTGACAGGTAGGTAATGGGCTCTCTGTATAGCGTATACGGCACGCCGGAGTAAGTTGATCTGTTAGTCTAAGTCAGTCCCACCATATTTTCTTTCTTTTTACCAACCGTCAGATGAGTTGACGACGATGATGAATAAAGTAAATCAGTCCAAGTATACTAAAGAATAAAACCCCGTTACCGCCAACGGAACCACAAAATCAAATTAAGATTCCTCATCTCTTATGGAACTAGCTCTTCAACAATAGTTTCTCATACATTTCTCCGTTGTGTAAGTTTTTACTCGCCTTAGAACTAACCATTGTTCGGATCCAGTTTACGATCTGAAGTCGTGGGAATCGGAGTTATATACTCGTGGTTAATGTTAGGGCTAAACCCCGTTTAACTGGGGTTATATGAGTTTCGGAGAAAAGGCTTGTGAAATGTTTGAGTATGTTATAACAGTAAGCTTTGGTTACTGTTGAAGCCAATGGGGTAATGGGAAATGATAAAGAGGTTGGTAGGTTGGGTGTAATGGGAAAGGTGTATGTTGCTGCCCTTACAATCAATTCATAACATCGCCTATTATGGGGGCTTGTGTATTGACATAAAACGGGTGCCAGTCTGATACTTAAAAAATTGTATTAGGTAGGTACCTAGGATGTATTAAGAAAATCCACAATGATTACTAATGAAATCTCAGTTAGAAAGTAACGTCATTATTGTAGGTCTTAAAAATTCTAAGATAGTCGGCTAACAGAAATTAACGAAAATGGATTCCTACTTATTCGTTGCATATATTATACATCATTCTGAGCCCCACTACGTAGAAATTTCTCATCGGTTATTTTAAAAAAAAATCAGCTGTTTCCTACAATAGTGCATTACGATCAAAATGTATGGAACACCTGTTTTTATAACCGATGAAAAAATTCTATGCCCAATTCTATCTCAGAATGATGTACTACGTGGTAACCGTTTTCGCGTTGGTGTCCCTTCCACCCCGTATACAAAACTTATACAAACAATTCGTTCCTTCTTTACAGGCCAGTGGCCGGGGTCCTGATGACGTACTCCCGCGGATGCGCCGCCGTCCTCGGCCAGATGTCGGAGGAGGAGCGCAGCAGTAACAGCGACGCGGCCACTCCCAGGTCCACGGACTCCGCCAGCGACGGCTACCATTCAGACAGCGATGACTCGCAGCAGCATCCTGACAGGTATACCTTTATCCTTTATCTATTTACGCTCGGTTTGAAGAGAAGACTACCAATCACATGTCGAGAGGTTAAGTGGTTAGATTTTGTGTCGATTATCCCATTGGAAACCGCAGAGCCTAGTCAAGTGACGATGGCTTTCTACGCCGACTTTTAGTAGGATTGACGTAAGCTTTGCCGTAGATTTTGTGAATCCAATACATTTTGAACTTTTCCAACTTTGTTATCGCTGATAGAACGTCACATTGTCGGCAGCATCAGGTGTTAGACTTCCGTAGTTCTACAGTTGGATCCATTATAAATAAAGAACCAATGGAAGTGATGCAACTTCTAGTTCTAAAATAAATGCTAATAAAAGTTGTGATTTGGCCGAATCTGGCTCTTTAAGCCAGTCTTACGAATACGTACGATGACCTGTACCGTGTGCCGCTATTAAATCTTCTTTCCAATGCTTCCAGAAGTAAGCTGGTATCCCAGTACGCGGCGGTTTGGTCCCGCGCCGCAGACGAGGCGATACCAGCGCTAGCTGCGCTCGAGCAGCTAAGACACACACCACACTTGAAGTATAAGATCGTCTTCTCTGTCGTTGTTGTAAGTATGCTGAACAGCACATATTCTATCACTAATCCACAAAACCCAGAAGTTGTTTTGTCTTCTTTCAAAAAACTTCTTCCTATTTCCACGAAACACACGGTAGGTAGATATACATGGATAAACTGATAGCAAAAGCTAATTATAATGGAGGAGTAATCAAGCCAAGGTCGTGATTCATATTATTTGACTGCTCGTATCAGTTTATCACGGATGCACGCCGGATATCGAAAACGTGTTCAAATGATCCACTGGTAACTCATGAAACCTACTCAATTATACATAACTGAAGATGTGGTTTTTTCAACTTGAACTCAGACAGAGACACAATCTGCTGTTGTTTTGCGTCTGTTTCGTGGTTAATGAAAACTCCTACTACAACTGAAAACAACGTTTGCCAAGTACTGAGCTGGTTATCCTTTTGGTATGGTCATGCTCGGTGCAATATGATTACCAGGAATAAAAGTATTTTCTTCCTTGTTATTACCATGTTATTCGTTTACTTGTTTCAATTGTGCTGTCTTTTGTTTCTATTTTATTCTAAATCTTTGGTATCCTCTCTTAGCTCTCGTTCCGCGCAGTCATCAGCCTTCGCGACCGCCGCCTGAACGAGATGAAGGCGCTGCTGGGCGTGGCGGACACCGACAGCGCCGCGGGCGACCCCAGCGTCACGCGGCTCATAGGGGCCGCCACGCGCGTGCTGCACAACACGGCGCACAGCTTCCCGCTGGGGGAAGCTGAGAGGACTGTTATTAACCAGGTAAGCTCGACAGTGTTAACTTAGGTTGCAACTCACGGTTTATCTATGTCGACAGTCGCCTCCAAAGGTAATAGCGTGACAGCGTGGTTTGGTGGCACTCTTAGGGAAACATGCTCGTGATATATCAGGACGGCCACCAGTCGGTTCACATTCAAGGTAAAAGCTCGCGAGCACTTACGTAAGAAGTTGGCAGACTCGTCTCACAATTAATTTGTTGTTTTTCTTCATCTTTGTATTATTATATCTCTTTACTTTGTATATTTTTTTTTGTATGTATGTATATATGTATTTATTATTATATTTTATTTTTGGAAATTTTCTGTACTATTGCACCTACTGTTTTGTCTCTGCATCACCCTAAGGTAGACTGGTAGAAAAAGCCCAAGGCATTAAGTCCGCCTTTGTACATTATGTGCATAAAGTTTTAATAAATAAATATTGAATCGGATCTAAATTATACTTGAGAAGCACCCTTTCACGTTGTTGACCAGATAGAAGTAGGCTAGTTAGTTGTCTCTGTGTGATGAGAGTCACTTATGCTGCTTTCTGGAGAAATATACTTTTGTAGTAGATTCCGAACATACTGTTCCGTGATAGTTATTTATTCCAGTACCCCGAATGTTATCTCTCATCCGTATGTTATCTTGCGTCAGGTGGTGAGCACACTCCGCGAGTACCCGTGCCTGTCGTCGTGCGCGGCGCTGCACGCGCTGGTGGCCGCCGCGTGCCGCGCCGCCTGGAGCGTCAGCCTGCACTCTCCGCCGCTCAGGATCGACACCGACTTCACGCCAGGTGAGATCATTATCATCATTCTTAGTGCCTGTCTCCTACCCGGACCAGCAGTCTGCACTCCCAGCCGCTCAGATTTATTATTGACCTCACACCAACGGACATGTTGTTCCCTAGAAAAAACTTGCAGATTTCTTTCAAAAGAGAGATATGAGATGACTGTGATTTAAAAATTACTTTATGGTGTGTGTGGGAGGTGGTCGACTGTATAAGTTTGAAAAAATCCTTCATCTGTTTTCTTTTGACTTCATTTGGGATCCGTTCGATCTTATAGAGACTATGTGATCAAAGTTAAATTACTGAACTAAGTTCAAAACTGACACTAGTAAAATTGCCGGCTTCACAAGAGCAGAAGATCCATTCCTTAGGACAAGAACTTCAAGTCTCCCTACTTCTTGTTTAGCTACATCTTACCCTTCAAAGATGCTTATCTTTGCAACATGCAACTCAAAAGAAAACTTTAACACATTTCTTTTCTTTCCAGTGGTAATGAACCCCGAAAAGCACGTACGTTTCTCGACGGAGAGCCGCGACGGACGCGACCGGCGCTCCGACCTCATCAAGTCCTTCGTCTGGCCCGCGCTCATGGACGGCAACCGCTGCGTCTTCCGGGCCGTTGTCCTTACCTGATGGACTGCGTTCATCAAAAGCTGCGTTTTCTGGACCGTGGTGCTCACTGAAGGATCCAGAGCATCCATGTCTGAACTGCTATCTCTATTATTTATTATCTTCTCTTGTCACTTGTCACTTTGTTGGGATCGGCTTGCGGTCTAACCCGGTGCAGCTGTACTTTGCATGGAGCGACCGTGTCTCCTCTTGTGTCAGTCTTAATTATAAAATGTGTCCGGAGTCATACATAAACAGTTTATTTAAATCTATTGACGCCTATAACTACATGAATCACATAATTCTCACAATGTTTGTCTCAGAAGACAAATTATACAAGGCTCATCTACATGTTAGACTGTAATTATTATTCCAGTATAAAGTTGCATAAATATTACAAGAATGTGAAAATGTTTCGTACTTTAGCTGCCTCTTGAATGTTAACGTCTCTAAGGGCTTCTATTTACTTCATCAAATCTGTACCTGTAAGAACGGAAGCAGGAAAAAATATTGATGATTCACTATTCACTACACATAATCTAAAATATCATGACGTTATTCTAGAGTCCGTGTTGATTGTTAATGGACACTATGTAGCGGGCATAACAATTAGTGTTTGTTAGTGACGCATACATGAAGAAGTAAATACACGTTGAAACACACGTCATGCTATTTAGTATGAAAACAATTACAAATTGACGAACGATGCAGATTCTTTGTTTCTTATCCATATCAGCGTAAGACGATTACTTATCTATGTAAATGTTATTCGTCAAACCTATATTTATAAACGAAATTTCCTCTTGTACAAAATGTGTTCTATTTGCATTAAGGATAGTTAGTATAGTAATAAAACTAGATTTAATAAATTATTATTATGTAACATTAACACTGAACAATAAATAATAATTTAAGTGAAAGTCATTTTGTTTTATTGTGACTAACGCTAACACATGAATCATCGACGTATCAATACGATAAGATACGAGATATACAAGTATCTGATATAAACCGATCACTAGTTCGAACGCTTCAGTATTGTGTGAAATTCAGTGCAAACATGAGTTATTCTGGAAATAATAATCCTTACGGACACTACGGGCCACCTCCCCCGCCCGGCGGCTGGCCTCCCCCGTACCAACCGTCGCAGTACCCGCCACCACCAGACTTCGGGTACCCTCCATCCCAGTACCCGCAACCGTACTACGTCCCTGGTACGATCATGGTCCCCGTGGCGGTACCCAACGCTCAACCACCACCACCGCCCGAAACTGGACCGAACTCAACCTACATCACCAACTACATCTACCATGGAGAGACTACAGTCACCGATCCTGGTACTCAAGTGCAAATAGTGGAATCTTCTGGAGAGTACGACTGGGTGCCTACAACAGCTATGATGGCAAACTCTTTGACTGGAAGGGCAGTTGTAGGAGGACATGAAGGCTGGGATGGAAGTCCTCTATGGGTGATCCGCTCATGGCATAACGGAGACCTGATGCCGGGCAAGCTGTCTGTGAGACACAACTCCGCATCAGTCGTCTACGAAGGGAAGGAGATTTCAGTGCAGAACATTGAAGTTTTGTGTGCTAAGCCTGACGACCTCCGTTGGGTTCCTGCTTCAAACGGCAACGTTCCACCTGGAGCTATCCCTGGGGGCAGAACGTCGTCCGGAGAGACTCTGTACGTTGGAAGAGCAAGGTACCAGTTATCAGTGACCCCTGGGAAGATCCACCCTAGTCACAACTCCTGCTACATCGCGTTTGCTGGACAGGAAGTGGCTCACAAGATGTACGATGTGCTGTGCAGGATCAGCTGATTTGTGTGAGCTGTTGTGCTTTTGAAAATTGTGAAATTGTGATTTTAGACTTAATTGAAGAGAACTCGTACTTGTGTTTATCTGGGGCTTATTTTTTTATCGAAGCGTTGTGACGCAAATTAGGCGATGTTGATAAGTCGGAGTGTCCACACCAATATTGAGTCGGTTCGTTGGTTATAGAAATATTGAATCCATAGAGATTGATCCATGTCCATAGAGTGATTGACAATGGTTTTAATATTAAACTCTCATTAATAAAAATTGTATTAATATAAAATAAATTCAGCTCTCATCAAATATTTCATTAATTGAATTTATGTATGTTCAAATCCATTATTGGTAAAAGTCATCACCCTTTTAAGTGTCTTTGCAAAATCAATTCGTAGATCTTGAAGACTGATTGTATGTTGTATGTAAGAGGAAAATATGTGTAAAAATATGTATTGTAACGTCCGGTATCAAAAATAAATGCGATATCTTTCATACCATATCATTGATTTCTTTGTATTCCAACCCTGAGGTACCTAGGTGGTCGATATCTAATCAGTTGGCATTAAAAGATTAGGTGTCTATGACAAGAGTAGCAATGATAAAGAGTGAGCCAATTCACAGGTACTTTTGCGTTCAATTTATTTACTGCAGGTTCAGATCGTCTTCAGCTGATATTTTACACCGCGTGTACCTGGGTGCGTAATACCCCGGAACAGACCCACCGGTATCTTTCCCGATCGCACATGTTGCATAGACCTCTGTGGCCGTAGTGCGAGTATTTATACCTTTTTGATTTCAATGACATAACATAACATAACATCACGCCTGTAATCCTCGAAGGATTAGGCAGAGGTGTATCTAATAGTACAGCCACATTTCGCCTGTTATGTTAAAGTCCCATATAGTAGGGGGCGAGTCTATTACCATCAACCGGGCGCAAATCCAGACTCCATGGCTGCTACTGAGAAATTCCTGATGGAAAAACCTAGTAACACATTGCCCGACCCGGGAATTGAACCGAGGACCTCAGCAGTCATGACTCATGCTTGCGACCACTAGACCAACGAGGCAGTCTCGTTGACGTAAACTTTTATTTATACAGAAACTGAATAAGCACCATCTGGTGACAATACCGGGAATCACAATTGTTTGACGCGATTGGATCAGTTTACAAAATCGCGCGGCTCTCAGATCGACCACACTATGAATATACGACATTGGTCAACTTTTTCTATTTGTTACAGGGTAATACTAGGTGTAAGGAAAATAACAAACCAAAAAAAGCAGAATTCTCAATTTTGTAGGTAAACCAGATAAAAATTTCGGCGATAGTGTGATAAATGATAATGTGTATAATCTAGATTGCGCCGAATGTACCTGGTTAAGTATGTACCTATTGATTTCTAGCATTCAGATGGTTGATGATGAAATTGTTTATTTACAAAGATATGGAACGATTATCAGCCCATTAAAATAAAACCGCTGCAGTCTGGAACAATCAAACATAATGACATCACCTTGCCAATTGACTCTCATTCTACACCACAACATTACTAACACGATTGACACAAACGATTGTCAGCTTTATATCTGCGTGTTAAGAGCTACTGGAAGTGCAGTAGAGATGGTATACTACCAGAAGGTACAAAACGTTAATTAAACACTTTAGACAGGGCATTGTGAACTTTAAAACGTTGGGTTAGGATACGAAGAAGGTGAATGAATGATGGTTTATGAGCAGGTATACATGTAGTGTCTAATGACTCTATTAACCTCTTCAAGTATGTGTATAACGTTGTGTGAGGTGCTGCTGTGAGCTGGAGACTCCTATTAGGACCTGCGTTACTAATCCCATTTCATTTAGAGAATCTTTTATAATTTTAAAGTGATTTTAAAACTTTGATGCTTTTTTTATTAAATAAAAAAAATATCCTGAGATGACTTTCTCATTTTGTCTCAGCTCCTTATAATATTCTGCTTCTAATATGAACTAATATGAACTATTATATACATTATTATATATATATTATTATATGCTTCTAATATTCATGAACTAATTTGAGGTGTTGTATGCACCCATCATAGACACATTGTGGAACGTTCCTCGGTTCCATCTTAACGGTCATACATTTTTTCTTATGGAGAATCTAGGCAAGAGAGTATTTACTGGTGACTGTGTTATATGCATGTTATTCATACAAACAGGAAAGCAGAGCCCAAATGGGTTGACGTGCCCAGCGTGCAAGTCATATTCAAATACGTCATATTCCTCGAATATATCACAACGTAAGTATATTCTATATCACCAGGAATGTCCCAATTCATTCATATCATGCAGAACAACGATATCTTATCTATACTTATCAGTCCATTATTCACCAGTGATTAGACAGAGAACATTTTAGTGCTAGAAAGCATTATTAGAAATGATGAAATGAATGAATATCATAACTTTATTACTTGGTCTGAAAACGATAAAGTTTGAAAACATGAATTGAAGCAAAAGATGAAAATAAAAGTCAATATATAATGAAGCAGTATTTTATTAAAATACAACCAGACTATAATGTAAGAAATTGAATTAAATGAGTACATGACCACTCTTAGCTGGATAACGTGTTACCTTGGTCGAGTCACAAGCACTACTGAGCTTAGTGAGCAAGTGGTCTCGAGTTCTGAGCTAATTCCCTGATCAGTGGTCGAAGTGGTATTGAGTTATTTCATGAGGAATATCATAGGAGTCAGTATTTGTGCCCAGTTGACGGCAAATAGGCTCACCCACTATTACATTGGACTTAAGCAGAACTCTCGAAATGTTTGTATTCACCTCTGGAGACTACAAGCATGATTGTGTTATGGTAAGCTTATTTATAATCCGACATCTAATCTCTCATCAATTCAAACATTTAATATTTTGCTTTAGTAACTTAATTGACTTACCCAGAATCGAACTGCACCATGTCGCGACTGACGGCCAATCAAGCTCATTGTGAGCAATCCATTGTGTCACTCACGACTCTGTCGCACGAGGCTCAGCAGAGAGGTCGGTTGCGTCCAGTTTTATTGCCATAGAGATAGATTTATTTATGTTATTGTGAGTGTGAGTGAGAAGGGAATAGTGGCATTGGAGTTTGTTGAAAACAGTGTTTTGTTTTTTTAGTGAGTATGAACTTTTTTTATCCAGGCCTAATAAAAATAAGAATAATTTATTTAAAAAAAAGAAGTAAATTTGGGCGCAGTAGTGTTATTTCTCATACAATGGTGTAATTAGTGTTTATAAGTAAGCTATAAATAAAAAATATAATAATTAAATGCAAAAACAATGGAGTAAAATGGTGGGCCATTTGCTGTTTGTTATATTTCTGTCAACGAAACAGCGATTGAAAGAGTTGTCAAAATGGGCGTTAGACCAACATAGTTGAAATATAAGTATTTGAAATTGTTGCTCATAATTAGTTCTCCATACTATGGTAACAAGAACCAAAGTCGCCGGAGACCAGAGATAGAGCCAGTTGAAAATGTTGCAATTTTCTTGTGTTTTTTCGAAGATTTGACTACAACAGTCATTTGTTTTTAAAGTTCTTAGTTAAGTTTTAATGAATTCAAGCTAGGCCAGTGAAATCCTAGAATATACTGATTTCTGTTCAACTAGGTTTATTATTACACAGACAGACGGACAGGACGAATATATAAGGGTTCCGTTTTTGGCATTTGGCAACGGAACCCTAAAGAGAAACAAAAGACATTTCAACCACAAACTCAGTTTTCAGATTATGTTTCCGATTGGCAGATAATGGACAAACACGAGAAGAAGTACAAGAGACTAGAACAGTTAGATGAAGAAGGAGTGGTGACTCTTCTGGAACGATGGGACCTGCACGAGTTTGTGGAGTTCGCCAGGGAGAGGCAGGTGGATGGGAGGAAGCTATTTGTGAGTACCTCAGACCACCGATTATTGGCTTCTTTATCAACCTAGCGAACACTACTTCGAATTAATTACCGGGTTGTGATATGTAAATATAGCAGAAAGTAACTATGTAGGTACAACATAAGCATTATCAGCTTGTAATGTTCCCTCTGCTGGGAGACAAGCCCCTACTCTGTGAGAGGGACTGGGCAGAGTCCCATCATGGGCCCAGCGCGGGTTGACGATGATAAAACTATAGTCAATCTTTCCACTATAATTGTCAACAGAATTGCCTACTTCTGCTATACTCAATCAACCAGCTTATGCTTAATATGGTACTATTAGGTTCATTTCATTATTTGTATATAATTTAGTTTACTAACATAGATATAAGTACAATTATTACTAGAACACTAAGAATTATGTTACTCGAATAAATAAAAATAAATAAAAAAAATGATTAGTAGATTGATTCGGGATTTAGAGAGATTCTTTCTACTATGGTAAGGTTTTTAATGTACATAATAGGTATCAGAAGAAAGGGGAGGCCTGTACCCAGCAGTGGCTGTATCTGGGCTGAAACGTAGATGATGACGACACATCATGCGCATGCCGGATGCCAAGCTTGTACTAATTCGCTTTTGGAATGTTAATTTTTCAAAACATTCCTGTGCATTCTCGTATTTTACGATTATTCATTGTCACTTGTACTTGTACTTTATGATTCATGTTGTACTACTCCATTTAAATGATAATAACTAATAGGAAATGTCGTTAACGTTAGTACCTGAACTTGTAAATGTATTATGATAGTTACAAATGCAAATGTGTGCGCTGACCGGCCATGACACATGTAATACAATATTAAATGGACAGTAATTAACCTAATCACTTGAGTGTAGGCTAATTTAATTAATAAAGACTAGACTAAATGCCTTAATCTGCATTAGCTTAACAGGCGTACACACGGAGGCACATGCAGCTGTACATTTCCAGTATAACTTGGCCTCGCTTTGTATAGATTTGCTATAAAATGAGAGATCCGCATAAACTGGTTTTGTATAGCTTGATTGGCCGTCGTGCGTACAATATCACTACGTGAGCTACCTTTACTATGTTTGGCTCCTAAATTATTTACATGACCGTGACCATGATGAGTGATGACTCGTGAAATAATGTGCACTGATGCCAAGGGTAATATGATTTTAACGACGCACATAATCAGTTTGTTTTTCTTATAAAAATTATCTCAATACCTATTTTCAGGACGTCAGCGAAGGAATCGTAAAGTTATGGCGACCGAAAGTCAACGCTAAAAAATTCATGACATTCATCGAAGATATGAAACTGAATCCCAACAAATATTTAGAAAACAAAGACAATAACGCAACAATGGAAAAACATGACTCCAAAGCGAAAACAACAACAGTCAACATTCAAACAGAAAACACGCTTACGGACCAAAATGATATTGAATGCCAGTATCAAACCGTAACTCATAGACGAAAGGAGAAAGAGAATATATACACAACTGCACACTCAATGAGCACAGTAGAAGAACTGATCAGAAGGATAGTACCTGCAAAGAGTTTTTTATACAGAAACCAACAAAAAGCTGAAAGAACACCATCGTACTTACCCATGGACGGTGGAGCTCCTAAGAAGAAGAAATTGTTCAGACTAAGCTCATATGAATACCCGTTCTTCGACTTACGAGCCAGATTCTCGCGACAAGAAAGTGCAAACGACAGAGGATACTACGCCATGAAAAGAAACAGCAAATACTTCATAGCTAGGACTTACAAGAAACCTGAATCTAAACCCAAATATAAATCACTCTCATCTCCTGAAGAGTTGAGTGAGAAATATTCAGACGACCATTTTTACGAAGACTTGTGTTACAATGAGGTAGAGAAAGAAGTAGAAAAACCTGTAGAACCAAGAGTACCTAGTGTTAAACCTTGTATAGTGAAGATTCAAGAACTGTTTCAATCCTTTAAAGCGCCATTCTTCAAGAAACATGAGATGTTAGAAGAAAGGAAGATCGAAACTGTGGAGAGTGAGAAATCATCAAATATTTATGAGAATAGTGACTGTGTCGTTAATATGTATGACTCAGTAAATGTTAGCAGACAATCTGTCGATGGCAGCGAAGTTAAAGATCAAGTAAGTTCAAACTATTCATTTATGTTAGCCTGTGTGCGCTATTAACGCAAATTACGTCTCCAAGTAAGTGTGATTAGCAAGAAATTAAATTAGCGGGTACGATAAACGCACCTCGAGTTTTATAATCTTATGAAGAAGTTGTCGTATCAACTAAATGAAGAATTAATAATATGGTGCTATCACGCTTGTACAGTGTATCGTTTCGCCACCTTGTTATAAGGATCAAGCCCATTGACATCAACCAAATCCCGATGGAGTAATGGTCATGATTCTTATGAACTTTTCTCCACAGCAAACCAACCTACCAGTGGAGGAGTACCTAGAGCCAGTTCAGCTGAACAAAGACTACTGTGACGTCAACTACAGGCGAGAGAAGGAGGAGTCACTTTTAGGATACATCCTCAGCATTTTCGAAAACAGATTTGGAATTCGGAGAGGTAAGCTATTCACGTATAGAATATAAAGTTACATTCTTCTTCTTATGTCGATGACACAAATATTTGGCACTATACGACGGGGAAGTATATTAAAAAGTATTTAAATATTATTTTGCGCAAAAATTACCTAAGTATTATTGTGATTTTGCCAACGTCATTTTTCTAAGTAAGCAGGATTATTGGCTTGTATATAACTCGATTAGGCTTCAACTTAACGTACCGATTAGCGATTGCGATTTAGCTAAAATTATTCTGAGCAATAACTGTACGGCTGCAGAATATCGATATCATACGGTTGCTAGACCTTCGGGACATCCGTTATTACCTGAATTTATATGAGTCGTTTGACTGCGTGAACCTACGCGACGGTTGCATGTGATCTATGAAGCATGAAGGGGTTAACATATCCACGGCAATGGAATGCAGTATGATGCTAGAACATGAGTCCAAAATCATAGAGGTCTCATGTCTTCGAATATAACATGCTAGTTTCTTCCGTGTTTGACGTTACCACTGCACTACCAATGTTCATCAAGTGTGTCTAGATGTCAGCTATTGATGAAATTACATTTACACGAACATATCAGCATTTTCTACCATCTTATTCCCTTTCTGTCACTTAGATTTGCCTATCATTAAAGTGAGAGGTCT
Organism: Noctua pronuba; assembly: GCA_905220335.1. Lineage (NCBI taxonomy): Eukaryota > Metazoa > Arthropoda > Insecta > Lepidoptera > Noctuidae > Noctua > Noctua pronuba. The sequence goes on along the minus strand of LR999915.1, from coordinate 14,416,057 downwards.
AATCGCACGTTAAAGTGCTTCTGATGCGGAAGCTTGCGACCGGACTTCACACGCTCCACCAAATTATGCCTTCACATGACAGAATGAGCTAGAAATACGAAAACGCTGATCCGTGCGCGTAAATATGATTTCACCCTTAAGCATTTGGCAAACATTCAAATCGCCAGATTGCTTACAAACAAACGTATATCGGAATCCTCCACACAACACTGACTGATAGTAGCACACAACAATCATGTCATCAATTGACCTTGTGTCGCGATGCAGCTGCTTCTTTGTCATCTGCGCTGCTAAAATTGGGACATTGAAGGACCTAATTTAAAACGAAATTGCGAAAGCGGCTTGCACCTTGCGTGGGCGACATTATTTGGTCTTTATGTCTGTCTCGTTAACGATGTGCACAGAACTACATAACGTCTCGCCTGTCATCCTCGAAGTATTCGACAGATGTGTCCCTTACCATCCACATTTCGCCAGTTTTTTTTAAACTTTCATGCAAAATGGGACTGGCCTATTGCCATCAACCGGGCACAAATCCAGCTGGCCGCTATTCAGTCAAATGGATAAAATCAAAGAACACTTTGCCCGATCTACGAGTTGGACTCCAAGACCTCATGCTCAGCAGGTTCTCTTGCGACCACTTGACCAACAACACTATGTGACTTTGTTTCGTGTTTATTAAAGTTTAATTAATTGACAATGTGCACAGAACTCACTACATTAGTAACAGTATCATTGTCAGTAGGTAGACGATTAATATTAATGACAATACGGTTCGCTTATACTTTCTCATCACGTTTTTGTTCTTTTATTTCCTGAACAGCATGTGTCGTGTAGGAGACATGTGTGTACGGATGGGACGCAGTGGCTTCATATCGATAATGGAGAGTGGAGAGGTTTAGTACCTTCGATAAATGTATTTGATACTTCAAAAATGATTAAATATCGGACATTAAATTAAATTAATTTTTCATACTTTTAATTTCTCTCAAAGTCCTATACATAAAAGTAGTTAATAAAAAAAATATCGATATGAATGATGATGGATCCGTCACCTCCTTTTGCATCGAACACAGTGCCACTTGCATGTAGGTACGAACAATATAATATTCAATTAAAATGTAATGCATAATTAATAATGCATAATTTTCCATTGAATCGATTGCAAATGAACGACGAAAAATGAATCTACGAGTAGCTAGTAACAGTAGAGTACCAGTAAAACAGTATCTGAATATATTTTATCTAATAAGCCAAACGCCTAGTACTTCGTATGTCTTCAAAAACTTACAGTCTCATTTTTGACTTTCCACTATCGTTTTTACTAATAGAACGATACTGAATAGACCCTCCGTGAAGTGGGTCTCGCTGAAATACCAGGCTGACATAAAAAGCCAGGAACCACATCCCACAATTCCCACACAGATGTCCCTCACACAAGCGCCACTGCGGCTGCAAGCTAGTCTTGACAAAAAACAATAAAAAAGCTATGGTGGCGTGGAACAATTATTTGTTTACTCCTTATTAGTGCGCCGGGAGTGACACCGAGCGGCGACCGGCGACCGGCGACCGGCGACCCCATTCGCGTTGGGTTGGGCTACTTTACTTTCTCTTGATTATCTTTTGAAATTAAGTTAATTAAAGTGCAGTTCTGTAATAATGTTGGTTATAAAGGTGCAATATGTGTGAACTGTGGTTGTATCCAAGTGTCAATGTGTAATGTCACATGTTACAAAAATAACTTTTTCTCTCTTTTACGCCCGTTTTCACCAACACAAGGTGACACATAAGGGAAAGCTTCAATCATTGCGCACAGTTGTACTTGCCACGCAGCACAGTGCACAAATATTTACGCTTTCGTTTAAGCACGGTAATATTATAATATTACCGTGGTTTAAGTGTCGCTTGCTGTTAGTGAAAATGGATATTGGTCTCGATGCTTTTTCTGTTGAGTCGAGACGATAATATGCTCGTAAATAGTCGGTTAGAGAAGTTGCCAACATCGTTATGTTAGCAGTAGGTTCGACTCTGGAGTCAACCATAAAAATGAAAAACATCTGTAGAAAGGCTATTATTATATATTGATAAAATGTACAATCAGTAGATTTGTTAAAGGTTAAGATTTAACACTAAACTTCAATAAGGCTTGTGACCAATCTTCGTTTATCTTTAAACAGTCACTTATTAGAATAATGTAAGGCACACCCATCATTCATTCTTTATACGGTCAGAGCTATAACAGTTTTTATTACTATTATTTCCAATTGTATTATCTTTTACGAGTCCGCATAGATCTGAGCTTCCAGATAACTTGATACTCCTAATTGAATAGCGACAAGTGGCTCTAAAACGTCGGAGACAGTGAGTCACTTCGCGTGTCCGTATCATGCAATTGATTCTAATTTAATGTCACACGTTAGGTCATACACTCTTTTAGAAATTATGTCTAGATTTGCTCTTGACGTGGTGGTATTACAGTTCACTCTCTCTTGTAGAACTAAAGCTTCTGAGCTAGTAATGTGAACATTCTAGGCTGATGTTGTCATGCTCGTAACTTTGATGTCCTTCATGGCTTCACAAAGCTACATTTCTTCTTCTTCTTCTGACTCTCTATTCTTCATTATCATCTCTGTTACCCGCCACCTCAGAGTTTTCCCTTTACTCTATGATATTGTCTTTCCCACAATCACCTTTTCTTTGATGAAGAGATTCTTAGGGCGAGCTAAGGGGTATTGTTTTTTTATCAAGGATTTCTGTTGCAGTCTGGGAGTCAGAACGTGGTTGGCTAGCTCACCCCCTATTACATGGTACTTAATTAAACATGACTGGCGTGCAATCAATAGGTGCAATCCTGCCTAACCCTTTATAAATTATAGGCATTTCGATGCTACGCATATGGTTCATACGTCCAATGATGTATCTCTTTTCTTACAACCTTAATTGACGTAAAGATCATAAAAATCTGAATTAAAACTCGTATAGATTGACTCGTATGGACTGACTGTGATCATAATTACGACGATTAGGGTGTTACGTGCTGAATAATTGCCTATTGCCCAAACTATTGACATACTAATAGGCAATCATCAAAGAGATAACACCGCCATTGTAACCACAGACTTAACAACATTGTCAAAGAGCTGTGTACAATAAAGTATAGTCTATCTACCTATAATTTATACGAAAACCTCGTTAGTTGATAACAATGATACCGTGAAATTAGCCGAGGTGAAAGCCTCACATAATAAAAGTGCTAGTGTTGTGAAAATGTGCTGGTGGATCAAAGTGAGCGTGCCTCTGATGTACAACCTGGGCGCTAGGATCGGGACCAGCGTCGTGGATCTGTTCTATGACATAGTGCACTGTTTTACTGATGTGGTTGCAGGTACAGTACAACATCGATATCTACACATTTGTAGCTTTCGTGACAGTCTGTTTGACCACTTCGATTTTCGAAACTGCATAATAAATTTTGATACAGTCTTGACTGTCATTTAGAACATTTGTTCTGAAAGATTTGACTAAGAAAAGCACAGCAAACTCTGTATTTTTACTTGTGCCATTGCGCCCGTATAAAGCAGGGGTAGGTCGCTACTTACAATATAAGTATACTGTGTGTTTTTTTTTTGATTGGAGCGGTCTAAACCAAGCACATATATCAAACCGAGTGATCAATTTTGCCTTTTCCTCGTGGAGCGCATAGAACGGCCGCGAGTGCACGCTTATCTGTGATTGCATGTGTATATTGTGTATGCTCTTGAGTGGTCAATTATGGTATAATCAATAACCGTGTCTGCCAACAATGGTGTAAACAGCGGACGCTATTTCTAAAAGTTTCTGAAGTTGTACTAAAAAAACAAGTTGCCGGCTTTAGTTTCGACTCTAATATTACAACGACAAATGAACCGCACAGCAATGTGTTCACTCTACTAGAGTCAGTCAAACATTCAGCCGCTCTACTCTAGTAGAGTGACTTGTTGGAAATCTAGGTGTGCAGCAAATAAGCTTGATTAATTGTGTGAAAAATAACTTAACTTACTAGCGTTCCTTCATTTTCCACGTGGGGCTAACAATTTCCTTATCTTCACTTTCCAGAAACAAACGACGATCAGCCATCCGAAGACTCAGAAGCAGATTCCCACAAGGCTGCGGCCGCGCCGAGCGATGAGGCCGCCCGCAGGTGGCCGGAGGGCCGCAAGTCGAGCACCAACATGGCCGACCGGCCGCTGCCCGTGCCGGTGGAGAACGAACCCTATTACATGAACGTGGACAGGGCGGAGGCGCAGAACCTGCTGAGGGGGCAGCCGGATGGCACGTTTATATTGAGACCGTCGAGTCAGGTGAGGGACGCATGTTTTTTTTTCATAGAAATAGAAGTGCTATTTTATGGATGTTTCGTCATCTACCGAGTCTTTTTAGCCGACTGCGCGATTCAAAGGCGGGTAATGTGTTTATCACCCTATGTATGTTTGTTTTTTCTTTATGGTGCTCCAGAGACCAAACGCGTGGGCCGATTTTGATGATTCTTATGTGTTTGTGTTTGCTTTTCGTAGCCCAATGGCAAAAAACGGAACCCTTATAAATTCGTCATGTCTGTCTGTCTTTCTGTCCGACTGTTTGTCATAGCCAATTTATTCCGAAACTATTAAGACTATACGGTTGAAACTTGATAGGGTAGCTTATACGTGCGGGGTGTTTATTGATAGATCTTTAAAAATTATATTGAGGTTCCTAAAACCATTTTTTTTCAGGATCAAGGGAGCTCCAGTGTCCAACTCTACTTAACTCGTTTTTTTCTCCACATTCCAGCCTGACCACGCCTACACCCTCAGCGTGTCATGCACCAACGCAGTGCACAACGTGGGCGTGCGCCGGCGGCCGGATGGCCGGCTCGCGCTCGGCTTCCCTCGGCGCGGCGAGCAGAGCTTTGCCAGCGTCACGTCACTCCTGCGTCACCACCGCAAGCGCAGGCTGCTGCTCGTCGCTGCCGGTGACGTCATCGGCGCCACGACGTTGAACGAAACTCCTCATTACTATCAGAGTCCTAGCAGTATTCCTGTGCCGGTTGCCATTTAGTTAAGACGATCATCATCATCTGCCGAGCTTTGTCCTATGTTCTTGTTATCTGTCTTCCACAAACCTGGGAACAGGTGTCCTGGCGATGACGAGACTAGTCGGGTAGTTGGGAGTCTCAGCTACGTCAACAACGCAAGCACAGGCTGCAGCTGGTGACGTCATCGGCGCCGTGACATGATGAGATTCCTTATTACTATCAGAGTACTAGTAGACCTGGAGTGGAATGAAACACGAAGTTCAAGACCGTTCACGATGGAGGACTAACGTACACGATCTCTGCCCTATCTAGGAGACATGATTTTAAGTAGCAGTAGCCGACCAGACTCAAGACCCGTCTGATCGGAAGCTCCTCCTATGCTTCTGGAGGTACTCACTGTTTCTCATACCTCTAAAGGATGATGATTATCATCATCTACCTGGTCCGGTAGTGAGGACGATGATGAAGGCCTTTTTTCAGTAAAAAAGTATCTCGGTATATTGATAAGTTTGTGGTCGGCAATAGCAATAGCTATTATACCAACAATCTTACAAGTGCGTTCAGGGGATGTAAACAATCGCGTACTCGCGCAGTGTTGCTGTGCCTTGTGGTTATAACACGACCTTACCTACAATATGTAAATCTTACCTAAAAAAAGGCCTGCGCAGCATTTAAATGTAAATTAAGAAGAATACTCGAAACGTATTATGCCAAAGAATATTTTGCAAGTAATTAAGTATTTAATTAATAAAACTTGAGATTTTCAATTTGCACTATTTTAAATAATTTCTAAGTTTTTTTGTATTTATTTGATTGAAGTTTCGTATTAGATATAAAATAATTATCAAAATCAGAATCACAAATTTTGTCATCAAATTAAGCAAAGAATTAATTATTATTTAACGTAAAAAATTAGACCAAGACAGGTTATGATGTATGTATTTATGTATATTCTTTGTTTTAATGGTTTATTTCTAACGCCTCAAACGCAGTAATATTTCTACAATCATGATTAAAAAATAAAAATATGTTCAAGAATAATTAAGTTATAAATATATAATTTTCCCACCATTGAAATGTTTGATTATGTGTGCATAACTATGTAAACTTTGAATTTTATTTCATTAGTTTATTTGAAAGAGAAAAATGAACATTGTTAGGAAATGCCTGACGGCACGGTTGGCGCAGTGGCTGAGCGATTGGCTGCTGCGCTGCGTGTCGCCAAAATTATAAAAAAAAACAGATAAGCTGCTCCACAGTGCCATCATCATCATCTGCCTGCCTTTTCCCAACTACGTCGGGGTCGGCTTCCAGTCTAACCGGATGCAAGTCAATACTAGTAGTATTTTACTTGGAGCGATTACTTATGTGGCACCCACTGTGTAATGTGGTAAGACTGCGCTCTACAATGCCGATCTTTTCTAACATACCATCACGCCTGTAATCCCCGAAGTGTTAGGCAGAGGTTTACCCATTAGTACACCCACATTTCACCAGTTATGTTTAAGTCCCATGTAATAGGGGCGACCCAATTGCCATCAACCGGGGAAAAATCTAGCTATGCTATTACGAAATTCCTGATGGAAAAACGCAATAAAACTTTGTCCGATCTGGGAATCGAACCCAGGACCTAACGCTCAGCAGTCGCCCTTGCGACCACTAGACCAACGAGGCAGTCAGCATAAATAGCATAGCATAACTTTTCTAATAGACATCATATTAGGGCGCTTACTTACTACCTACCTATATATTTACTTTGTATTTGTCAGCGAATACCAATCAATTATTACCATATCACCATACGCGGGAGTCATACACGACCACTATGCGATTCTATTAAGTTGTATCAATGATCAACAGTTGGTCAATGATAAGCGTGTGTTTAGCGCAACCTTCCATTTATTACTGACTCACCAATATTACAGTAATCAGAAATGCCTTATGTTAAAATATATACTACTAGGTACCACTCCACAACGTTAATAACAAGACGTTTTCCCGTGGCGCCGATTGCACCACACACAACACAAAGCACGTCAGCTGAAACCCAGTGAAGACATGAGGATATGACGGCTCGTGCCCAATACTACGTGCGAGCACCAATCAGACACAAACAACAGCCAATTGTTTACCAATTCGTGTAACTGCCTGCTTAACTATGCTATTACTAAACGCGCCCATATTTCGTACTACGTGGTACCGTTTTAGGGATTTCGTCATTGAAGTGAAACGAATAGGTAAGCCGATGCACTCCCAGGGTATCGTCTTCTTGACTTGATAAAAAGATCTGATCTTAGATATTGACATTAAAGTAGACAATCTAAAACAATGGTCTTTGCTAGAATATATTACTTTGTCATTTCCGTACTCAGTACTTCGTGTAATTTACTTCATCACCAGTGCTGTCAAAACGGTGACGGAAAACTTCGCGAGGAAACCGGCATGTTCTAGAAGGAAAACTTGGAACACATGTGACATTTACCAACCCGCACTGCACTCATGTGGTTGATTACAGCCCTCCCCCTCCCACAGAGAGGACGCCTGTGTCCTAGCTGTGGGATTGCCATTGGCTGACGATGCCGTGCTACGCTACTCAGAGACCGAAACGGCATTTTAAAATTAAATAAAGGCAATATTCTAGTATTATTTATTACGGCCTTTTAACACCCTATTGACGTAAATCCAAGTTACATCAATACTTAATACATAAAGGTGAAGAGTTTGTTTTTTTGGTTGAACACACTAAACTTGGGAACTACTGGTTCGAATTGAAAAATTGTTTTAGTGTTGGATAGCGCATTTAGCGAGGAAGGCTATAGGCTATATAACATCACGCTACAACCAAAAGGAGCGGAGCAGCAATGAAAAATGTTGCAAAAACGGAGAAAATTGTATTTTTAATCATTTTATGCGGACGAAGGTCGCGGGGAACAGCTAGTATTTAATTAAAACTAGCTGTTTTTCGCTACTTCGTCTGCTATATAGGCTGAAAAATAGCCTGGGTGCCTGAGAAAGTAACAGACGGACAGACTGAGTTACTTTGACATTTACCATATTAATAAGGATTCGCATTACTTTAGGAACTGTCTTGTGGTGGTATCGTCATCAACGTTTTGTACGTAGGTCAAATATTAGAATAGCGAAATAAATAATTATCCATTTCAATTATGCACTAGCGCTCGCAGAAAACAGTTGTTTTATTTACATGACTCACAACACCCAATAAACACGTAAGTAGTACGTACACTTACAATCTTACATCTAGATAGTAAAAGGCATAATTATTTAAAACTTCATTGGACAGCCAATAAACCCATGACGTCGTACATTTTGGTAGCACGCCACATGACATGCACTGAAACACACCAGAAACAAACACACACGGACAGTCACGCGCATTAACATGTATACACTTAGCAAAATTCAGCAGCGATTTACTCGTGGAAAAATAAATGCAACTTTGAATTAAAAAAATCTTTCATAGTAAGTAGTAAAAGGTATCAAATTACTATGTAAGTAAGTAGTAAAAGGTATCAGGTTACTAACCACATACAATTACGATCAAAATAGTAGGAGATTACTCGCTAAGTGTTCACATGTCGGTGTTCCTGTCTGTACTACAAACGGAAGTGTGAACATTGTTATAATTAACTTTAGGAAACTGAAAAAATATTGGAGCAAGTATATGTGTCGCAAGTGCGGTACTGGCTGCGGCAGGGTTGCCGAGAACGGTAACAATCGAAGGTAGAGAGACAGTCTAAGTGTTCTAGAGATTTCGAGACTTATAAGTGCAATGGTTAACGCCCGTCCCTACGAATGGTAGGCATCTCGGTATGCAAACTTTATCGTGACTCAAACTTTTTCACTAACACTAAAGTGACATCAATAAAAAAGCTGCCTAAATAAAAGTGCACTATTGGATTTCGAACGCACAGCACAGCGACGAGAGTTCACATTCCGAGAAATGTTACCTCCCTAAGTTTAGAAATGTTACTTCCCTAAGTTTAGGGAGGTAACATTTCTTTGTAAGGGATTGGGTATCTGGCTGATTTGATTGATTTAGGTGAATACCTAAGTATTATTGCACTGTTAAATGTTGCACTGTGGAATGTGAACTCTCGTCGCTGTGCTGTGCGTTCGAAATCCAACAGAGCACTTTTATTTAGGCAGCTTTTTTATTGATGTCACTTTAGTGTTAGTGAAAAATAGATTTTATTAATGCAATACTAGAGAGATGTATGTCGTACACTGTACTGGCTCGGACTCGAAGTTCGATTCGCGCGTGGAAATATTAAGTAACATGAGTGGATGTAAAATGGTTTAGGATATGAGTCGGCCCCTGCAAGTTTGATTTGTGTCTTTTATAATAAACTATAATAAAATGATTAGCCATTGACACGACTTGTATCAGTTTCTAATTTATTTAATAACGCAGACCACAAAGACGTCCACTGTGTTAGTGACAATGTAACTTAGCCTATGTCAGTACGTAGTAACTAAAACAGATATCAAAGACACTGAATCAAATTTTTCTTCTAGCGTTTTATTTATTTATTTAAATTAGGTTCGCCAACAGTACATACATTTTATATTTAACAATAAAAGTTAAAAAAGGTTAAAGGTTAGGGTTTCTATGTACGTACCAATTACAGGCGTACACAACATTCTCTTAAGTACAATATAGCTATATAATCGTAAAGTTATAGAAATAAAATGTAGCGTTGTCTATGAAGAACCTTTAACATGTTTATTACAATAAAGGCCTTGATTGGAGACAATACATCATGAGAAACACGGCGTGGGACATTTTACATGAGCAAAATTTTGTCGCAAATTTCGTAAAAAATTGAAGGTCAGATTTGCGTTGTTGTCATGATTAGCACTTTATGTATTTTAAAGTGTATTTACACAGGGAGCATGTTTATCATAATATTGACAGTTGTAAGCAGTATACATGCAGAAATAACGAAAGTACAACAATTGAAATAAGTATGTAGTAAGATAATGAATACAACTTGGTACTGTGAAGAACCAGAAGGGCCCAGATTAGCTGATTTAAATCACTTCCAGATCATCTTCTTCTTCATGTTGTTCTCCTCATCGCTGTCACTGTGGTGAAGTTGTCAACAACCTTGGACACCACGGCCTGTCATGCAGCCGAAGTGCGGGCCGTTTTGCACGGCACGCGAACTTAAACGACATCATCCGACGAGCTCTTGTCACCGTCGGCGTTCCAGCTTTATTAGAACCCAATGGTTTGGTACGCGACGATGGCAAGAGACCGGACGGCATGTCTTTGTTTCCATGGAAGATGGGTAAGCCCTTAGTGTGGGACGCAACAGGTGTCGATACACTTGCGCCATCCCATCTTCCTAGCTCGTCGTGCTGTGCTGGCGCTGCCGCTGCGGCTGCAGAGAACCTCAAGCGGCGTAAATATAGTAACCTTATTGGTAACTATATTTTCGAGCCGTTTGGGGTTGAAACTCTAGGACCGTGGGTGCGAGTGCTCACAGCCTTTTCAAGGAAATTTCAAATCGCTTAGTTGACAGTTCCCGTGACCCAAGGGCTGGCTTTTACTTAGGCCAAAGGCTTAGCGTTGCCATACAACGTGGCAATGCCGCCAGTCTCTTGGGTACATTACCAGTTGACAGCGTTGAGGAGGAGTTTTTTAGGTTATTTTAATTTATTAATGTATTTAATATCTGATTTTGAAATGAAAATAAATCTTTATCTTCCAAAAATTCCATTTTGAAGAGGAGTAAATGATAGCGTGACGATTGACAAAGTAGAATGAAAGAAAAAAACTTGTAGCGCCGATTCCAAGTGACATGGGACAAAGGCAGGAAGATGACGAGGACTCCATTTTTGGAGAAATGCCCAGAAAACTCATATGAAAAGGCTGAACCAATTTTTCGCAGAGAAACGTAAATACATGTTCCATTTCCTTAGACACTCCTTGCAATCTAGGGAACTCTGAGGCCTTTCACTCTTGCATGAATTGTACCACGTGTTCTGACTATTGTTGGGTTTTCCACTTTCGGCAACCCTGCAGAATTATTTGCCCTTCGGATATATAGCAGGGCTTAGGCAATACCTGCGCAGTCGTATAGTTCTTGTCGGTGAATTAGGGATAATTTCATTGAAAACTAATTGGGAAAGTTAAGAAATACAGGATTCGGAGGTAAGCAAGTTTCCGAAGTCAGTGATGCAAATATCGCTAGGAAAGTGGTGGAAAACAATTGGCAATCAGTTCTAGATTTTTCAGTTGCTTTTTTTTTATCAAGCTTACTGGTAGTGCATTGATGAGCAGTGGCTTTCTTACCTACATTTTTATATTGGTAGGTAGGTGTCAGCAATACTATTGGACTGTTATATGAAAAGTGAATTTGTGATTGTTTAGGGAATGTTAGTTCGTGCAGTGTTTATGAATTAATAGAGCGTGTTGGAAATACTACACTGTGCTGTGCGCCAAAATGTGAAGTAAAGTATATCCAAGTGTAAAATAACAAAGGCAATACTGTCTGGCCAAAGTCACCACAAATGAATCTTTTAAGACAAGAACTTTTGGAACCGAAGATCAGATTCGTATAAGAACTAAAAAACATAAAGGGGTGATGACCCCGATAAAGTCAGTAAAAAATATATTAAGACCAACAGTGAAACACACAAACAGAAATCATTGTCAACTGTCAGCCTTTTCCAAAACTATGTTAGCGTAGCCTTCCAGTCTAACCGGAGGCAGCTGCATACCAGTTATTTTTACATTGAGCGATTGATAAAAACCAATAAATTGAAACAGTGTGAATTGTGAATTAGCTAAGGTACGCACGATACTCCTGAAAACTACCCCGAGTTTATCGGAGAAAAGTATCGCAATGCTCACTTGACGCGGCGAGGACACAGTCTTTTCAATGCAGCTATTCACGGTTATTGGACCAAGGCTGATCAGTAACGTGTGTTGGAGTGTAACTATACTCACAAACGTTCGGTTATTACTTGATATTTCTGTAAACGCTAGACCAAATACTCCAGTTTCAGTAATTTTACGTTATGTTACGACTAAGCTGTGTTTATTTAGTGGCAAGCTGGACTGCTCTTGACTGCCGTATCGGGCTGGTGTTAATTTGCTTATCGTCCTTAGAGTCCGCGCAGACTTTCAATCGGTCGTTAGTTTAGTCGGGTTGGGCTGCTAGCGCGCACACTAGGCAGTCTAAACGGTCGGGTTAGTGTCGAATGCGCAAACCAGGGCCCAAGTCTGCTATTTTTATAAATTCATCATTCCAACACGATCCCATTGTCATTTTGCTAAAAGTTCGAAATCTGCTAAATTCATAATGGTCGAGATCATTGGTCGGTCAATGTTATAATGATAACACGATACTCGTAACGAATTAAAAGCAATGACTGCACAATGACGTTCTAATGGTAGGTCACTGATCAAAGGAACTGTCAAAATTTTAGCAGATTACCGCCTAAGTCAGTCATTCATTTGTCATTATGTACGAGATTAGCATACAATGCCATTTCTTTCAATGGAGTGTCAGAGGTTGACCATTGGAAACTCATAATGGCGCCAATATATTTGTAGACTAGCTGTTGCCCGCGACTTCATTCGCGTGGAAATTTTGGTATGTATGTGTAAGACTGCCTCGAGTGGTCGCAAGCGTGACTACTAAGTATGAGGTCCTGGGATCGATTCCCGGGTCGAGCAAAGTGTTAAAAAAAAAGAATGTTTATTTCAATTAGATACATAAAGTTATGATGACACATATGATTTGGAGATCACCTTTTAAGCAAGGAGATGCTTGGGTTAGGGGGCGTCCATTAATTACGTGAGGCAATTTTGGCGATTTTTCAACCCCCCCCCCTCTCCCCTTGGTGAGATGTCGTGAGATTTTGCTTTTAATTTACAACATTAAGAGACTTTTTGCGAGAGCCCTTAGACCTCCTTAATCCAGCCCTGCTGCAAAATCCGTTCTTAGCAGACTTTTACTGACTATTAATTAACTCCCTGCCAAATTTCAAGTTTGTAGCATAAAAAATGAAGGACTTTCATCCAAATTTGCGAGAGCCCTTAGACCCCCTTAATCCGGCCCTGTCGCAAAATCCGTTCTTAGCGGACGTCTACTAACTATAAACTACCTCCCTGCCTAATTTCATCTTTTTACGTAAAGCGGTTTCGATATTTCGCGATGAGTGAGTGACCTTTCGCTTTTATATATTTTTGCTTTTATTTTTTTAATATTTTGCTCTGAAGTTAAAATGCTAGTGCAGCCACATCTAAACGTTAAAGACGTGCCGCGAGTGAAACAGTAATAATCTCAGTTATTAGTTATTTTCGTTATTTCTCTTCACTCCACAATTGTAAATAAAGCCTGCTTAGTATAGAAAAAATGCCTAATACAGCCCCCCCCCCCCAACTGTTCGCCGAATGAAAAATATGTTGAATATACATAAAAAAAACTAAAGTCATCACCAATAGCGTAAAAAGTAGGGTTGAGGTAGATGGGCAAGAAATTCACTATAACGTCGATGAGTACATTTGAGTTTGAGAGTTGCCGAGTCGAGAACGCCTGGAAGAGCTACTGGTCCATGAAGTCGCTGATGATCCTTTATCCTTGAAGGTGAAGGGTGACCTACCTTTATCCTTGAAGCACAATCTCATCGACATGTGCATTCTGCCCATCCTAACCGGTCAGGGACCAAGTTTGAGCACCGTAATGCTCAAACTTGGTCCCTGACCGAGTTGCAAAAGTCCAATCTCAAGGTTGGCCAAAGGGCAATGGAACGTAGCGTATTGGGTATTAAGCTCAGCGACAGAATTCGCAATACCACAATACGCTCAAAAACTGGAATCGCTGATGTGGGCGATAAGATTGCTAGTTTGGAGTGCGATTGGGCGGGCCACGTCTGTAGAATGCATCAGGACCGGTGGTCCAGAGTCGTCACGCAGTGGGTGCCAGAAGACGGGCGTCGTCGCCGAGGGAGGTCTAGAAAACGCTGGTGTGACGACTTAGAAGCGTTTGTGACAGATTGGACGAAGAAAACCGCACGGAGAGAAGAATGGAAGGCAATGGGGGAGGTTTTTGCCCAGCAGTGGGACAATAAAGGCTAAAAAAAAGATTACATAAAAATTATAACGAATGGGTTGCCTAATCATTAAGTCAAGAATATTTAAAACTGCGACAGACGCTAGGCTTGACCGCTTTTACTTAGACAACGTTATACTTTCCAATCACATATAAGCGTAAACTTGTCGACCTGTGTATCCTGCCTATCCTAACCTATGGTACCCAGACATGATCTTTGACGGAGGCTGAAAAGTCCAAACTCAAGGTTAGCCAAAGAGCGATGGATTTTAAACATCAAAATTACCGATTGAATACGCAACACCACAATGCGCTCCAAGACAGGCATCGCCGATGTTGGCGATAAGTATAAGAGGTTCAAATGGGACTCAGCGGGTCACATTTCCAGAATGGGTCAGGACAGATGGGCCGTAATGGTCGTACAGTAGGTACCTGAAGACTGTCATCGTCACCGAGGCAGACCCAACAAACGCTGGTGTGACGATTTGGACTCGTTCCTGACTGATTAGCCAGAGAAGGCAAAACACCGGGAGAGTTGGAAAGGAAATGGTGAAAGCCTTTGTCCAGCAGTGGGACAGAATAGGCTAATTAAAAAAACAAAACGTTATACCATCGTGTTTGTTATAAAATTACCTATCTGTTTATTAATACATATTGTAATGAGAAAACAGATGAGTGTATATAGTACCTAGTAGTACACCCACATTTTGTCAGTTATGTTTAACTCCCATGAAATATTTAGCGAGCCTATTGCCATTTTGTATAAAGAACAGGTTGTAAGGTTCTTCATCCCCCATAGAAAAGGGAGGATAGTCCGACCAAACGGGTGTAATGTCTGGTGGGCTATAACTGCCCAACAGTTGTTGTCGGGTACTTCTGTATAGTCTTAAGTCGCGGATAACTTTATTTGGGCGATTTATTTGACCCAGGCAGAATTTAGACGTATTTCGATGTTTAGTTCATCACCTGCGTCATAGATGGCGCTGTAGTACTTTTTGTTATATGTTGCTGTAGTACTTTTTATAGTGCCGATACACCATCAACCGGGCACAAAACCAGACTTCGTAGTTGCTACTGACAATTTGCTGGTGGAAAAACTCAATAACACATTGCCCGACCGGGAAACTAACCCAGGACCTCATGCTCGCTTCTGAACACTATACCAATCTATAAAAGAACAATAAAATTCCAAAATAAAATTCTAAACTGCGATTGATTATTGATTTGCAAATCGAGAAGGAAACAGACTTCTAGTAAAGCAAGTACTTTTTGTAGAAATCATCATCATTATTCTCCTGCCGTTATCCCAATTTCTTCGGGGTCGGCGCAGCATGTCATCTTCTTCCATACTTCTCTATTACTTTTTGGAGAAATGTTTGAAGAAAAAAGGAGATAAACGGAAATGGTGTGGTCCTCTGTGGCCGGACCACAGTTTAGTACTCAGATGCTATAGTTCGAAATAATACCTACCTAAAGTCTACTTTCATCGGAATATGTATATATTTATAGTACCTCAAGAGATATCTTTTTAATCGATGTCAATACAAAAAAAAAAATGGAAATCTAAAAGCATCAAAAAAATATTCAAACAAATTATAAAAAAGTGAAAGTAATAGTGGGGTTTGAACTTGCAACCAGTAGCTTACAGAACGTTCAAGAACCCGCTAGGCTGTTTTCTCTGTTGACATAAGCTTTAAATAGCCATTCAGGTGCTTGTCATGACTGAAACGTCAAACAAATGAAGGATACTGACATAATGCATTATTGCTCACCCCCTTAAGCGAGTAGCGTGATAATATATAGCTTAACATGTGAAGAAGCCTGTAAGGAATATTTGTGCAAAATTTGAACAGGATCTATGCAGTAGTTTTTGAGCCAAGTCGGAACATAAAATTGGATTTTTACGATTTTATTATATGTATAGATTACCGAACTTGTCAAAATCAACAATTATGAATTCAATGATAGACCATTCTGACACTGTTGTCATAGCGACTTGAGGCCCAGGTGAACAGTCGGTCGATTGCGCTTGAACTATTTGCTAGTTAGTAGCCGCAGAGTCGGCCAGTGTTCGTCAAAAATCAAAAAATCCAAATCAAAAATCATTTATTGCGCAAATAAGGTACAGAAGGTTGGTAAAAAATATAAAATTGTTCTCTTATTCTGCCTTTAATTTCGGCGTGCAAATCTATACTTATCTATACTAATATATAATACTAGCTTCTGCCCGCGACTTCGTACGCGGATCCTGTTGCTTATGCCAGCGACAACGGTTCCATATCTTTCATTTTTGTAAGTCAGAAGTCGATGCGTAGATACGCTTGGAACTCAAGCGTAATTCTCTATCCGTGAACGTCTCCGACTCGCGAGACAATGCGTGACGTTCACAATCAGCGGTCAGTCGCGCATCACGTTCCCCACTTGTCTCTAGAGACCTAGAAGTCGATGCGTAGATACGCTTGGAACTCAAGCGTAATTCTCTATCCGTGAACGTCTCCGACTCGCGAGACAATGCGTGACGTTCACAATCAGCGGTCAGTCGCGCATCACGTTCCCCACTTGTCTCTAGAGACCTAGATGTCGATGCGTACATACGCTTGGAACTCAAGCGTAATTCTCTATCCGTGAACGTCTCCGATTCGCGAGACAACGCATGACGTTCACGATGAGCGGTCAGTCGCGCATCATATTCTTCACAGTTCTCTAGAGACCTGGATGTAGATGCGTAAATACGCTGAGAACGCAGGCGTGCTTCGTTATCCAAGAGGAAGAGAAGGGAAGAGAGGAAGTGGTTACCACGGAGCGAGTTGCAGCCTGATGTTCTCGAACAGCATCCAGTCTCTCCTGACGTTCTTCGGTAGATTCTTGGGATCTTATGATCCTCAATCTTTTAGCTCCTTTGGAACATTGGGAAAGATTTGACCTCTTTCTAGGCATGGTTATAGTTTTATTGTGAAGATACCTGATCAATTAAAATCTAAGTGACTGCTCCCCTGCGTTACCGGGTAGGCTACCGTGTCACGAAGATAAGTGGAAAAAGTCTAAAACACTCAAATAACATAAGCCCGAAGTAATATTTATTCGATAAAATAAAAAAATAAATAGGAGTTTTGTCCAGCAGAGTCAAATTTTCAATGATATACCGTCGTCATCGAAAATCAGTCCTAAACTGTTACCGCCTTCACCGCGTGGAGGTACTCCCAGCTTATGTTATTTTATAATTATACAGTGAAATTAGTGATAGCTTTGATTTCCACATCAGATGTTTCTGATCTTCGATTTTTATAAGTCAACAGGAAATGCCCATCAGACCGAACAACTTTTGCTAAGACGTCATTCCTATATGTGTTATGGTGTAGCTGGGCTCTTGGGGTTCCACAACAGGTGTTCCAGATCTTCGATTTTTATAAGTCAACAGAGAGTGCTCATCAGATTGAACAATTTTTGCTAAGACGTCATTCCTATATGTGTTATGGTGTAGCTGGGCTCTTGGAGTTCCACAATAGGTGTTCCAGAACTTCGATTTTTATAAATCAACAGAGAGTGCTCATCAGATTGAACAATGTTTGCTAAGACGTCATTCCTATATGTGTTATGGTGTAGCTGGGCTCTTGGAGTTCCACAACAGGTGTTCCAGATCTTCGATTTTTATAAATCAACAGAGAGTGGTCATCAGATTGAACAATTTTTGCTAAAACGTCATTCCTATATGTGTTATGGTGTAGCTGGGCTCTTGGAGTTCCACAACAGGTGTTCCAGATCTTCGATTTTATAAGTCAACAGAGAGTGCTCATCAGATTGAACAATGTTTGCTAAGACGTCATTCCTATATGTGTTATGGTGTAGCTGGGCTCTTGGAGTTCCACAACAGGTGTTCCAGATCTTCGATTTTATAAGTCAACAGAGAGTGCTCATCAGATTGAACAATGTTTGCTAAGACGTCATTCCTATATATGTTATAGTGTAGCTGGACTCTTGGAGTTCCACATCAGGTGTTCCAGATCTTCAAATTTATTCTCTCAGCAGAAAATGCTCATCACGTGGAACAATTTTTGCTATGGTACCATTTTTGTATCTCTTATAGTTTAGCTATTCTATTGCGGTTCTGCACCAGGTGTTCAAGTTTCCAAGATAAATTATAGCCTATATGTTGCCCAGACTTAATACCTATACAACAAAAAAAAAATCTTTCAGATCCGTCAAGTAGTTCCGAAGATTAGCGTGTACAAACAAACAGACAAACAGACAAACAGACAAACAGACAAACAGACAGAATTTTTTTTTTGGATTCGTGCTCTATTACTGTTTCTAAACCCCCCTCAATTTTTTTTTTTAAATATATTCAATGTACAGACACAGTTTTTTTACTGTCTTATTATATGTATAGATTATAAAGCTGCAGTGTTTGTTTGTTTGTTTGTTTGTTTGAACGCGCTAATCTCTGGAACTACTGGTCCGATTTGAATGATTCTTTCAGTGTTGGGTAGTCCATTTATCGAGGAAGGCTATAGGCTATACAACATCACGCTACGACTAAAAGGAGCGGAGCAGCAATGAAAAATGTTGCAAAAACGGGACGGGATTTTACGCGGACGAAGGTCGCGGGGAACAGCTAGTTTAAGATAAAATTAGAATTATTATAGATCAAAGTCATGCAGTCATTAGCAGATAATCTCATTACATTTGTATTATTGAATTAAACAATTAATGTCAAAATAATAATAAAAAAGTTCTACACAAATAATTAATAATAATGGTAGAGATTCACCACACTTCGTGCGGGATAAGAGCGCCGTACTGATCTTGCAGTTGGCCGATAATATTGTTTGAAGGCAATCGTGTAGCCCATGAAACTAATTTATCGGCGGATACAAAAACGTTGTAAATCCCTCCTTCCCTTCTACACTACTAGGCCGCACCGCTGGTGGTGCCGTGGGTAATTTTTTTTCCTTTCTGCATTACTGGTCCAGTGGTATCGTAGGTATTTGTAAAATACATATATAATTGCGTTCCCTATTACACTACCTAATTTGTTTTCGCAACTACATAAATACAGGAAAGTAAAAACACAATTCCTATAAGTTTATCTAGCATAGATCCAATTATTTATTTTTTTATATTTTGAGCTCGGATTGTTTTTAAATAAACCGATATACTCGTAAATAGGAATTGTGTTTTTACTTACCTGTATCTGGTTGCAAAAACAAATTAGGTAGTGTAATAGGGAATGCAATGCGGCTTAGTAGTGTGGAAGGGACGCATATATATGTATTTTACAAATACCTACGATACCACTGGACCAGTAGTGTAGAAGGGAAAAAAAAATACCCACGACACCACCAGTGGTGCGGCTTAGTAGTGTCGAAGGGAAGGAGGGGTAATATGCGCTCTAGCATACATGTTCATACTGACTAAGACCCCGACTTAACTATTGGGCGATGGAAAGCCTGCAGTCTGCGGGGACTTTTACTGGAGCACAACCCAAACTAAGCTAATATTATAAGCTTAGTTCAACAAACACAAATATGTGTCTTCGCTATTGCATTTCAACGCCAAAAAGCAATGGGTGGGGACCATATTCATGATCTTAGGCTATTAAATGGTGAAACCTTCTTTCGTATATCTATGGGTAAAATTCTTTTTTCAGTAAAATAGCAAGAGAGCAACGATGTTCGCTGTAGCGCTATTCTGCATCGCGTGCGCAGCGTACTGGGCATGGCGCCGGAAAAGCACGAAGACGACCGAGCCGCCATTCTTCCCGGGAGGCTGGCCCATCGTGGGCCATGCACCCAGCCTTATTGGCGACAGCTGCAGTAAGTATATTCTTTTCTAGCTGTTAGGTACTGAAAGAAATGAAGACCAACAAAAATTTGCGATTTTGAAAGGATGCACCGCGAGCGGATACCTTAGAAAGACATAATTATCTCCATAGACCTTATTGACGAAGTTCTTAAGAAAAGTCAGTAGCGTAGTACTCGCAACAGTGTTTGCAGGTATATTAACGTGGAATAATAATAAGGCGTGATTTTTTGAATGTATGTAATTCACGATTGAGTTTCTGGAAGTCGCTGATGAACAATATTACAACGAGTACCAAGATCACTATGATTTAACCGTGATGTGAAATGAGATAAAATAACTGTGATGGGACTGAACCTTATTCTTATTTGTAGAACTATGGGATGGCATCAACGACCTGGCTAGACAGAGCTACGACATTGGAGGAGTCGTGTCTGCCGGCATCGGACCACGGACTGTGTACAGTAAGTACCAGTTCATTATGAAGCCGAACCCCAACATCTGTCCCTTACGCCCTGTATGCTCTGCATGTTAAAGAAGCCGAAAGGCACTTGTTCTTCCCGACATTGCGATCATTTTTTTTTTGTTTTAGACCATACCTGGGAACCTCCTACTTACGGAGATATTTGGGGTCAAAGTTTTTTTTTTAAATACATGTTTTTAATGCAAGTTTTTTACTTCAAACACCTCCACAACCCCCGTACTATTCAATCCATCCATTAGCGCAATGTTTTAAGTGCATGGAGTCCTTCCGTAAAACGTGATATTTCACCCCAAAAAAAAAGTAGTTTCCCAACAATAATTTTTACGTAAAATTACTTAGTTTGATATACTGAATGCTTGGTTGACGGCTTCGTGAAGGGTCCGTTTACACCCTGTAGTAGAACAGACTACAAAATTAGTTTTTTTTTTTCGTTTTCTTGGTGACAGTTGACGCTGGAAAGCGTAATGAAGTCAAGTTGTTTTAGCTTCGCTCATTAGCTGTCGAGTCTTTCCTTGTTTCGGTTCTCTCGATGAACTACACAGTTAAACTATGGCCAGCGTCGCGAACTTACGAGCTGGCAACCCGGTGATCCCGCCCTCGGCGGAAGTGAAGAGAGGCACCCACGCGTGACAATCTATTTAGACATATCACTACATTGTTCATTTGAATAAATTTTTGACCTGAACCCACTTCGTTTATATTGCTTAGCTTCGATTAGCTCTCATAGTTGGACGACATGAGCGAAGATAAACGAATATATCTCAGAGGCCTGCGCTTTGGCCGATACGAAGGAAATCCGACATGCTTTCAGCACGACCAGCGGTTTCAAGAGCTTCCACAACACCAACTAAATAGCAATCTCACAATAATGCATGTCACATACCATTGTTTATTTTACCTTAAGTGATAAAATAAAATAAAAACATGATTAAAGTTCTCCTAACTGCAGCCAGCTTCATTCAAACGTCTGAACTTAATTTGTAATATTATAATGACTATGTTCCAGTTGTAACCGACCCGGACGACAGCTTCACGGTAGCCAACACATGTCTCGAAAAGGATGGGTTCTACGATTTCGCTAAACCATGGCTAGGCGAAGGCTTAGTCACTGGCAAATGTGAGTAGAACATGTTCTATCACCTTCATCCAAAGCATATCAACAAAGTACCTATTTCGATTTATTATGGCTGTTAAAGTTAGAAAAAAAAGCTAAATATCTGTATTGATCAAGGAGATTTTATGAAGCTTTTGACATCATCACGAGCTACGTGCTTAAATGACATGCGAAATGCGTGTTACAACACCGACCGAAAGAAATGGTTTGGTCAACGCGACTGGCGACGCGACGGTGCTTATGCTAGAGCCTGTCACACGTAAGTGCTTGAAGCTACTCACGTCGCCAGAGATTGTCAATGGGGCGTAATATCTTTCTTCTATAACCCTAAAGTTTAGAGTAAACTATCGACTTTTTGCAAAATTAATTTGTGTATGGCCTAAACCAATTTTTCAAATAAGTCGATAGTTTCACAAGCTTAGAAGCTAAAACCGAAGAACATACATATAAGAACATTGTAACTAATGTAAAATCCCTCAGATTCAATATGGAAGAATCATCGCAAGTTCCTGAACCCAGCATTTAGCCAGACGCTCCTGGACACGTTCATGGGCGTCTTCAACAGTCAGTCTAGAAAGCTGGTGAAAGACCTCGACAAAGAGGTTGGAAAAGGACTCTTTGACCACTGGACATACACGCGACACAACGCTTTGGAGACTATTTGCTGTAAGTCTAGAAATAACGTCTTAATAGACCTCGCCGAGTCACTAAACGTTGACTATTGCAATAAAGAGATGGTAGATATGAGAGCTAGCTCAGCTGGTTCAAAATGAAAAGTAATTTATTCAGAATAGGCTAAGAATCACCATTTCCTTAACAACAATGTTACATAAGTACTTCCCCAAAAAGATCGCCTTTCAGCACTTCCCAAGTCTTATATCTGGGGAGAAAAAATGGCGGGCCAAACTTCTCATCTACCTGTTGGGATGATAAAAGTACCATAGGCTAGAGACTTAACTATGTCTACAAAGCCTCTACAATCGAAACATTTTCATTGACAGTGACAGCGCTAGGAGTAGACTTCACAGACTCGAATCTCAACAGCAAGTACGTTGAGGCGACAGAACTGATCCTCAACACAATGGTGGAAAGGTTCATGAAGTTCTGGTGGCACAGCCCCTACACTTTCGCCTGGAGCAATGTCAAGAAGAAGCAGGATGCTTGCTTGAAGATTCTGCACAATATGTCGTACACGGTAAGAATGAATTTGTTTGGTTAGGTCAGCGACATCCTGACTGTTGAAAAAGATTATAACTGCTTCCAAAAAAGAAAGGATCGTCAAGACCGTTCGGCTTGATGTAGATCTATGTTTTTTGTATGCTAAAGAGGTTATAAATATGTTACAGGTGCTACAAAAAAGAAAATCGGAGTTCAATGGAAATATTTGTGCTGAGAGGAGTATAATACCAGGTAAGGTTTATACTGCTGCTTTTCTGATAAATTCTACAAGATTCAGCTAACTTAATAATGTTCAATGATTTCTAGGAACCAAATTCAAAGCTTTCATGGACCTTCTGCTAGAATTATCGGTAGAAAAGGGAGTTTTCAACGATAGAGAGATCAGAGAGCACGTGGACACTATGATCGTCGGCGGCCATGACACCTCGGCGAATGTGCTTATGTTTACTATGATATTGTTGGGATCACACCCTGAGGCTCAAGAGAAGGTGTTTGCTGAGTAAGTTTTTTTTTCCAACTATTCTGGAAAGAATCTTAAGAGCAATGTGGCAGTGATGATTTCAAAATTCTGGGGCAATTTAAGTAAGATTTTTATGACGATCGTTAGGTATTACCATTTTGTCCCATGACTACCGAAATAGTAGGAGTCTATGGAATTGTTATTATTATTCTAATTACTTAACCTGGTTTCAGAATTTAATTCCTTTTGTTTCAAGTTTGAAAAAAATAGATCGAATGAAATTGTAAGTCTTTTGCCCTCGAGCTTTTATTGACTGTTTTTTTTATTTTATTTCAGGATACAAGAGGTCCTGGGAGGAGATAGAGACGTGGAGAAGACAGACTTGTCGAAGATGGTGTACTTGGAGGCTGTTCTGAAGGAGAGCATGAGGGTCTTCACGATCGTGCCTGTCCTGGCAAGGACACTTGATAGAGATGTTAAACTAAGTGAGTCCATTAAAGGTTGAAAGGAAACTCCCTCAAACTTTTACAAGAGATTCAGTGAGAACACGCGATTTTAGACAAACCATCAAAGGTTAAATATAATTTCGTCGTTAATTTTAATAAAAAGGTGGCCATTCCATCTATTTTAACCGAGTTGAACAGCTGATTTTGTTCTCTGACTAAAATTTTTGATGCTCTTGAGTCTAGAATTATAATTATAAAATGTCTTACAGGATCGAGCATTCGTCCTAACTAAGATAAATGTTTGGATACAATAGTCGACTATAACGGTTTATTTTCATTTGCAGTGTTTAATTCAAATTCATCAATAACGCATTAATTTCCTGTAGCATATCTACATGCATCTTAGCCCAATATTACCCAATATTCCAATCTTAAGTCCATATTTCAGAGAACTACACCCTCTCCGCGGGTCGAACCTGCTTCCTATTCGTGTTCGGGCTCCACAAGCATCCGATCTGGGGTCCAGACGTGCACGAGTTCAAGCCCGAACGCTGGTTGGAACCTGGCAGACTGCCCGACAACCCGAACGCTTTTGCTGCCTTCAGTGTTGGCAGAAGGCAGTGCATTGGTAAGGATTGTTGACTAGTATCCTGGATAACCGAGCCACGGAGAAATCGGATCAGATCATGTAGAAATCAAATGAAAAATAAAACATGCTTAGTGCATGCCACGAGTTGCCACGATGCGTCGGTTCCTATGCGAAGGACACAGGTCGCATTGCCTGAGCTCGTCACCGTGATAAACGGGGCATAAAGTTTTTCTTGGTGACAAATATGCACCAAAGATCTTTGAAAATATTAATCCCGAGTCCCGCGTGAAGTCCAGTCACCAAAAGCTAGTTAAATATGTCAGCTAGCTTGGGCTTGTGGCAATTCTTCATATCCCCTTTTGAAGAATTTTTCTAGCAGTATTTTCGCTCAGACGTATTTATCTCTAAACGAGTCCATGCTGATACTGGTCTTGGATATTTCAGTCGATTACCTCTTTTGAGCATTCAGTTTGAAATGTTACTTGTTCCAGAATCAATTAAATTGTTTTATAAATCTAATTAACTGAATTTGACTGGTCGAATTGGATACGAATCATGGATATGAAGCGTAGCGTAAAAATATTTCTTATAACTTTCTACTTCGCCTTTCCAGGTAAAGCCTATGCCTTGATGTCGATGAAGACGACCTTGGCCCACGTGGTGCGAAGCTACAGAATCAAGGCTGACCACACCAAGGTCCGGCTGAAGATCGATGTTATGCTGAAGCCAGACGCTGGACATTACATCAGCATTGAGAAGAGGACCTAGAGTATTATGGGACGGACCTAGAGTATGATGGATGCTGTTGAGAGATTATGTCTGATGAGAAAAATACAAAATGGTTTACCCTTAATCCATACTAATATTATAAATGCTAAAATGATTGTCTAGTCGTCTGTTACCTTCGGGGTAAATTGGCAATCGGATTGTCCAGGCTAGGTGTGGCCATGGGATCTTTTATCCTCAGGAGTACAACC
Source organism: Noctua pronuba (assembly GCA_905220335.1). NCBI lineage: Eukaryota > Metazoa > Arthropoda > Insecta > Lepidoptera > Noctuidae > Noctua > Noctua pronuba. The sequence continues at coordinate 14,390,867 of LR999915.1, read as the reverse complement.
CCGTGGGATAATTTTCGACCTCCATACAGGCAAAGTCAAGATCAAGTCAAGCAATGTAGGAGTCGGCTTCCAGTTTAACCAGATGCAGCTCAATACCAGTATTTTACATGGAACGCCTGCCTATCTGATCTCCACAACCCAATTACTGGGTAATACGCATTCGGGCTTCTGACTATTCGTAATGATTTTCAAAGTCAAAAATCTACAAATGACAGCCAGCAGATGTAGAGATGAGGAAACTCGATATGTAATGAATGGTCACCTATCCATAAGCGGTCCTTGCCAAGGTAGGTCAACTTAGGCAGGATCTGCATAACCTTGAAGATTAAGCCGTGTGGCTATTATTAACTAAGCCCCGAGCCCCTTCCCCTGCTGATACACAGTTTCAACAGGTCAATTCTAAACCTTGGAAAAGTGTCAAGTGATGGTGTCATCCTCTCCAGCACGACCTTGGATGATTACCTTAATTTTTAATGCGGTACATATTCATGAAAAAATGTGTACTTTATTGTACTAACGACTTTAAAAAATGTACTCACATATTTTCGCTGTTATAACATATCGACCGTGGCCGTGCTAGGTAGAACCTTTCTGCCACGACCACTATTCACCGCTGCTGTATGCCTAAATATTAACTGTGGAATTTCTGAAGGGGGGTTCATACATAATAATTACTATTATAAGTATACGGTTAGTGTTTCAATATAGCATGTAGTTCTTACAGTAATCTCAATTATTTAAGTCCTAATTACGTTATATTATGTTGACCTCCGGCAGCCAAGTAAAGACAATTGTAGCCGGCAGATTTCATCTCATTAAATTTAAAAGTCTATAGCTAATTAACATTTTGCCATTATTTTTGAGAAAAAAAATTGCTATTGTTTAATATATTTCGGATAGTAACTACTTTGTACATTGAGTATTCACGCACATTACAGAGTCTTTGCTTTGTTGAATTGAGACTCTCACTAGTTATAGGAATATGAGGATGTTCTATAAATTGTCAATATTTAATAAAAGTTTCAGAAAGCATTTTTTTAATATTTTTTCTTTTTTTATTAATAGTCTCCTCCTCGAATTTTAGTTACAAGGTACTACCATATTCTTTGGGATCTGATAGACAGCGGTATGTTGGAAAACGGTTGTTAAAATGGGTACGTCCCGTTTAGGGTTATAGTATTTGAACGTCAAACAGATCGTCAACATGGCTTCCGATGATAAGAACTTACTTGAAAGTTTTTTTTGTTTCCTAATAGTCCTTTTCCATTAGCGGCTTGCGGTATTAACTTAGTTGGAAGATTTTTTTAATTTTTTTTTATGGATATTCAGCGGTGGGGACTTTGGTAGATCATGAATTGCATCTATTTGCTTCGTTCATAAACTTCTTCATAGCGTGTCGATGCCAATCTTAATTGTCTATTTGCTATATATATAAATGCCCCCAGAAATTGACTACGAGTTCGTTTATTTTTAAAACAAAGATGTACTAACTGGTTTTAGTTTAATTAAGAGTAAGTCTAGTAAGTATTAGTTTATTATTTTGGAGACGATGTTAGGAACTACGACTAACGTTCCCATGTCTCCCTGAAAATGCCAAAAGACTACGCGCTCAGGTGAGCGAAGCCGCGGGCACAGCTAGTATGACAATAAAATTTAAAATGTTAGTGTTATATTATTTAATATTTTTTACTGTGCCTCAGACTAGATTGTTTTTCCAGAAGTCTTTGTCAAACTCATTTACCTTCCTAGTAATAATTAGAATATAATAGAACATTACTTTATTGTTGCTAATTATTTTTTTGCTGCTACCTTTACTTTAATAAATAATTATGTTAGTAACCAAATAATTAAAACAGGTTTTAGTCAGTCCGAGTCTGACACTCCCTTCCACTCCGCCCAGAGCGGGAGGGGCCATTTTATGAATACCCATCAGACAAAAAAGAGGACTCGGACCCGACGGCCCCACAGTTTCAACCCCAAAAGGCTAGAAAATATATAGTTTCCACAAAGGTACTACTTACACAGAAGTATTCACACAGAATAAAGCATGTTTGTCTTCTAACACTAGTTATTATGATTTCCTTTATTCATATTTCTTACTTACTAATTACATTTTTTAAATATTTTTATCAACAAAACTTATATAAAAAACATTTAAAAATATAAAAAATAGATAGAATAGACAGGGTGAACAGGGTCCAAGCTACCGGCGGTCAGGGCTCCAGAAAGAGGAACCTCCTAACGATACGCGCCGTGTCCAGGAGTACCGCTTTCTGAATCAAGCCCTTGATCCAGCTGCCTAACGAGAGCCTCCTCAGGTATTGGTCGAGGGTCTTGGCAATTAAGCCATGGGCTGATACGACTATCGGCACAATGATCGCTGAGTCCACATCCCACATGTCGACAACCTCGCGAGCCAAGTCAAGATACTTGATTTGCTTATCTTTCTCGGCTTTCACGAGGCTCTCATCATGTGGGACCGGTATGTCAACAATCATTGCGCGCCGCTCTGATCGATCCACCACCACTATATCAGGCTTATTGGCTACAATAGTCCTGTCACTGATGATGGATCGATCCCAGTACAATGTGACATAGCCATTTTCGAGAACTGGGTCGGGCACATACCTATAGTACGGCACTTCCGATTCCACAAAGTTGTATTTTAGAGCAAGTTGCTGATGAATAATCCTGGCAATCCTGTCTATGCAAGTACTCTCCGTTAGCCAGACGAGAACACCCGGAGATAATGTGACGGATTGATTCGCATGGACGGTGGCATGTCCGACATACGGGGTGTAAACAGACCCTTCACGAAGCCGTCAACCAAGCATTCTGTACATCAAACTAAGTAACTTTACGCAAAAATTATTGCTGGGAAACCACTTTTTTTTTTGAGGTAAAAAAATACTTTTTACGGTTAAACTCAATGTAACGGGCTCAAAACATTATGCTGATGGATGGATTGAATAATAAGGGGGTCGTGAAGGTGTTTAATGTAAAAAAAAAAAATTGGAAACATGTATTTAAAAAACCTTGTGAAAAAGTTGTAATTTTGATCCCCAATATCTCCGTAACTAGAAGGTTTCCAGGTATGGTCTAGAACAAAAAAATTTATCGCAATAACGGAGAGAACAAGTACCCTTCGGCTTCGTTAAGGGTCTTTTTACACCCTTTATGTCAACCGTGCCGTCCTTCACAATAAATCTTCGGTAGTTATTCGTGTGTCAAAAGACAGGACAGAGTTCGTAACACCACGCTGCGTTCCAAAACGGGCATAGTAGACGTCGGCTAAAATGGGATTGGGCGGGTTACGTTAGCCGCATTCACAACGACCGCTGGGAAAAGTCTCCACGCGATGGTTGCCGGAAGACGGACGGCGCCGCCGAGGCCGGCCCAGAAAGAGGTGGCGACACGATCTGGACGCTTACCGCGAGGGCAGGTTCGAGGTGGCACGAGAAAAGAGCACATGGAAGGAATTGGGGGAGGCCTTTGCCCAGCAGTGGAACAGTACAGGCTATTAAAAAAAAAAAGTTATTCGTCATCATAACTTCATCCATTTATTTATTACTAGCTTCTGCCCGCGACTTCGTACGCGGATCCTGTTGCTTATGCCAGCGACAACTGGGTCGTCAAAATCGTCTGATGTCGAATTCTAAGAGCCCGGGGACGGGAAAACAACGTGATGCGCGAGACGATTCGAGACGTTCCATATCTTTCATTCTTGTAAGTCAGAAGTCGATGCATAGATACGCTTGGAACTCAAGCGTAATTCTCTATCCGTGAACATCTCCGATTCGCGAGACAATGCATGACTTGCACGATCAGCGGTCAGTCGCGTATCACGTTCCGCACTTTTCTCTAGAGACCTCGAAGTCGATGTGTATACACGCTGAGAACTCAAGCGTAATTTTCTTTCCGTGAACGTCTCCGACTCGCGAGACAATGCGTGACGTTCACGATCAGCGGTCAGTCGCGCATCATATTCTTTACAGTTCTCTAGAGACCTGGATGTAGATGCGTAAATACGCTGAGAAAGCAGGCGTGCTTCGCGATCCGAAGAGGTTTCCACGGAGCGAGTTGCAGCCTGATGTTCTCGAACAGCATCAAGTCTTTCCTGACGTTCTTCGGTAGATTCTTGGGATCTTATGATCCTCAATCTTTTAGCTCCCTTGGAACATTGGGAAATATTTGACCTCTTTCTAGGCATGGTTATAGTTTTATTGTGAAGATACCTGATCAATTAAAATCTAAGTGACTGCTCCCCTGCGTTACCGGGTAGGCTACCGTGTCACGAAGATAAGTGGAAAAGGAAATTAAACACTCAAATAACATAAGCCCGAAGGCATATTTATTCGATAAAAAAAAAAAAAAATGGGAGTTTTGTCCAGTAGAGTCAAATTTTCAATGATATACCGTCGTCATCGAAAATCAGTCCTCAACTGTTACCGCCTTCACCGCGTGGAGTTACTCCCAGCTTATGTTATTTTATAATTATACAGTGAAATTATTGATAGCTTTGATTTCCACATCAGATGTTTCTGATCTTCGATTTTTATAAGTCAACAGGAAATGCTCATCAGAACGAACAACTTTTGCTAAGACGTCATTCCTATATGTGTTATGGTGTAGCTGGGCTCTTGCAGTTCCACAACAGGTGTTCCAGATCTTCGATTTTATAAGTCAACAGAGAGTGCTCATCAGATTGAATAATTTTTGCTAAGACGTCATTTCTATATGTGTTATGGTGTAGCTGGGCTCTTGGAGGTCCACAACAGGTGTTCCAGATCTTCGATTTTATAAGTCAATAAGAAATGCCCATCAGATTGAACAATTTTTGCTAAGACGTCATTCCTATTTGTGTTATGGTGTAGCTGGGCTCTTGGAGTTCCACAATAGGTGTTCCAGAACTTCGATTTTTATAAATCAACAGAGAGTGCTCATCAGATTGAACAACTTTTGCTAAGACGTCATTCCTATAAATGTTATAGTGTAGCTGGGCTCTTGGAGTTCCACATCAGGTGTTCCAGATCTTCAAATTTATTCTCTCAACAGAAAATGCTTATCACGTGGAACAATTTTTGCTATGGTACCATTTTTGTATCTCTTATAGTTTAGCTGGTCTGTTGCGGTTCTGCATCAGGTGTTCAAGTATCCAAGATAAATTATAGCCTATGTGTTGCCTAGACTTAATACCTATACAACAACAAAAAAATCTTTTAAATCCGTCCAGTACTTCCGAAGATTAGCGTGTACAAACAAACAGACAAACAGACAAACAGACATACAGACAAACAGACAGATTTTTTTTTTTGGATTCGTGCTCTATTACTGTTTCTAAACCCCCCTCAATTTTTATTTTTTTAATATATTCAATGTACAGACACAGCTTTTTTACAGTCTTATTATATGTATATAGATGATCATTGTTACTAATACTATGGACGTAATAATTGCTTTCTTCCTTATTTCTCAATATGAATCCATACACGGCGACGGCGGTATCGCATAAGCGTTAGTCGAACCGGAACAGCTGAAAATGGAAACTAGAACTTTGACAGTAAAATCAATATTCATTTACAAGTTTATGCCGCCATGTTGTTGTTGAGAGCACCATTACAAAAAAAAATGCAAATGAATAGTTAAGAATATAAAAGTAACTTTTGTGTCACTTATCCTAAAAATGTTCAGAGTAATTTTCTCAAATCTCCCGCTAAGAATTTGAAAATACAATAAGCTGTAGATGAATCGAAGACATGTTTTTACAAAATAAATACACAATTATTTTGCATTTATTTTGTAAAAACATGAGTGACTAATTTGAGTTTAACTAATTCAATGTAAGACCCGCTGCCAATGTCTTTTCGACGTATTCTTATACAAGTTAAAATGTTGTGTGTGAATTATTTTTTCTTATATCTATCAAGAAAACAAATTTTGTCATTAACTTAATTATTTTAAATTTAATTAAAATTGTTTTTTTAGATTTTTAATAGGGTTCCGTTCGCAAAAAGGCAAAAAGGTTCCAGTTGGTCTGTCGTCACCGCTGCTTATTTTAGCAACTACTATAATATAGAGCAAGATCCGCGGGCCGCCACACACTACTTATTTTCTGATTAATATCTAAATGTGTTGGATCGAGTAGTGTTAGCATGTACTATAAACGTATTCATATCTGCTAGCATGATGGCGCTTTGCCTTCTCAGGTCGAAGGTATGAAGCCGAAAAACAACCCTATATTATAATTAGAAAATTCAAATATTTTTATTTTATATTTTTTATGATTATATTTTTTTATTAGAGCACAATTAAATGTTAATTTGTTGATTAAAGCGAATTATTTTATTAATACAAATGTTTATTTGCTTTGGAGGGTCCGATTCCAGAATATTGGTTCATGCCGCGATCTAAGGTCTTAGCCCACGCATACCTGTCCATGCATAACAAAATTAGGGCGCTTGTGGCTGTTCTGGATTCGCAGATGTCAAATTATTTTGATAACTGGAAAGACCTCACTGCTGCTCACTCAATCCTGTATTGTGCGGCTGTAGCAGCATGTCGTGTAGCTCACGTCAAATTGGGGCGAGAGCACTCATCGGAAAAATAATAAAACTAATTTCGTTCAGGGAGGGTAATACTCGCTCTAGAGTGATGCGTTTTGAGGCGGGCGTTCTCGGGGACTGATATCAGTCCTCAAGACTACATTTCCAGTATCACCGAGCGTATCGACTTCCTGAAGCAGAAAGTGTATGCATGCGTATGCGTGGAACGATGTATTCAGAATCACACATTCCAAAGAGATAAAAGGTGGGTTTATATGGCTGGGGAACGAACCAAGGTGTGGCTGAGACGCATCTATCGGATGATGATGCCATGTGTTCAAAAATAGCAATATCACATTGTTCTAGGATCAATCCATCATCACTGACAGGACTATTGTGTATCTGTGGCCAAAATAAATCATTGTAGAAACAGATGCACGAGTGGAAAATGCTCTGCAATCCGAACCTACTAGTGCAATAAGAGCCGGTTTTCGAGGAAGTGTATTGAAAAATAAAATGATGTATGTTGGAACCATAAAATTTGCAATACTGTAAAACAGCTGTGTTTCAATTTTGGTGTAAAATAAAGTTTATTCTATTCTATTCTATGTTACGAGCACTTTAGTAGGAATTAGAAAAAAAATCTTTTAAATCTATAGATATAAAAAAACGTAAGGAACCTGCAGTGCACGAGCTCAACTCGAACTTGTCTGACACTGTTTGTATAAAATTTAGTTTATGCTAAGTTGCGTGGAGTTTGGATCATAATTTGACAAAGGTCGGTCAATGTGAGGGTGTCAGTGCATACGCAATAAAGAAAAGGTGTGTTTAAGGTGTGTCTAAGCGTAAATAAAATAAGTGCAGGTAAGGCAGACCGAGCGCTCGTTTGAAGGATTACCTGCGGTGAACTGTGGGCTGCAATGTGAGTTGAAACTTATTTAGGACAACACACTGAGAGGTTCCTTAGGTGGGATAAATAGTTAAACCCAAGAAAAACTTAACGTTGTAATAGAAAAACATAATCATACGCACAATGTTAAGTGATAGGTTCTTGAAATCGAATGACGTGAGATCCAATAACACTTGCTCGAAAACGTTAACTCGATAGTACTTGAAATCGATAAATTAAGAGCGCGACAGTTCACTATGTCGATGCATAAAAATTTCCGAATAACTGTAAGCTCGAATAATCGGCAGCGCGATGGCTCATTATCTTGAAACATCATTTCTCGACCGACCATCTAATCGATTTACAGAATAGTTTTAAGGATTTTTATTTGAGCACCTACAATATAATGAAGCAATATATGCGTAGAAATATAAATCAACTTTAATAATGAGAATTTATGATGGTAATAAAATAATAAATACCTAGTTTTCTATGTACGAAATATGGAATAAATGTCTTAGTAGCTTAGCCTTAAATTATAATTTTGTATGATTTCAATGAATTATTTAAACATAAAAAATCCACTTTCGCCAAAAATCGATATTATTTTAAAACTAGACTTGTCATAGGTTTTTCTGTAATTAATAGTAACGAACTACACACATCAAAAGTGTCTAGGCATATTTTTCATAATTTTAAAAGTACTGGACATTTCAAAAAGGTTTAAACGCGAACTTGTTCCTGGCACATTATTTACTTAATAGCTGTACCCGCGAATTCTTCCGCGTGGACTTAGATCTTTCTCAGCCTGCTACTTGCACAGGCACTTTTCTCACCATTTATTAGTTTAAACAAAAATTTGAAATATAGAGATTTCCTCCGTGCGTTCAAAGATTTCATTTTATAATGACTCAGCCTAGAGTTATACGAGTTCAGACTACAACATTTGTTATCCGAGCAACTTAAGTAATATAAGAACCTTTTTTGAATACATTCAATCCGATCAGAGTGCACCTAATAAAACGGGTTCCAGACCGTACTACAATACTCCAGAATACTTCGAATAACGCCGTTGTAAACAGAAATAGTCAGAATTGGTTCTTTAAAAATTTTCATTTCCCTGACGATGAAACCCTACAATTTAAACTACTCCTACTAAAACACCGAGCCCTAATAGTATCAACTTCTTTGACCGGTCTGTTATTAAGCGAGTAATAATATTCACATGTTTTCCTTTTTCTGCTAAATTTGATAAAGTAACATTTGTTTTGATTTAATGAAATTTTATTTTATATGCGCCAATTATATACGTTATTTAAATCTAGCTGAAGCTGAGTAATATCGGATTCGTTGTATACAGTTCGATATATTTTTAAATTATCAGCAAAAAGTTTTTATTCCGAAATAATTTTGCAACATAAATCATTTATAAAAACTAAGAAAAATAGAGGCCCCAAGTTTGAACCCTGTGGCTCCCCTGGTATATAATATTATTTGGATTAAAAACCTTTGAGATACACCAGTTGTGAGCGATTTTTTAAGAACGATTCGCGCTAACGCAGCAACGCAGCAACGACCCATGAATGCCCATACTTTCTAATTTAGCAATGAGTAAATCGTGATCTACCAAATCGAAGGCCTTTTTAAAGTCGGTGTATAATGCATGAACTTCTCTACCGTCATCTAATGCAGATGATTAAACATACTCGACTAGATTAGACAGTGTCGATTTTTTGGGCGAAAGCCGTGCTGATCCATCACACTTTTAAAGTGATTTTTTTTTTTCTCAAAAAGTCATTCAATAATTTTACCACAAATGGCCAAAATGGACACTGGTATGTAATTTGCAACATCATCAACACGACCAGATTTAAAGATTGGAGTGATGTGCGCTAATTTCCACTGATCAGGGAATAAGCCCTGTTCCAAAGAATATTTGAACATTGTAGTCAGAGGATCAGCCAGGTTCGCTGCACATTTTCTAAGGAAGACAGGAGAGATTGAGTCAGACTCGGGCGTGCAAATTATGTGACTAATAAAATAATAAGTTACAAAGATTCTACACTTCCCAATTTTTTCTCTAAGAGATTTGGTTGTCACATCATTCCTAAAAAATATGCGACCATTCCGAGCCCATACAAAGTTATATTTATTTTCCTTAGCAGCGATTCTTGTCGCTGCATGTAGTTTTTTATTAGACAGAGTCAGATTTTCCGTCACAAAAATCTGCTGCTTTACCAATGCCAATATGGCTGCTGTTCAACTTCTCCGACTCATTCTTCTTATTAAAGTATCTAACTGCAGCAAGTAGATTATCGCGAATACGAGGACTGGATAACTTGATAACTATGCTACGTGGACGATTTGTCTCTTCATTTAATTTAGCAACTATATGAAATGACTGGATTTCATTATCCTGAAGTTCATTTCCCACAACTCTACCTACCTGTTTTACGACCGCTTATAGGTTTTCGGTTTTGTGTCCAGGAACGCACTGAATCTCGATATTGCTTTCTCGTGCTAATTGATCAATTAACTGCAATTTAGTCTCCAATTCCCTCACCTGAGCACTCATCGCGGCATTATTCTTGAGGAGTTCAGCAATACAGTTATTATTTCGGGCATTTAATTCGACTCGCTCATCATAAGCGTCAGAAAGAAAAGAAACAGTCTTCTTAAACTCATCCAAGTCTTCGTACATTGAAGAAAATCTCGAGGTTAGGTAATTAACTTCCCTTTTGACCGTTGCTAGAGTGGATTCAAATTTCGCCAATGGCCTGTTGACTATCAAACTTTTTATTCATTTCCTGCCGTAATTTACGAATTTCTGTAAGTTTTGTGTCTTGCAAATTGACTTCAGTACCAACGCATGCCACTCGAGGCTTAAAATGGTGGTGATTTCTCAGCTGGCGTAAGTCTTTACGTCTTCTCTCGTGCTATTTGGTTTGATTTTTTTATAAATATCGAGCAACTTATCAAGTGCATTATTTTTCTTAACTTTATCGTGAATCGTGATATGCTTCACAGGATGTATTCCATAATTCCGGATAAGTTTCCCATGTTTTAATAAATACTCACATATGTTGATTTTCCGTGAGAGTTTTCGTCCTTCATTTTGAACAAAAAATACTAACGTCCGCCTGCCTTGAAATCTTTCCCTCAACTAAAATATTGCCGCACACCCGCACACGACAATATTATTGACAATATCCCTGCCTCCCCCCGATATTGGCGTGACAAAATCAGAATTTCTGGATATCCACAATAATATGAACAATACCGCAATACAGGCCGCACACACACAATATTATTGACAATACGTATATTATTGTCAATATTATTGTGTGTGTGCGGCTAGCCCTAGACCAGAGTGTCCTTGTTCGCACAGATGGCGAGATGGCGCCGTTCATCAATCAACTAGACTCCTCGTCAACAGATGGCGTTGTGAACAAATAAAGATAAAGATTTAATTTCCAGATCAAGAATGTTAGCTGCTGTCGCGATATTCTGCATCGTGTGCGCTGCGTGCTGGTTGTGGCGCCGGAACAACGCGCACACACGCGCCACAGAGCCGCCATGGTACCCGGGAGCGTGGCCCATTTTGGGGCACTTGCCCTTGTTTCTTGGAGGCCCCTGCAGTATGTACTGTACTAGCTACAGCTAGAAATGTTTTAAAAGCTATTCAAGGAGTTGTAGTCTGACGGACCGCACATGCACAGGACGTAACGATCGGATTGTGAAGTTTCCACGATTTGCTGCTAGTTGTAGTTAAATATCACACGGTAGCTGCGGGTTTTCATCAGATCAGACGGATCTTCAGGTAGAGCTGGCCGACCTTGAATGGTTGCCAGTAAGTCCAGAACCAGATCTATTCAGCTAAGTACTGTAAACTTGAGGAGCTCACTCAAAAGAGTAATAATGTTCCTACAAAATTTCTGTTTCTAGGAGTATGGGACGTCTTAAACGACTTCTCCAAAAAAATCAACGACAGTGGAGGAGTCATGAAACTTAAGCTGGGACCAGAGATCATGTATGGTAAGTATTTTTATGAGGAAAACCAAGACAAAACGGAAAATTAGACTGAATTTCATTTGAATGAGCTGTGTGAAAGATGATATAAGTATCTAGACGTAGGTGAGTATTGAGATGACTAGTACGGAAGGAAAAGGACATGCTGCGATCCCAAATAAATTGCTATAAGAGGAGGAGAATGATGATGGCCTAGGATGCAGAAGATGGTTGCTGTTACTTACAATTTCTAAAAAGCTTTCAATTTCTTTTTTTACTCCTTTCTAATTGTAATATTATCTTTGGCAGCTTTAACCGATCCGGACGACATTCACACGGTATTTAACTCGTGTTTGGAAAAGATGTCATGTATTAATGACTTCTGTCGGCCATGGCTAGGCGATGGTTTAGCTACTTCGAGATGTAAGTGGCAAAAACGTTATGATTATTTACTGGAAGCTTAAAATATTAGCAGTCCAAAATGCTTCATCGGGTAAAGTAGCTATATTGTCTCTCAATACAAAAGTAGAAAAACAATTTATTTGGACAATACGACAAGCCCAATTTGCGACGTTTTCTAGAAACAGCGACAAAACAAAGGTTTTATGTGATGGCTGCTTAGTAATATGGGATGAGTGCACAATGGCAGACCGTAAAGCAGTTGAAGCGGTGGACAGAACTTTGGAAGAACTTAGTCAAGACGATCGGCCGTCCGATTGATTTTAGACAGACAGTACCAGTAACACTTCGAGGAACGAGGGCTGAAATGAAAGCATGTCTTAAGAGCTCGAGTCTATGGCGTATCGTTATACCAATGAAATTAACCCAAATTCACAAGAGTTTTCGGACATTTTACTTAAAATTGGTGAAGGAACATATCCATATGAAGCAGGAAAAGTTATAACATCAAAACATCACGCCTGTTATTTCCAAAGGGTTAGGTTTCATTTCAACAGAATTATATTTCAGTTTCGGTTTTCGACATGTCATGTTCATGCTTCTCAGGGTCGCTGAAAACGAAAATGTGGTCAAAATGAAAATTCAAGACGGCCCAAATGAAAATTTTCAGTTTTTTCGTCATGGGTGTCATTTTCATGGTTTCGGGGTTGCTGATAACGAAAATTCGGTCAAATGAAAATTCAATATTGCAATTGGCCCCTACGAGAAAGCGTTCGTCGGTCGCTGCCGCGGCATCACTCACTACGCTCGTTCGGGTCAGCTAGTGCCGCGGCAGCGCCCGACAAGCGCTACATCCAAGTTAGTTGTATCAAAGCGCCAGTAACAATCGTATTTTTAAGGCGCTGTTTATTTTTAGCCAAGGGGTTGTGGTTTTTAAGTGTATCTTCACAGACATTTCTAGCCGTAACATGTATGAATAAAAACATTTGCAATTAATGAACAAAACTACATTGCCGAATGTTACGCGGAATCCAAAGATTCCTTTGGCCATTACCTACTCAACAGTCCCAATTGATATAGAATGAAACATTTTTAGATAATGTTAAATTCTCCAGATCCGACATGGAATGTTCACCGGAAGCTCTTGAACCCAGCGTTCAATCAGGCACTCCTGGACACGTTCATGGGCGTCTTTAATAGTCAGTCCAGGAAGCTGGTGAAAGACCTCGAGAAAGAGGCTGGAAAAGGTCTTTTTAACCACTGGACATACACAAAACTCAATGCTTTGGAGACTACTTGCAGTGAGTTTTCTGTTTATTTTTAACCCTTTTACAAAACATACTTGTGTCTCTGTCTTTTTCATCCACTTCATCAAGATGTCAAGTAATGATCAATGAAAAGTTTTTATTGTTTGCAGTAACAGCGCTAGGAGTAGATTATACAGATTCAAACCTCAACAGTGAGTACGTCCACGCCCAGGAACTGATGTTTGATACGCTAACGGAACGATTCGCAAAGCTCTGGTGGCACAGCGACTACACCTACTCATGGAGCAAGCTTAAGAGGCAGGCGGATGCTTGTCTGAAGATACTGCACAATATGTCGAACACGGTGAGCAGACAGCGCTTTTTAATCCCGAGGGCCTAGGCGAAATTGTTTTATGTTTACAAAAACTAAACAATTAACGAATTTTCATGGTACTCGTATACCGTAAATACCTAGTGGCTCTTGTTTCGTTTTGAATAGAATATAATAATTATTTAAGAAGCTTATTGATTTAATACACAGGGTTTAAGGGACAGTCGTAAGTCGTTCAGACCGACAGGCTGCATTCAGCACCTTATTTGGAATCATATTCCACCGGAGTTTTACTCCGTTTTTTTTTTACATTTTTTTTTCAGTTACTTTTCCTTTTTTTAAATGTTTTTAGTTACATTCCCTGTACGCAGCACTCCATTTATGTAAATAATACGGCTAAAATAAAAAATCCAACAATGGATGTTGAAGTACTCTAACGAACGGCGCTTAAAATCAGCTGTTCACTTATTGCCTAGCTAAAAAGTTCATCGATCTCGTCGTCGCGCTTGCCGTTCGCTACGTGCATGTTGCCACGGTAACGATACATTGCGTATGAGGAAATAAAACAAATCAAATTTATTGGATTCCCATAACGTTCCTGAAATAATTTCTTGAACCGGTCATCTTAGTATGATATACTGAATTCACCCCATGGCCCATCAGTTTGTGGAGTGCTGTCCCTTACACCCTTTATGTCACAAATATATATGCTATAAAATAACAACCATGCTGGGTTGTATTTACAGTAGCTTAGTCTAAGATAGTATTTTTAGACACACATTGATGGTGACTGACCTAGTATTCAGAGAACAATGTAGTTTTTTAGGGCAGAATAATGCTATTAAAAAGAAGTCGTTTAATTAACACCCAATAATTATTTTATTATTGTAAGGCCTAGGCGTTTTGGTTGCCATTGTTGCCAATTTAATGACCAACGTCAAACTTGTCTTGCAGGTCCTACAAAACAGAAAATCCAAGTTTTATGGAAAACACACCGAAAAAAATATCCCAGGTAAATACTCTTTACTCTTCCTTCTTTATAGCATCAACGAGATTTATCGATATGTACTAACTTATTACTCGCTTATAGAAACCAAATTCAAGCCCTTCATAGACCTACTACTCGAGTTGTCACTTGAGAAGGGAGCGTTTACCGACAAACAGATCAGGGAGCATGTGGACACTATGCTCGTCGCCGGCACTGACACTTCGGCTACTGTACTTGTGTATACCATGATATTGTTGGGGTCTTACCCTGAAGTTCAGGAAAAACTGTTCGCTGAGTAAGTACCTACTCGAATCATTTATTACTTACTATATTAATCGAGAGTTTTCTTCGCACATAAAACAAAAAAACTTCAATGACCACGTGGTCTGGCAGCCTAACAAGCTGATTGGTAGAATAGAGTAGTTAGGATTATTGATTTTTACTTACACAATAATTTCAGAATACAAGAGGTCCTGGGAGAAGACCGAGACGTGTTGAAGACGGATTTGTCGAAGCTGGTGTACTTGGAGGCTGTTCTGAAAGAGAGTATGAGATTGTATCCCATCGCGGCAGTCCTGGCCAGGAGAGGTGATAGAGATGTGAAACTTAGTAAGTTATTTTTCAATAGTCAATGTTTACCTCTCTAACTGTGATCACACTTTTTCTGTGCGTCGGATGGAACACCTCCTAATCGAGTAGTTGGTCGGAAAGGACTTAATGAAACATCTGTCTGTACCTATAAAATTCAAAGTCCCGACTGAGTGACTGATTGACTGATATATCAACGCACAGTCCAAACCGCTGGTCCTAGAGACACTAAATTTGGAGGGTGTATTCTTTGTATACACTAAGAAAGGGTTTTTCGAAATTCCACCCTTAAGAGGGTGAAATGGGGTATTGAATTTTTTATTAATCGTTTTATTCTCGGGGTCGATTGACTTGAAAGTTTGTGTACGTACTCTTCTTTAATTAAAATGACGAGAAACGTGTATCACAGTTTTTCCAAAATCATCCCCCAATATAAAATTCAAAGTCCTGACTGACTGGCTGATACATTATCAACGCACAGCCTAAACCGCTGGTCTTAAAGACATGAAATATTATGTAAAAGTATTATGTATATGAATAGATTCCTAATGAATTATTTGATTGTCGTCACCGGTGTCTAATTTCAAACCAAGGTTTCAATATTTCACATAATTATGTAATGTAATTGATATTACTATGAACTAATATTTGCAAGTTATAAGTAAGTACATCTAAAAACGCGTGTGTGTCTGTATTACTCAAATAAAATGTAATACTTACACTAACTTTCTTTAGTACCTATTCAACTTTAAAAGTAAAACTATTTAATATTACACATATATCTTACATAAACTATTATAAATGCGAAAGTTTGGATGGATAGATGTTTGTTACTCAATCACGCCAGAACGGCTGAACAGATCTTGATGAAACTTGGCAGAGATAGATTATAGTCTGATATTGCACATGGATTACTTATTATTATCCCAGAAGTAAGATCCCGTGGGCAATTCCTGAACCCTAAGGGCGAAGCCAAGGGCATAAGCCAGTTATTTATATAAATCTACGCAACTGGTTGTGCTGTGAGGAAGGATCAAAATCAAAATCAATTTTATCTGTTTAACATAAGTAGTGAATACAGTTCTTAAATTAAAGATCATTAGGCCGCTATGTCATGCCAAGAGGCGTACAGATATATGGTTGCATGCAAAATAGTATAAAAATATTAATGCGAGAGGTAAACACAAATTATTTGGTAGGTATGTAAAAATTAATAGAATAATGATAAATAAATAAAATCAAAAATTATAAATGTCACAATATGGAGTAGATTCTACAGTCAATACTTAAATTAATTATCATAAATTACAATCAGTCTCATTATTCAATTAGTCATACATTAATTTGTCATTTAGGTATTCATCAGTAGTATAATAACATTTTTCAATTAATAACAGTTTTAATTTTTTTTTGAATTGTGTAACATTAATTTTTTTTATGTCATCTGGTAATTTATTGTAAATGCGCGGTGCCATGCCTAAAACGCTCTTTCTCACTAACGCAGTCTTACAACGCTGATCCCTTAAAGAGTTTCCGTATTGACTACGAATCGCAACATCTCGTAACGTTGACACTTTTTCGAACAACCTCATGTTTGTTTTGACGAAAACACTAATTTCAAAAATATATAATGATGGTAAGGTAAGTATTTTCAGCGATTTAAAGAATGGTACACAGCTATCATCAATTTTCAGACCACACATTGATCTTATGCATCTTTTTCTGCCTTAAAAACAATATCTTTATCAGTAGAATTTCCCCAAAAAACAAAACCATATCGCAAAATTGAGGCTACTAGGCCGTGATATGCAACTAGTAGTGCATCCATATTTATTTTTCTAGCAATTTGGAAAATTATATATGCTGATTTATTTATTTTCTTACTCAGGTCATCTATGTGGGCCTTCCAGTTAAGTTGGTTATCAAGGAATAAACCTAAGAATTTTGCTACTTTAACTTCTTCAATGTCACAGTTACTATGTCTGATATTTACTTTTGGTACTTCAGTTCTTTGGTGAAAGTGCATTATTTTTGTTTTCTTTAAGTTTATTATTAAATTATTTTTACCAAGCCAATTAATTATGTCCGATAGTGTATTATTTATGTCATCTTGATAAATAATGCGATCAATGCATTTCACTATAGCAGTACTGTCGTCTGCAAACATCACCATTTGATGTTGAGTCACCTTTGGCAGATCATTTATATAGACCAAGAAAAGTGGTGGCCCTAGGACACTACCCTGTGGGACACCAAACTTTATTAATCTATAATGCGATAAAAAACTCTTTTCAAATTTTGTTTTTTCACATATTCTTGCAATCTCTGTACATTGCATTCTGTTGGAGAGATAGGATTCGAGTAGTTTTAAAACGTTACCTCTGATACCGTAACTATGCAGTTTGTCTAATAATACGTCGTGCTTTACGTAATCGAAGGCTTTGGTCATATCTGTGTAGATAGCACAAATAGGAGCTTTTTGGTCTACTGCCAACATAGTGCTACGAAAAAATTAAAATAGCCATGTTGATCGTGGTACTCTTTCTAAAGCCATATTGTTCCTTGCATGATAAGTTAAATTTATTGAGATAGCAATACAGAGATTTATAAATATTTTTTTCGAAAATTTTGGAAAATACACAAATTTTAGCTATTGGCCTATAGTTCGTCATATCAGTCTTTTTATCTTTTTTATGAAGTGGTTTAATAATGATTTTCTTCAAGTCTTCAGGATAAACTCCGTCAACAATGCCAAGGTTCATAATATGCGCTAATACGGGTGCTATAAGTTTACAAATTTGATCACCTTTGTTGACATACCGTCAAATCCTACAGTACTTGTGTTTTTAATTGATTTTGTGGCCGAAACTATGTCGGTTGTTACAACAGGTTGCATAAACATTGATTGGCTTGTCAGTGTGTCATGTCAGTTTTAATATTATTCTCAATCTCATCTATAAAATAATTATTAAATGCATTTGCAATGTCAATAGGTTCTGAATAGGTCTGGTAACATTCATTAATGGCATGGCAATGGCAATCTTGCAATAGCATTCTCGTCTGCACAACTAGTTGTGCATTCCAGTACGTCGGTGGGGGAGCAGTCATGATAACATTATGACTGCTTCCAACACTGTCACCGATTCAACAGAGGATTTACGTAGGATAAAAAGCCTGGGTCCTGCCAGTACGGGACCGCGCTGGCAGGACCCAATGTCTGCTGCATGCTGCGTCCGGCAATACCAACGACGCAGCTTTATTTGTCCCGGCTACATCACACCACGAACGTTGAGGAGATCGTGGAGTATGTCCGTGTGAAGACCAGCTGGACCTTGAGGGTTGAGAGGTTGGAGTCGCGCCACAAAACGAATTTCAAATCGTTTGTGGTACGAGTTCCGACTCATCATATTGAGACCTTCCTCAAGGAAGAGTTTTGGCCGAAGGGTGTCATCTATCGGCGTTTCCGCGGTAGGCTACGCGACACCACGCAGCGCAACACGACGCCGTCACTTCGTGTACAATAGTCTATATTTTCTGGTTTTTATAAATATGTATGTTAATCTATAAGGTATACATGTTATGGGTCTTTGTTACCTGAAATAAATGATATATTATTATTATTATTAAAAAATAAGTATATTTTTTCTCAATTGCGTTAATCGACGCATCAGCTGTTTAAATTATTTCAGGCTGAAACCTCTACATTTCCCTTCTTGTTTTCTTTTATTCCTTCTTATATATATTTCATCCTTGTTTTAGAAAACTACACCGTACCCGCCGGTCGGAACTGCATTTTATTTATATTCAGTGCCCACAAGCAACCAATCTGGGGCCCAGACGCGCAAGAGTTTTATCCTGAACGTTGGCTGGAGCCTGGCCGGTTGCCTGATAACGCATTTGCTGGATTCGGTTTGGGAAGGCGGAATTGTATTGGTAAGCACCCTTAAGTGAAGCATTCTAAACAATGATCCACTAACGGTTTCATAAAAACCGTCCCTGCTCAAAATTGCTCGAATCAAAAGTTTGTCTGAAGTGTTATAAAGTCATATACTTACTATATTAAACAAACAATATTTTTTGTATATTTGTAATTACGTAAGTACTCAAAAATGGCTCAAACGATTTCGATGAAAGCTGCAGTATAATTTACGGGCGATAAATTAATTTGCCTTCCTATTATAGAAATAGCGTTTATACTAAACCCGAGTTACATTTTCGTAGAAGTGACAATTTGTAAACCTATTCTGTGGAGAATGTGTTTGGCGAATTCTGACTGAAACCTTAGTTGGTCTTAGTCCCGTGAAGTGTTTTGATGCTTTATTTAAGAAACAGGATCGAATGGCATCAAATAAACTTATTGTGAACATTGGCCATTTTCTTGCTGACTGTACATTTTTCCAAAATCTGTGAATGCAAATCATTATTTGACAAGAAGTTAGGCTAAGTCTCTTAAAACCGATTTCCTGTAGTAGGCGCGTGCACTCTATATAGGCGATTAAGCTGCTTGATGAATAAGTCACTGGGTGTACCTATAGACCCCAGAAAGAGAAAGAGAGAGGAGAACAAAATTTGGGAAAAGGAAACATACATTTAATGATTACTATTTTTTTCCAGGTAAAGTCTACGCCATGATGTCGGTGAAGACGCTCCTGGCTCACGTGGTGAGACGCTACAGAATCACGGCCGACCACACCAAGCTGCGACTGAAGTTTGATAGCATGCTGATTCCACACTCGGGAAATGAAATCAGCATCGAGAAGAGGACATAAAGAAGCATGGGACAATGGAGGATATGTGTAGAGATTATAATGTTTTATGAGAAGAATGCAATTCGGTTCGGGGTCATAGCGTGCTGACTATCACTATACCAATTTGCTTTGTCTATGTCAAAAATGACAAAAGCTTTGCTCAGCAATGCAGCCATAATTAGATGGCGTTCCAGCCGATTTTCATTTTATGTTTACTGAATTACAATTTTATGCGCGTACTGCCTTAGATGTTGTTATGATAAGTTTTTCATAGAATATGAAATCTGGGAACTTGATTTGACGATGCGTTATTCTAATAGAGTATTTGGGATCTACCACCATTTTTTTTTACCGGTAAGTGATGTGCAGCACAGCTTTTAGTGTCATTCGGGTTGAGGTTATAAAGGGACAAAACAAAATGGTTGAGCATTGACCAAATCTCGAAGGAGCTTTAGTGTAACTCACAGTTCACACTCATCGTCTTAATCAATGAGCTGTTACTCCATTTCTGGAGATCCTGCAGTTTTAAAGTAATATAAATTGTGTTCTACTTGCGCGAGGAACAATTTCTCCACACATTTGGTGACAGCCTAAGAGAAATACTCGAAGAGGCTCCAACGATTAAAACGCTTGCTAGATGAAACGAAATTCTTACCTACAAGTTACTTGCGTCCTGTCCAGTCCAGCTTGTCCAATGGCATAAATTGTCACGACACACGCAAATAATTAAATAGTTCCTTGGTTTTATGAGACGTACGTAGCGTTCGGTTCAGAGATGAGATTGTACTAGTTGTAGTTTTTTTTCTCCTGTCAGGCCGCATGAATGTTTGTTTGACATTCGTCTCGTTCCAAATTTGAATTCTGAAAGCGGCCTTCAGATAGTTGCAGTCGAAATGGAAGAAAGGAGGTTGTAATGTTGTTAAACTACTTATTGTGAATATAAGACGCAAACAATTAAACCTTTACGAAACTGGATTTTGCATTTATTTTTCCTGACCCTCATAATATATAGGGTGACTGGTAATTAGTGACCGATACTTAAACACGTGATTGTACTCATGATAGCAAACGACTTTCGCAAAGATTTTATTTTTTAGTCATTCACTTTTGTCGCAATAACACAATAGCCGTATGAAATCGCGCGCGCGCCTTGGACCTATCAGCTGTTAACCCCGTGACGTCGTTCTGTCTCATTACTATCGTATCGTGCAACAGTGGGTAGGAAGTGCACCCGCGCGGCTCGCAAGCCCGCTTCATAAGTTTTATTGTGATAAAAGTGAATGAGTATAAAAAAAAAACAGTACAACGCCAATACCTGAACTTGACCAGAAATGGTAAGTTTGAGGGACTGCCACAGTCCAATTGCTTTTGACAGAACGATATCTGTCGGGTCAGCTAGTAGCTTTTTTAATTATTATTTATGTACACTAGGTTATATTCTGATTTCTTATTAGTGAAATCCATGTGAATGGATTTTGTTTCATTCAGCTTGATTCTCCACTTTTTGGTCCAATCATAGAATTGATTTATTGCTTTTTGTACTTTTACCACAGCTTCTTTGTGACTGAATCGGTCATTATTGCGGTATCATCAGTAAAAGTAGCAATAGTTGCATTTTCTAGTTCAGGTATATCACATGTGTACAATAGGTACAAGACCGGGCCTAGAACACTTCCTTGTGGTACACCAGCTTTTATTTCTTTTAGTTCAGAATAGGCATTTTCTTACCTTACTTTAAAGACTCAGACCCAGTTATATATGATTCTAATATATCTGCGAACTGTTTTGGCAACATAGTTCTTAGTTTATAAATCAGTCCCTTGTGCCATACTTTGTCAAAAGCCTGGGCTACATCTAAAAATACAGTAGTACATACTTTCCTATCTTCAAGAGCTTTTTCAATTACCGTTGTAATACTATGCACCTGATCTATCGTTGAATGTTTTTCTCTGAAGCCAAATTGATAGTTTGGTTAATGTTGCTATTTTCTATAATAGGTTTCAGTCGTTTTAGAAGTAATTTCTCGAAAAGCTTTGACATCACTGGCATCAAGAAGATAAGCCTGTACGATGATGGATCTCGAGGTGGTTTCCATGATTTGAGGATCACGATCACTTCTGCAACCCTCCATAGGTCTGGAACATGCTATAATCTAAAAGAAGCATTGATTAAATTATCTTAGTAAGGTTTACCAAGGCTTTTCTAGGTAGATTCTTTAGGATTTCCCTTGTGATAAGGTCATAACCAGGGGATTTTTTTTGGGCTGATGTGATCTCTGATTTCTTTAGATAGTTTTATCTCTTGGTCCACTTGTTGTAGTTGTTCGCAGTGGAGATCTTACTTATTGCCCATATTGTCCATTTAGTTATTTTACTGCCCATATATGTGAGCAATAGGCTATTTTTGGTCCCTTGTGGCTTTCCATAGTGAATAATCAGTAGATCGATCATTAGTCAGTTGAAGAAGATGCCTTGTTAAGTTTTCGTCCCGAACTTTCTTGATTGCCTTCCTAATTGGTTTAGTTAGTATATTCAACAGTGTCTTATCTTGGGGAAACCTGTTTCGCTGCCACTTTTTTCTCAATGTTCTTTTTTCTGTTATTTCTTTTGGATAACTAGCTAGATAGATAATTAGCTAGTCGATGATAATAAAGTCTTTCATAATTATTTTATCGTCATTTTAAAAGTATTTTTTAAATAAGCAGCTGCGTCAGATATACAGATAAACGGACAATATAAGAGTACCTGTTGTCGTTTCTGTAGAGAACGGTTCACAATAAAAAATAAAAAATATCGTCATTTTTCAGTTGCTATAAGGAAACCAATATATTTTTTTATCGGTATTTTAATGTTGAACATACCTGTAAGGAATATTTGTGCAATATTTTAACTATTTATATTTTTTTATCTATGCCGCAGTTTTGACGTGGTCGCCCCCAATCGAACAGACAAACAACGATTTCATTATATATAGAAGATATTTTTTCACCGTATGCATGTTGCACGTTTTTGCATGTTTTTTCAGACGTCTTTGTTTAAGTCGTTAACCTTCAAAGTTATAATTAGAATATAATAGAACATTAATTTTTTTGGTGGTTATATATACTTAGGTGCTTTAAAAATGATTATAATATTAGTTACCAAATAATTAACACACCACAAAATAATATAACAAACGAAATTAAATAAAACAGACCAAGTAGCACCAAACTGCATTATTGGATGTCACATAGGTTCCACATCGGTAACTTTAGCATTTATGAAGACTTATTAGAGTTCACTCGAACTGCAAAAGCTGAAATTTAAGCTTTCGCCTGTTTATTGACTATATTAAAAACCACGGAAATAACATTTTAATGTTGCGAGCGATAATATAGGTGTTCAGGACTGTATTAGTCAGCATTTAGCAATCAATAGTACTATCAGCTATAATATGGCATTTTTGTGGACCTGAAAGTAGCTTTATTCTGAATTGAAGGCCACAGACGTACCCATAAAATGCTAGCATTTTAAAAAAGGACATGTGAACTGCTTTAATGCAATCAATTATTCTGTGACTTCAACTAACAATGATACATTGCGTCTTGCTGAACATAGTTGAACTTTTACAGAGTTAATCAGCTTGCGATTAATCTAGTATGGGTGAATTTATATGATGCTAAATAACAGTAAACTGCTATAAATTAGATCACATGTAACCTCTGATCCTGGTTGGAGCTGAATACTTGTGCTAGCATTAATTTAGTAATGCTGTTAAATAAGATCCTGAAAGACTATTATCATTTATTTGTACTCTGATCGTGAAATTTTTATACTAAGGATCTATAAATTTACGATGACCCACTGATCGGATGAGTTGATGTTAATAAATAACGTGAACGGATAGACACGGACATTGCATTTTGTAAAATAAGAGGATGTTATGCTGTTTCCACCGATTCCTAAAAGCCAATTTTAGCGGTTTATTGGGTACAATATTTCCGTATGTGTTACCCAATATTAAACTTTTCATGGATCTGTGGCTGACTTGTTCGACACAAAAACTATTCGTGTCAGCTTGTTACGGATTTATGTACCACGAGTGAATTCTTTTACAGCACATAGCATTTAATTGTGAATAATGCGGTGCACATTGTCTGTCTGCTATTTTTCAGGTTTTAACCTATTTATTATAACAATTAAAAAAAAAGGTTAGTCAACGAAAATAACAACTAGATTTGAAAAGGATAGCAATTATTTATAAGTTAACTGCTTATTGTCAAACTTATTGTTAATTACATGTCATTTAAAAAGAGATTTCTTGCTTTTTTTTTGTATCATTTTATTTTATTTATTGTATTAGGTCTACCAACAATTGTTCACACTGGATACAGTTACATAAATCATTGATAAATTTAATTACAGCGCAACAATTACTTATAGGTAAACACCACATGCACAAAACAATAAATACGGAAAATAGGCTAAGCTTAGTAAGTAGGTACTAAGCGCCAATATTCAGTTAAATTAAATTTAAATTGGAAATATTGAAAAAACAATTATGACAAAATTGATTATAAATAAAATTGATAATTTATTGACAATGATAACATTGGTTAATAGATTAAATTAAATTAAAATTGTATTACATTGGTGAATTGATAAAATTGACAAATTACAAATAAAGATCGACATAAAATTAAAAATCATTGAATAAAATTAATAATTTGGTGAATTGTTAAACATAAAAGAGAATAAATTATAAATTTAATAACAGTGGTAAAAATTGACACAATGAGATAATTGATGGTGGTAAAATTGAAAAACTGAAATAATTGAATTTGATTAAGGGCAACTTGGCAAACGATTAAGGATGGCTTTTTGTTTAGCAAGAGAGTCAAAGTGGAGATCAATAACGTCACTGTAGCCATTGACAGCCTTACACATCCGTGCAACAGGCGAGTTGGATCCCAAAACTGTTCTTCTAAAAGGCGTAAAAAGAGGTGTAATGGCACTACGCGGGATTCTAGAGGGTGCACGAATACCGAAAAGGGAAAGTAAGCTGGGACTGTCAATTTCCTGTTTAAAAACCTTGTATGTAAACATTGCATCCATTAGGTATCTACGTCTGTCTAGTGAGGTCATATTAAAATGCTTCAGTCTTTTATTATAAGAATGTGTTTTTTTTGGCGATACCATTGGAAAATGCGAGGTGCCAGACGAAGCGTTTCTGGACACGTTCAAGTCGCAATGAATGTGTGGCGTAGTGAGGACGCCAAACTACACTATTATATTCCAGGATGCTACGAATGAGACTGTTATACAGCAGTATTTTGGTTCTGTTGTGTCGAAAGGTTTTACAATTTCTTAGGACGAACCCTAACATTTTCGAAGCTCTTTTTATAATACTATCGAGGTGTGGTGTGAAAGATAACTTCTTGTCAAATAATACACCGAGGTCCTTTATT
The DNA here is from genome assembly GCA_905220335.1 of Noctua pronuba. Taxonomy (NCBI): domain Eukaryota; kingdom Metazoa; phylum Arthropoda; class Insecta; order Lepidoptera; family Noctuidae; genus Noctua; species Noctua pronuba. The sequence continues at coordinate 14,365,681 of LR999915.1, read as the reverse complement.
GTTTCAACTTCCTTTAATTTGAACTCCGGAATGTGGTAACTACTGCGTATTGGGGTGTTCTTTCTTGTGAATTTGACATGGTAACATTTTTTGGGATTCAGTTCCATTTTGTTACTGTTGCACCACTGAACGAGACGATTGAGATCACTTTGAATTTGCAATGGATCATCTTCAGACTTAATAATTCTCAGAAACTTTAAGTCATCAGCGTACATAAAACAATCCGAGTGCAGAAAACACCGTGGAATATCGTTTATAAAATAAATAAACAAAATTGGTCCTAAGTGTGAGCCCTGGGGAACACCGGAAGAAACGCATTGCAAGGTTGACTGATAACCGTTAACGACAACAAAGAAAAACTTTTTTCGGATCTAGACTTTTCAGTTTTTTGTGGAGAGTTTCACAAGAAATAACGGGAGCTGTTAGACCGAAACTATTATTTTCTAAACATTGCATGAATTCGGAATTGTATTCAACACCACTACTATCATCCGGGCCATAAACAGACGAGAAATAACCTGCAAATAGGTCACATACTTTTGATCCGTCAGAAGTAACGGTATTTCCATCGGTCATGGTTAAGGGGTAAGCACTTAAACCTCCTCGTTTAGTTTTTAGATAAGTCCAGAGTAACTTGGGGTTAGATGCCAAATCGTTTTCTAGACGTTTTGTGTAATCCTTGTAACAAGTAGACGCGAGATTTTCACATCGTTTACTAATTAGTTTTAGCTCTATTGCATCTAGTGGATTCTTATACTTCTTAAAACGCTTTCGAATCTTATTCTTTTCATTCAATATTTTAATCAATTTACGACTAAACCATAACGGGTATTTTCGGTTCTTAGGTTTACGTAATGGCAAAAATTGTTGTATTGCAGCACCAAGAGCATCGTAGAATACCTCCAGCATCTCATTGACATCACTTTGTTCACCGAATTGCGAATTCCAGTCCATCTCTTTTAAGAAATTACGAATTGTATGATAATCCGCACTATGGAAGTCAGGAGTCGCCTTTCCTACGTTGTAGGGGAGACTTGCTACCTTGTCAAATGAAATAACAATATCTAGAGGGGGATGCTGTTGATCCACATTACTTAAAGGATATATGCTTTCATTTACAGAACATATTGGTATTGTCGAGAGTACAAGATCCAATATACGACCAGCGGTATTCGTAATAAAGTTGCATTGTTTCAACATGTTAACACAAGTAAAATCCATCAAAAGCTCATTGATACTATTTAGTCCAACGCTATTCCCGGTGTCACCTACGCATTTCCAATCGATGCCACTCAGGTTAAAATCACCCACGAGACAAACGTCACAGTCAGTTATTTGTTCAAAGACCGCACTACATGAATCCACAAAATGCTCCAAAGTACTACGAAGCACTGGCGGAGGTAAGCATACTGCGCAGAGAGCTATTCGACTGACTGTTCGTGTCCATGGTAGTTCTACAGAAACCCAGAGGTCTTCGCAATTACTTTCCCAGTCTTTTACGCGTTTGGACTTGATCAACTTATTTTATTCTATAAATTTCAAGTAAACAGTCATATTTTGAGGGCGCGTGAAAATTTTCGCCTATAATCATACGATATTTGACAGTAAACTTGCTTTCCCAATCAAATTTTACGCATGTTAAAGAAAAAATTAAGGTCACAAAATGGTTCGTGCACAAACATATTAAAAAAATCCACGTCCGTAGTTTGTGTTGGTAACTCACATCTTATAATCAGCCATTGTGCTGTATATTAAGTAACACCCACTCTAACAATCAGCCAATGTTCAGCTCTTGGGGTGACTGTTACCCTTTTAAATGCTTAAATAATGCTAATACGGGGTGTAAACAGACCCTTCACCAAGCCGTCAACCAAGCATTCTGTACATCAAACTAAGTAACTTTACGCAAAAATTTTTGCTGGGAAATGAAATTTTTTTTTGGGGTCAAAAATCACATTTTACGGTAAAACTCAATATAAAGCGCTCAAAACTTATTGCTGATGGATGCTTTGAATAGTAAACGGACCATGGAGGTAATTGGAGTAAAGATAGAACCTTTAAAAGTAGTATTTAAAAAAAAACTTGTGAAAAAATTGGAACTTTGACCCCCAATATCTCCGTAACTAGAAGGTTCCCAGGTATGGTGTAGAACAAAAAAATGATCACAATGACGAGGAGAACAAGTGCCTTTCGGCTTCGTTAAGGGTCTTTTTACACCCTTTATAATGCAACTAGTTACTGTTATTCAGCTCATAGCTGCTTAATTTGTGCCCAAATCAGAGATCTATCAGCTGAAACAGCGCTGCTAACGCTCTTATTCAGCAGGCTTGTACAGCTTAAGATTCTATGTTAGACAGTGATTCAGGTGATATACAGCGCTTCGGTGTTACTTGGGAGTCCTTAAAGACTAATTTCATGTAGTAGTTTCAATAGGGGACCTCGCGCCGGAATAATCGGCATAAAAACCCATAAAAAATCGGTTTTCGTGTAACCGGAGTCACACGTCATTACTAAATATATCATGTATTACAGATTTGGTTTCAAAATGACATCAACGTCTCTAAGATCTTTGTCATCATCATCATCAAGTCAAGATAAGGTCAGCCCTTGGGTTCCTCAAAAAAGCTGTAAGCACTCGGACCCGACGGCCCCACAGTTTCAACCCCCAACGGCTCAAAAATATATAGTTTCCACAAAGGTACTACTTACACAGAAGTGTTCACACAGAATAAACCATGTCTGTCTTCTAACACTAGGTATTATGATCTATGGACGTAATAATTGGACTGGAAGGATGGAATTATTGCTTTCTTCCTTATTTTTCAATATAAATCCATAGACGGCGGTATTATTTTATTTTACACTAGCTTCTGCCCGCGACTTCGTACGCGGATCCTGTTGCTTATGCCAGCGATAACGGGGTCGTCAAAATCGAAGATCTGAAACGTCTGATGTCGAATTCTAAGAGCCCGGGGACGGGAAAACAACGGGATGCGCGAGACGATTCGAGACGTTCCATATCTTTCATTTTTGTAAGTCAGAAGTCGATGCGTAGATACGCTTGGAACTCAAGAGCAATTCTCTATCCGTGAACGTCTCCGACTCGCGAGACAATGCGTGACGCTCACGATCAGCGGTCAGTCGCGCATCACGTTTCCCACTTGTCTCTAGAGACCTAGAAGTCAACGCGTAGATACGCTTGGAACTCAAGCGTAATTTTCTATCCTTGAACGTCTCCGATTCGCGAGACAATGCATGGACTTGCACGATCAGCGGTCAGTCGTGCATCACGTTCCGCACTCGTCTCTAGATACCTCGAAGTCGATGTGTATACACGCTGAGAACTCAAGCGTAATTTTCTTTCCGTGAACGTCTCCGACTCGCGCGACAATGCATGACGTTCACGATCAGCGGTCAGTCGTGCATCATATTCTTCACAGTAGATGCGTAAATACCCTGAGAACGCAGGCGTGCTTCGCGATCCGAAGAGGTTTCCACGGAGCGAGTTGCAGCCTGATGTTCCGAACAGCATCAAGTCTCTCCTGACGTTCTTCGGTAGATTCTTGGGATCTTATGATCCTCAATCTTTTAGCTCCTTTGAAACATTGGGAAAGATTTGACCTCTTTCTAGGCATGGTTATAGTTTTATTGTGAAGATACCTGATCAATTAAAATCTAAGTGACTGTTCCCCTGCGTCACCGAGTAGGCTACCGTGTCACGAAGATAAGTGGAAAAAGTCTAAAACACTCAAATAACATAAGCCCGAAGGCATATTTATTCGATAAAATAAAAAAATAAATGGGAGTTTTGTCCAGTAGAGTCAAATTTTCAATGACCGCCTTAACCGCGTGGAGGTACTCCCAGCTTATGTTATTTTATAATTATACAGTTAAATTAGTGTTAGCTTTGATTTCCACATCAGATGTTTCTGATCTTCGATTTTTATAAGTCAACAGGAAATGCCAAGCAGACCGAACAACTTTTGCTAAGACGTCATTCCTATATGTGTTATGGTGTAGCTGGGCTCTTGGAGTTCCACAACAGGTGTTCCAGATCTTTGATTTTTATAAATCAACAGAGAGTGCTCATCAGATTGAACAATTTTTGCTAAGACGTCATTCCTATATGTGTTATGGTGTAGCTGGGCTCTTGGAGTTCCACAACAGGTGTTCCAGATCTTCGATTTTTATAAATCAACAGAGAGTGCTCATCAGATTGAAAAATTTTTGCTAAGACGTCATTCCTATATATGTTATAGTGTAGCTGGGCTCTTGGAGTTCCACATCAGGTGTTCCAGATCTTCAAATTTATTCTCTCAACAGAAAATGCTCATCACGTGGAACAATTTTTGCTATGGTACTATTTTTGTATCTCTTATAGTTTAGCTGGTCTATTGCGGTTCTGCATCAGGTGTTCAAGTTTCCAAGATAAATTATAGCCTATATGTTGCCCAGACTCAATACCTATACAACAAAAAAAAGATCTTTCAAATCCGTCCAGTAGTTCCGAAGATTAGCGTGTACAAACAAACAGACAAACAGACAGAATTTTTTTTTTGGATTCGTGCTCTATTACTGTTTCTAAACCACACCCAATTTTTTTTTTTTTAATATCTTCAATGTACAGACACAGTTTTTTTACTGTTTTATTATATGTATAGATATAGATATAGATTATTGGGACATCAGTTACACATTACAAATAATATGACAGAATAAGTTTTAAACTAAATAAACGTGTAACCCACACCAATATCCGCGAAATAATGTTTTATAAAAATAGTTAAATGCGTGTATTAATATTAAGACAATTAAGCATATATATAAGCGTTAGTCGAACCGGAACAGCTAAAAATAGAAACTAGAACTTGGAAACTAAAGTCTACATAAATTCAGAAGTTTATGCCGCCAAGTTGTTGTTGAGAGCGCCATTAAGAAATGAGTGCAAATGAATAGTTAAGAATACAAAAGTAAGTTTTGTGTCACTTGTCCTAGTTCAGAGTAATTTTCACAAATCTCCCGCTAAGAATTGGAAAATACAATAAGCTGTGGGTGAATCAAAGACGTTACAATATGTTGATAAAGCTAAAGATATATGTATTTATTTTGTAAAAACATGAGTGACTGATTTGAGTTTAACTAATTCAATGTAAGACCCGCTGCCAATGTCTTTTCGACGTGGTCTAAAAAGTAAAACTATTGTGTGAGAATTTATTTTTTCTTGTATCTATCAAGACAACTAGTTTCATCATTAAGGCGATAGTCTTGTCGTGCAAAACTCAGAAATTCACAGCAAAAACAAAAACACATCGTGTGTGCGGGGACCTCCCCCTTCAACACCTACTCGTACTTTAGTTATTTGATTTGATGCTAAAGCTGCTCTACGTACATATTAACCGACTTAAAAAAGGAGGGTATCAATTCGACGCGTATATTTATTATTATTATTTTAGGAACCATCGTACAAAGACGTAATAAAAAAAAGTTTTTCGAATAGCTATTTTGAAATTAATGATCACTCGTTTTCGAAAATGTTTTTTTGGCTTTCGCATAATGGAACATGACGCCTTGCCACTGCAAAATTGTTACATTACTATAGAGGACAAGTAAAAACAGTAGGGTTGATTTAGATTGGCAAAAAATCCAGTACTTCAATGAGTATATTTATTTACCATGGACATCCATGACGAAAAATCCGAAAATGTTGGTCGCGCCATCTTGTATTTTTATTTGACCTCATTTTCGTTATCAGCGACCCCTGAAACTAAGAAAAAGATACCTATGATGAAAACTTTGATACTTTTCGTATCCGCCAATTTTGATTTTAATTTTGATCCTATATTCGTTTAGAGCGCCCTCGATTACCATGGATGTGACACATGATGAAATATTCGCAGCCGCCATCTTTGATTTTGAATTCGATACATCGTAACGAATCTTATTTCCTGCAAGTATCCGTTCGCGCTAGTGTCTTCCGCACGCGTAAATAATTAGAAAATCATAGATAAAAACATAACCCTTCTTTTCTTTGTAGTAGGTTAAAATAATTAAGTAGAGCAGCCTGCATGACATAACATGAGCGCGATAGCATGGTTGTGTGGTGTGTGAATTGACGATATTCCTGCGTCCTTTTACCTCGGCCGCTTGGCGGTCACTGAGGAAATATGGCAAACGTTTCTTTATATATGGGTGTTTTGGTATACTAATAATTTTCAGTTAACGTTAATTTTTTTTTTTTTGTCGTGTCAGTGGCCCTTCGATAAAATCGAATAATAACACAAATCTAAGGACAGAAACTGCGTATTTTTTTATAGAGCAAATACCGAGAAATTTGACGATATTATACAAATCAAATTAAGAAAATATTTTTTTTTACAAAAAGTAACGAGTCAACTAACAGGATATAAAGGTATTTATTGCCTCAATAGATTTTGTAGCCTCTGTTGCCTCGGAAGGAGTAAGGAGACAGACACGGACGCAACAAGAGCGAGTTTTGTGAACTTAAAAAAAAACAAGTAGTTATTAAGCATATAACCAATATTATGGTGCACTAAAAATAATTGCAATTTCTTAATACTTATAACTTTAGTCCAAAAAACATTGTAAACCTGCGTGAATATTTGAATATTTCGACGGGCTGTCAATGCTACTGGACTGGGGCCTTAACATCATTATTTTAAATATAATACAAATTCTTTTATTAGATTTTATAGGGTTCCGTTCGCAAAAAGGCAAAAAGGTCCAGTTTGTCTGTCGTCACCGCTGCTTATTTTAGCAACTACTATAATATAGAGCAAGATCCGCGGGCCGCCACACACTACTTATTTTCTGATTAACATCTAAATGTGTGGGATCGAATGGTGTTAGCATGTACTATAAACTTATGCAAATCTGTTAGCTGGTGGCGCTTTGTCTTCGCAGGTTGAAGGAGAAGCAAAGGTATGAAGCCGCAAAACCAGCCAATATTATATACAGGGTGGGTACCACATCGTAAATCAAATGGAACAGGGCGTTAGTTGGGGTTATCAGGGTAATATTTTGGTAGTTTTTTTTTCGGTGAGGTTCTGAAGTTACAAATAATTTTTCGTGAGACTTAAAAGATATTGAATAAAGTGCCAATACTCATAAATCATGGTACACACTGGCATAAAAGCACTTTTGTAGTGATGATACATTTTTTAGAAGCAACTAAACACCACTAATATCCTATTTAATAAAAATTTTGGTATTTTCTTTAAAAAAAAGTCAAGTAGTCATAACTTTTAAGGAGACCAACTTAGGACTCTGCCACAGAAATATTTTTTTATTTCAAATAACCCCAGCTATCGCTCTATCGCTCTGTTTCGCTTGATCTTCTTTACTGAATGCGAACAAAACAAAATGTCTGAAGTTCTCTTTACCAAATGTACCACAACCGTTTAAACCTTGACAGTATACGCTTTTATAACAAGTTGCCAAAGTCAGTTATAGAACTGACCGATGGAAAGTTCAAAAACTAAATCCAACGAGTCCTTATTAAAAAAGCATATTACAAAATCAAGGACTACGTTGAAGATAGAGAAGTTTGGCTTTAGTTCCTTCTGCGCATGCGGCTTCCCCGGTGCATAAACGGCACAAAGATGTGGATGTCTCTAACTATTCTCAATCTCATTTTTTTTCTTCTTTCTAATCAGATTTTTCACACTAGTTTTCAAATTATTTATACATCTTTTGCTTAGAATAGTTACCTCACTGATGACAATATTTGTGTCACTTGTTTATTTAGTATTTTACAATATTTTCTTACCTTTGTGTAGATTCTTTTTTGCCGATTGTTTGTGAATGTGAGAACACTGTAGGCTTTTTAGATATCCAGCTGCTTGTTAACTTTTTATCTTTTTTTACATCATTTGTAGTAAACAATGACTTATTTTCGGGCCTACTTAAGTACAAATGCTGTAACCATGATAATATTGTAACACCAAATGATTTGAAAAGAGTAACCATGTTACTTGCCGGTTCTTCTCCATAGGGAAACGACCAACCCGAACCGTGCACCTTTTTGTCGACGTTTTATAAGTGCCCATCTGGGCCTATGTGAAATAAAACATTTTGATTTTCATTTTGATCCACGTTTTTTTACACACTCTGTATAGAAAATTAAAATATTAAAAAAAAATTAGTGCACAATGAAATGTTAATTTGTTGATAAAATCAAATTATTTTATTAATACAAGTGTTTACTTGCTTTGGAGGGTGCGATTGATTGGTGGTGTGGTTGAGCATTTCCGACGTTTGGCTCCCAAACTGGAACGGGCCGGGGCTGCCTTCAAGCGGCTCTTGCCCAACCTGAGGGGTCCAAACGCCTCCTGCCGTAGGCTCTACGCGGGGGTCGTGCGGTCCATGGCCCTTTACGGGGCCCCGGTGTGGGCGCGTTCAATTAAGCGGCGTGCCGCGCACTACCTGAACGCGCCCCAAAAGGTCGTAGCCGTAAGGCTGATCCGGGGGTACCGCACGATCTCCCGCGAGGCGGCGAGCCTCCTAGCCGGATTGCCGCCATGGGATCTGGAGGCGATAGTCCTCGCGCGCCTGCATGAATGGCGCGCGGGGGCACTACGTCGGGGGGAAACTCCGCTGCCGCGGCAAATCACCGCTCAGCGGACAGACTTCCGACGCGATCTCATGGCGACATGGAGACAGCGACTGTCGCAACCCAGTGCAGGGCACGCCACAATAGTGGCGATAAGTCCCCTCTTTGAGGAGTGGCTAGAGAGGCGCCACGGCGCCCTCACTTTCCGCCTGACGCAGGTCCTCACCGGACACGGTTGTTTCGGGAGGTTCCTGCACGTAATCGGGCGGGAGGAAACGCCCGGGTGCCATCATTGCGAGGATCGTCCGGAGGACACGGTGGCGCACACCGTGGAGGTCTGCCCCGCTTGGGCGGAGCTCCGCCGTGTCCTCGTAACGGCGATAGGCGGCGGCAACCTCTCGCGCCCGGCCCTGGTCCAGGCCATGGTCCGGAGCGAGAGGGAATGGGAAGCCGTCACCTCCTTCTGCGAAGCAGTCATGCTAGCGAAGGAGGTGGCGGGACGGGAGAGGGAGAGAATCTCTCGTCCCAGCCGCCGCGGGCGACGCACCGGGCGTCGGGGGCCACGTGGTGGCTCACGGCCACCGTAGGCGCGGGCCTGTGGACGGTGAGTAATGGGTTAGCTCACCGTCCGTCCGTCTTATGACGACAGGCCGTGTCGACGGCGCGTTCGTGTTCCACGCGCGCCTCAAAGAGATGTCAGCAACCAGGAAGGGGCCCGCAAGGGCCGAAGCCTGCCGGGGCTGCGGGACTGTTCGAAAGAGATACCGTGGCCCTGGAACACAAAGGGCAATGAAGGAACATGGATGGGTTTTAGTCAGTAAGAGTCTGACACTCCCTCCCACTCCACCCAGAGCGGGAGAAGTCATTTGATGATTTCCCATCGGTAAAAAAAAAAAAAAAAAAAAAAAAAAAAAGGGTGCGATTCCAGAATATCGGTTCATGCCGCGACCTAAGGTCTTAGATTTAACTTTATTTTTTTTTAAAACATGCTTTAATTACTCAAACTCAAAGTTCTTATTTCAATGAGACCATAACAGGCACTTTTGAATGTCAGAAAAACAAAGAAGGCGAAGCTGATCAAAAGTCAAAGTAATGTTGGCCGTTTTCTTTGACTATCACGTTGTGCACTTAGAATTCTTGTCGAAAGGTTACACAGTAAATAAAGAATATTATTAATTTGAGCATTATGCGGCGTTTAAGAGAGCAAATTCGACGAAAAAGGCCAAATTTGTGGAAAGAAAATTCTGGGATTTTGCACCACGGTAATGCGCCTTCGCAAAAGGCCATGATAGTGAACGAATTTTTGACCAAAAACTCAACAAATACCATCGAGCAACCACCTTATTCACCAGATATGGCTCCAGCTGACTTCTTTGTTTTTTCTAAAATCAAATTACCACTTTGTGGCACCCGTTCTCATTCGGTAGAAGACATAAAGCAGAATGCAGCAGCTGCGGCGAGAACTGAACTCAATTCCGGAAAAAGCGTTTAAAAAATGTCTTGATGATTGGATTATTCGTTGGCGTAAGTGTATGGTTTCTGAAGGAGCATACTTTGAAGGCGATAAAATAACTTTGGATGAATAACTAACATTTTGTGTGTTATTGATCGTTTCCCGGTACTTTCTTGACAGAGTAGTACATACATACATACACTGCAAGTTAAATAAAAGCTTGTAAAATAAGGGCGCTCGTGACCGTTCTTGATTCGCAGATATTAAACTATGTATTTTGATAACTGCAAAGACCTGACCAAGACACTGCTGCTCATTCAATCCTGTATTGTGCGGCTGTAGCAGCATGTCGTGTAGCTCACATCTTTTTTTTTGAGGTTAGAGCTGTACGACCCAAGCCAGCCGTAGACGAAACTCGTGCAGTCCGTCAGTTGTTCTCCAGGGATGGACGGGCTGCACTACTTCTGGATTAAATGGTTTCTAAGGTCGCCTTCACGCACGCCTGGTGACCCTGTTCCAGTTAGCCCTAGAGTCAGGCTCGCTGCCCGAGTTCCTGACCACAGGTATAACTCACCCGCTCCATAAATCGGGTAGAACTGTGGAACCCCAAAATTATAGACCTAATTACCTGTCTTCCGACGGTCTACATAGTTCTTAGATCTAATTTGGGACTTAAATAAGTAAACACATTGAGGACAATAATTCTATCATGTCCGCTTCTTAAAATAAATCATTGTACAAACAAATGCTAAACCACGAGTGGAAAATTCACTGCAATCTGAACCTACTAGTGCAATAAGAGCCGGTTTTCGAGGAAGTGTATTGAAAAATAAAATGATGTATGTTGGAACCATATTTGCAATAATGTAAAACAGTTGTTTTTCAATTTTGGTGTAAAATATATATTCTATTCTATGTTACGAGCACTTTAGTAGGAATTAGAAAAAAAATATTTTCAAACTATAGATATAAAAAAAAACGTAAGGAACCTGCAGTGCACGAGCTCAAGTCGAACTTGTCTGACACTGTTTAGTATAAAATTTGGTTTATGCTTAGTTTAGTGGAGTTTGGATCATAATTTGACAAAGTGCATACGTTATAAAGAAGAGGTGTGTTTTTAGACTGTGTCTAAGCGTAAATAAAATAAGTGCAGGTAAGATAGACCAAGCGCTCGATTTGAAGGATTACCTGCGGTGAACTGTGGGCTGCAATGTGAGTTGAAACTTATTCAGGACAGTGAGAGTGTGAGTTGGTCCGTAGGCGGGATAAATAATTAAACCCAAGAACAAACTTAACGTTGTAGTAGAAAAACATAATCATACGCACAATGTTAAGTGATTTACGATATTATTTTAAGACAAGACTTTTCTTAGGTTTTTCTGTGATCAATAATAAAGAAGTACACATATCAAAAGTGTCTGGACATATTTTACATTTATAAACATAACTTTAAAAGTCCTGGACGTTTCAAAAAGGTTTAAACACGAATTTGTTCCTGGCAAATTTATCTATTTATAGATTTTATTTTTATTTTTTTTAAAGCGGTGGCGAAAATCAGTAAGCTTCTTCTTCCAACAATTATAGTCGAGTGCAATTAGACTATAAGGTGGAACGAAGTATGTAGTGGTCGGATTTTCAAGGGGCTTTTTTATTGAGTTCCTAGAGTTGTGGAGAGTTAAAAAAAAATTTCGCCGCTCGTGTTTTTTTTTTTAATTTCCTTTTTAAAAGTGTTTTGTTCGTTTATGAATAACTTGAAATACGCCGAATGTATATTGTGGCATAATAGTGGGACCTGTATGCATCCATTAAACGCCAATTTGGTCTGTTTCCTTGATCATTGTTGTCGACAAAATGCATATTTCTAGTTATTTTTCTATGAAAATTTGATATTTTTCAATTATTTCTGAAATACTGAGTTTTAACACAAAAATTTCTTTTGTTATTGGTAACTGATACTTTTTCACAGATAACTGGACGTAAAAATGTACAAGAAATCCATAATTATTTACGAGTGAAGTGACTAAAAATTCATTAAACATAAAGAAGGCCATTTTTCTCAAAATGTTTCTACAGCGGTCAACGTAAATATTATCCTGAAAATATTCTTATTATATCAGCTATCCGCAGAAAACACAAAAAAAAAATCGGAGGGACCTACTCGATAAATGTTGATTATTGCTGACGAAGGTGGAATGATGCCGCGCTGGTAAACCCACAAAAGTTTTCGTAATTGTAACGTAACCATTTCTCATAATTTCTATTTAGAATTAATTGCAAGCTTGGGTCTCTACGCCCCATTTAATATCAATACCGATACCGATACCGCTCCTAATTCTTAGCGATAGATCTCTTTACTCATGTTTTACTTTCTCAGCAGTAACTGATATTTAACAAGTATCCTTGAATATTTTTCTAGTTATTATACCTTATTAGATAGCTACTAAAATGAGCTTTTAGACAATAACATTGAGATACACAGAAAAATTTCGAAAAAAAATGCCTTCATGAATATAGACGATTTTATGATTTTTGCGAATGAATTTTAAGTCACTAAACTCATGAATATGGTTTTCTTGTACATTTTCTTGTCCAGTTGTCTGTAAAAATGTATCCGTTACCAATTTCAGAAGAATTCTTAGTCTTAAGTTCGGTAACTTAGAAATAATTGAAGAATATAGGATATTTAAAAAAAAAAACTTGAAATATGAACATTGAACAAATAAACAGACCAAATTGGCGTTTAACAGATACAGATAGATCTTTATATCTTGCCTTAATATAAATTCATCGAATTTCAAGTTATACATACAAGAAAAAAAAAATATTACAAAGGATGTTAAAAAAAAAAACTATTTTTTAAACTTTTTTCTCCACTCCTCTAGGAACTCAATAAAAAAGTCCCATGAAAATCCGACCACCATAAACTTCGTTCCACCTTTTGAGTATGTTTTGTCTAATTGCACTCGGCTATAATTTTTCTTACCTACGTGTGTTAAAAAACGTGTGTTAAAGATTTTAAAGTTTTTAACAAAAATAAAGATTTTATTCGTATGTTTTTTAATTAAGTCAATACTGCTGAGTTTATACTTCCTTTGTTATAGATGGTTATGTATACCATCGAACGTCGACATTTAACTAGAAAAGAGATGATGAGAGCAATAGGCACTCTGAAAGCAGGCGCGCGCTAGTGCTATGTTCCTGATGCATTTGGGACCAGTCAAAGCGTCATATCCAGATTGTGGTCTCGCTATCGGGATACTGGTGAGATGGAAGAGCGGCAGACTGGAATTATTTGGGTAGCCACCGCCAGACAAGACCGATTTTTAAAAATTACGGCGGGATGATAACCGCGGGTCCATATTGGCTCACCTAAAGTTCTTTTCCCGAAATTGTTCTTCCTAACGATTTGTAATCCGAATGATCACTCTTCCTAAAAAATTTCATCCTAAAGTTTTCATTCATACTATTTGTAGTGCTACCGGCGATGTTCATAACACTCATGTTTCCGAAAATTGTAATTAATAATATCATTAATGTAAATATATTTAAACTCCTACTGTTTTTTGTCATAACGCTTTTATCCCTAAACATAAGTATAGGTCAGAGTATCGTCTTGGGGGCACTATGAAAAAAAAACTTAGAAAAATTTCGCAACCAATTTCGAAGTAGCACTCGCCGGCCGCTGCCGCGGCACCGCTCGCTACGCTCGCTCGGCTCGCGCGTAGTTACGGGTCACAGTTCTAACCTAACCTAACCTATGGATCCGTTCCACATCGTTTTTACGACAAACGGTTAGTCGGAGAAAAAAAATACCAAGAAACTTTATTCTTACATTTAGGTTTATACGATAGAATCGAGAAAATAAACGGTTTGCAAAAATAACACTTTTTTGGTTAAATTTTTCTAAGTCTAAACAGAGAAATCTAAACAAAAAATATATGACTTTGAAAATTAGTGTAAAAGATGGTTATGTTGAGAAAACATAGGAAAACAAATAAAAGTGTAATAGATGTTTATTGCTACTGACATTATGAAGTTGAATGCTTCGGAATTATAAAATTAGAGACAGAGTAGTTAGGAATTGTGATTGTTAGGATGAAAAATGTTAGGAAGAACATTTTCGGATTTCCAATTATCGGAGTTGAAAATTTAGGTGAACTTTGGCGCACCCGATAACCGCACACTACGACTTGGCAATTGGTTTTAAAGTTACAAACATAACACCTGGTCTTCGTTAACGACCAAACTGGCAGAAGGAGACCACATGAAGTCAACCTTCATACTCGTACACCATTTCCGCTTCCAGCACTACGACGAAGCAACCACGGGCAAACATTGGAATAGGCAAACGAACATTTGGCTTGGAATGATCTTCAATGGTCTAAGATGTATCACTCAGATGCCTGAAAGAAATCATTACTAAGATAGTCAATCGCTCAGTGATCAGATAATTAATTACATATTTAAATAATTATAATTCTGTGCAATTCTAATCTTAAATGAAACAACATACAATTAACATTGAGAGGTATCTCAGAATACACGTAACTGATTAAAATCAACCATCCTAGTTTATAAGTTGGTTATTACCAACACATCAGTAGGAGGTTCCTACTTATATAAGTAATTATTTTAAAGTCCAGTAACCCAACTGGTGAGGTGAGGAACTAATACACAGACGTGGATTGTACTTTTGTCCTCTAAGATTTGTTAATGTTGATTTGTTAACAAACATAAAAGCGCAGTTCCTAATTTAAAAAAATCATACTACGTTAAAAAGACAATGTTTATTGTTACCGGCGTTGGTGAGATCCAGACTCGTAAAATGTTCATGATGTTATTGGGAATCTCCGACAACATGAGTCTGCGCATAAGTGGCGTTAATCTCAAAGGACAGTTGAGACATCGCACCACAGTCGCACTCGCTATGATCACAACATAAAAAGTCCTGTCTTTAATAATAAACAACACACACTGTGCAGCGGCGTTGGAAGTATGTTTATTTTCAATGGGTTGGCAGCAGTAATTTAATAAAAGAACTAAAAGGCTCAACTCGACGCACAAAGTACCAAAACCAGCAGAAATAACATACTGTCATACTGTATTGCAAAAATATGACTGACGGGCAATAAATGTCAAATAAGGTTATACCTGTACTGATGAAAGATCGATTTTGGATCTATTTCCGCAAACCAGCCAGTGGTATTTCCCAAATACCACTTGACGCACATGCCGCCGTTGACAACCACTGGTATTAGAAATACCAGCTAGTACATTATGATTTAGAACTCTGTTAGGTTTAGGCACAAAAGGCCTAATTTTCAAAATGGCAACAGAGTCGTAAAAGGACTAGTTCTCAAAATGGCAAATTCTCTAAAAGCCTAATTCTCTGTTATTACTTTACAATAATAGATTGAACAATCAATACAAAATCGATATCATTTTGGAAGTATGGTAGGTAAGCACATTACCCGCAATAGAATAAATTGACATCCCTAGAATGATAGGTGACGGTAAAAAATGGCGTACTTTATAGTCGGAAACTTAAAAGTACTAATTATTGTTCAAAAAAACTATCCCATTATAAATAATCATTTAGTTTTATTTAAAATATGAATTTTTATTTTAGATATTTCATGCCACATTTGAGACACAAGTCGGACGGACAGTAGTCCCTGGGCAATCTCCTTTTCTGATTTGCCCCTCAAAAGTGACTACAATATTCAATTTTTATTACATTCCTAGACCAGTGTGCCCTTGTTCGCACAGTAGTGGCGCCGCTCATCAATCAACTAGACTCCTCGCCGACAGATGGCGCTGTAGACAAATAAAGATACAGATTTAATTTCCAGATCAAGAATGTTAGCTGTCGCGATATTCTGCATCGTGTGCGCTGCGTGCTGGTTGTGGCGCCGGAACAACGCGCACACCACAGAGCCGCCATGCTACCCGGGAGCGTGGCCCATTTTGGGGCACTTGCCCTTGCTTTTTGGAGGCCCCTGCAGTATGTACTATACTAGCTACAGCTAGAAATGTTTTAAAAGCTGTTCAAGTAGTTGAAGTAGTTGTAGTCTGACGGCCTGCACATGCACAGGATGTTACGATCGGATTCAGTAGTTTATACTGTCACTTACGGGATATCTTCCGTGGTTGTTCATTCTTTCGAGCTCCCGATATTTCGACACTGTTGCAAGCGCCGTGGTCAGTAAGCTCAAAATTAGCAGCCGGCATCGTAATAAGAACTCCACAAAACCTGGTGATACTGTGAGTGTGTTTTGCCGTGACTTAGTGTCGAGATCCAGTAGTGCGAGTAGCAAAAGACAAAGAAAGAGGGTAGACAGATTTGTCTGCTCTTAACAATTTATTTTCCATCCACCCGAATTCTCCAGTCAAGCCGCGATCATGGCGCTTGCAACAGCGTCAAAATATCGGAAGTTCGAAATATTGGACAATTACGGAAGATATCCCGTAAGTGACCGTATAAGTTTAGTTGTAAACCGTGAAAGCTTAAAACAGTGTTTGGATTGAGTAGTTTCCACGATTTGCTCCTAATTGTAGTTAAATATCACACGGTAGCTGCGGGTTTTCATCAGATCAGACGGATCTTAAGGTAGAGCTAACCGACCTTGAATGGTTGCCAGTAAGTCCAGAACCAGATCTATTCAGCTAAGTACTGTAAACTTGAGGAGCTCACTCAAAAGAATAATAATGTTCCTACAAAATTTCTGTTTCTAGGAATATGGGAGGTTTTAAACGACTTGGCCAAAAAATGCTACGACAGTGGAGGAGTCATGATACTTAAGATTGGACCAAAGACTATGTATGGTAAGTATGCTTATGAAGAAAACCAAAGCAAAACTGAAAATCAGCCTGCATTTCATTTGGATGAGCTGTGTGAAAGATGATATCACTATCTAGACATGTTTGAGTATTGAGATGGCGACTAATACGGAAGGAAAAGGACATGCTGCGATCCCAAATAAATTGCTATATGAGCAGGGGAATCATGATGGCCTAGGATGTAGAAGATTGTTACTTACAGCTCTCAATTTCTTTTTTTTACTCTATTTTAATTATAATATTATCTTTGGCAGTTTTAACCGATCCGGACGACATTCACACGGTAGCGAGCGCGTGCTTGGAAAAGAGCCCATTATTTTATGACGTCGGTCGACCATGGCTAGGCGATGGTTTAGGTACTGCGGATTGTAAGTTGCAAAAACGTTAAGATTATTTACTGGAACCTTATAATATTAATAGTCAAAAATCTCGGATGGATAAATAGCTACATTGTTACCCAATAAAAAGTAGAAAAACAATTAATTTGGACAATATGGAAAGCCCAATTTGCGACGTTTTCTAGGAACAGCGACAAAGCAAGGTTTTACTTGATGGCTGCTTAGTAATATGGGATGAGTGCGCAATGGCAAACCGTAAATCAATTGTAGCGGTGGACAGAACTTTGGGAGAACTTAGTCACGGCGATCGGCCGTCCGATTAATTTTAGACAGACAGTACCAGTATCACTTCAAGGAACGAGGGCTGAAATGAAAGCATGTCTTAAGAGCTCGAGTCTATGGCGTATCGTTATACATGGACATTTTACTTAAAATTGGTGACGGAACATATCCATATGAAGCAGGAAAAGTTATAACATCGAAACTTCACGCCTGTTATTTCCAAACGGTTAGGTTACATTAAAACAGAGTTACGTTTCAGTTTCGGTTTTCGTCATAGTTTTCGGTGTCGCTGATAACGAAAAGGGTGTTAAAATGAAAATTCAAGACGGCCCCTATGAAAATTTTCAGTTTTTTCGTCATGGGTTTTATTTTCGTGGTTTCGTGGTTGCTGATAACGAAAATTAGGTCAAAATGAAAATTCAAGATGGCAATTGGCACCTATGAAAAACAGCGCTTGTCGGTCGCTCCCGCGGCACCGCTCGCTACGCTCGCGCGCTCGATCGGCTCAGCTTGTGAAGCGGCAGCGTCCGATAAGCGCTACATCCAAGTAATTGTATCAAAGCGCCAGTAACAATCGTATTTTTAAGGCACTGTTTATTTTTAGCCAAAGGGTTGTGGTTTTAAGTGTATCTTCACACACATTTCTAGCCGTAACATTTATGAATAAAGACATTTGCAATTAATGAACAAAACTTCATTGCTGAATAGTTCGCGGAATCCAAAGATTCCTTTTGCCATTACCTACTCAACAGTCCCAATGGATATTGAATGAAAAATCTTCACATAATGTTAAATTCTCCAGATGCGACATGGAACGTTCACCGGAAGCTCCTGAACCCAGCGTTCAATCAGGCACTCCTTGACACATTCATGGGCGTCTTCAATAATCAGTCCAGAAAGCTGGTGAAAGACCTCGAGAAAGAGGTTGGAAAAGGTCTTTTTAACCACTGGACATACACAAAACTCAATGCTTTGGAGACTACTTGCTGTAAGTTTTCTGTTTATTTTTAACCCTTTTTTACAATACATGCTTGTATCTCTGTCTTCTTCATCCACTTCATCAAGGTTGCAAGTAAAGATCGATGATCGGCGTATCGCAATTTATTGCAGAACCTTTAGCTTACATAATTAATTTATCCATAGAACAAGGTTGTTTTCCAGAAAAGCTTAAACTGTCTGTAATAAAACCTTTACATAAAAAAGGGTCAAAGACGGACAAAAACAACTATCGACCTATAGCATTAACACCAATTTTATCAAAAATTTTCGAGAGAGTTATGAAAAAACGTTTACTACTTTTCTTTAACAAATACGATGTACTGGCAGAAGAACAACATGGATTCAGGAAATTTAGATTAACAACATCGACTTTCAAATTAGTAAAATCAGTTATAAATAAGGTGAAGGATAAAATCTCTTGTACTGCTCTGTTTCTAGATTTAAGTAAAGCGTTCGACTATGTTGACCATGCTATTCTCATCAACAAATTAGAAAAAAGTGGCATAAGAGGAACTGCCCTAAAGTGGTTTGAATCATATTTAATCAATAGAAGACAGATCACAAGAATAACTAAATATAACCATGATACGAATAGCATAGAGGACTTTGATTCTGAACCCAAAAATAATGATCTTGGTGTACCACAGGGAAGTATTTTAGGGCCCCTCTTATTTCTCATTTATATCAATGATCTGCCACAAGTAGTACGCAAACATGTTTGTGTTTTATTTGCAGATGATACTACTGTTATAATAGGATGTAAAGATAAAAGCCTTCAAAATGTTGAAATAAATAACACACTAAAAGAAATTATGTCATGGTTAAATAAAAATGCATTAAAGATTAATTTAGAGAAAACAAAAGTAATAAATTTCAAAACATTCAAAAGTACTTACAAAAATTTAGACATTACTTTTAATAACCAACCAATAGAACAAATTCGTAATACCAAATTTTTAGGCATAATAATTGATGAACATCTCACGTGGAAGGAACACATTGATAGCATTTGTAAAAAGATCAACAAAAAAAGAAGGTCAAAGAAACGACTTCTAAACAAACTGCACTCTTGGTGTATCATGCGTATGTGTGTTCCATAATTCGATATGGTATAGTTGTATGGGGATACACAGCAGAGCTGTCACGAGTCCTAGTAGCACAAAAAAAATGCTTGCGTGCAATCTTTAATATGCAGTGGTCTGAATCCTGTCGACCCATATTTAAATCTGAAAACCTATTGACCGCCCCTAGCATATACATCTATGAAATAGCCAAATTTGTTAAAACTAACATGAATCTTTTCCAAAATAAAAATAACTTAAACAAACGTAAAATCACTCACTCAAATTTAGAATTACCGGTACCCAGAATAGAAATGTTTAGACACAGCTGCGTGTATATGGCTCCATTAGTTTATAATTCGCTATCTAAACTTACGGAAGTGGTTAATAAAAGAAAATTTTTATACTGTCAACGAGTTCCTCAAAAATACTCTTCGCATTCTTATTATTTTAAAAATGCATTGTAAGTTTTAATTTTGTTATTTTATGTAAGAATTTTACAAACTGTTATACCTTCATTTTATATTATTACCTGTTTGTTAAGGATTTTATTTTTTGTTTTAATATAATTTCTTTTGATGGTTTATATTGTACGGTGTCCTTTTATTGTGTTTTTGTATATGTCTTTAATAGTCTTTATTATTTTGTTTAATGAATATGGTTTCAGTGAATATTTAGATGTGTTTATGGTTTAGGTGTTTCAGTATTATTGTTTTGTTTAATTATGGCCTGCTTAGTATCTTTCAATTATGCATAAATTATTTTAGAGGAGATTTATGTATAGATGATATCTATGTTAGATAGGTTTGTACCTATGTTGTTCATTTTAATGTACCTAACTTGTGTAAAAAAATGATTTTGCATGCTATTATTATGGCGGAATGTGTCCTGCTCTATAACATTTTTATAACATCCTGTATATACCACATTTTATGCAAATAAATACTTACTTACTTACTTACTTCTATGAAAAGTTTTCATTGTTTCCAGTAACATCGCTAGGAGTAGATTATACAGATTCAAACCTCAACAGCGAGTACATCCACGCCCTGGAAATGATCTTTACCACGTTTGCGGAACGATTCGTAAAGTTCTGGTGGCACAGCGACTACACCTACGCATGGAGCAAGCTTAAGAAGCAGGAGGATGCTTATCTGAAGATACTGCACAATATGTCGAACACGGTGAGCTGATAGCGCTTATTATTCCCGAGGGCCTAGGAAGTGAAATGAAATGAAACTTATTTGCTAGAATTGTAGTACATTATAGATGGTCGAGTATTATTAAAGTTGCTCACACAATTCGTATAAATAATTATATAAATAGCTTTTCATTGGAGGAATGAGTAGTCTATCAGGATATCTCGTGTTAAACGTAACAGTGTCTCCAAGACAGAAATAAGTTCAATAAGTCATCAGTTGAAATAACTCGGAGTGTGTTTTGACAAATTTATAACATTCAAAAATGTATGTACATTCCAGGAAATGTTATTATTAATGTATTTAGTTCTTTAAAAAGGGATTAACATGAAGTCAATGGTGGCACATCACAAAGAGCACGGATACATTGTTTTTGGGTTATTTATGTTAATATAATTCCCCCATAACACAATGCTATATCTAATGTAAGAAGCCACGTAACCATGATAAGCTAAGAGGACTGTTTTAAGGTTGGCTATTTTACAAAGTCTCTATAAAGCAAAGGCAAAACGATTCATTTTCTTTGTGACCTTTACGCACTGAGGTTTCCATGTGCAGCCACTGTCCACTGCTATACCAAGAAAAGTTACTTCATTGGCTTCGTTAATTTTTTAATCGGCATAAGTGATCATAAGGTCAGATTTTGATTTTCTATTGTAAAATTGAAAGAAGGAGGATTTATCTATGTTCAGTCTTAAATTATTATTGTTAAGCCATGCTATTATAGCCTTAACCGTCTCATTAATCTCTATATTATAATTAAGTATTTTGTTCTCCGTAATAACCACCACAATATCATTCGTAAACAGTGAATAATAATGAGTGGTAACATTTGGGAGATCGTTAATATACAATAGAAAAAATAACGACCCTGTAACACTACCTTGCGGCACGCCTGTGTTGTTGACCCTAACGTCAGACTTACACAAAATTTCTTCATTATTTGAATTTATTTCGGTAATGGCTGTACTATATTGTGTCCTATTTGAAAGATAAGTTTGCAGCCATTTCAATGGTAGACTGTGAAAACCGTACATTTCACATTTATTGAGCATTTCGCAGGTATGGCATTATATTCTGGGGGCAGTCAACTGATAGAGAAATGGTGTTTAGGTTGCAAAAGCGATGCATCAGGTCAATGTGCGGTCTGAAGACGACTGATAGCTGTGTTCCCTATTTTAAGTCATTAAAAATTTTGACATTGCCTTCTCTATATATATTGGAAACGGCCTTGTTTGTAAAATGTAACCCACATCTATTCCAAAAACTATCAGAGGTCAGAAAAAATCCAATACGGACACAATATATTAATAAATTATGTCATGTTAAATGTAAAACTGCACTTATGCAAAAAAGTTTCTTTGGTATTGCCCCTCGCATTTATAATAAATTACCGAATACTATAAAAAATTTAACTGTATCTCAATTTAAAAGGGCGCTAAATGAATATTTACTTATTAAATGCTATTACACTATTGACAGCTTTCTTAATGATGATTCGATGACACTTGCTGATTGACAGTAATATTACTCTGATTGACATAAATTATTATTATGGTTTGACATACTTTTACTCCGTTTGACATTTTAATTTTTTTATTTTATACTTGACATTTGTTCTTTTTATAAATTGTATTATGTTTTGAATTAAGTATGTTAAACTAAAACTGTATGTATACTATTTGCATGCCCATTGGACGGTAAAATGTGGAGAACTTGGTTTTAAATATGAAACATCTATGTATTTTTTTACCCATGTTTGCAAAGAAATAAATGATTTGATTTGATTTGATTTGATTTGATTTGAGCAGAATATTGTGGTCAACAAAGTCAAAAGCCTTGCTCATATCGAAAAACACAGTACAGGTACGTGTTTGTTTATCCACTTTTGCAGTAATTTTTGACATTAAGTTAAAAGCTGCCAAAGTGGTTGATTTGCCTTTCTGAAATCCATTTTGTTCGATTTTAGTATTTTATGTTTCGTCAAGAATTGGCTCATACGACCATGCATTATCTTTTCAAATACCTATAAAACTGGTATTAAGGCGATTGGTCTATAATTTTTAATATCCGTTACGTCACCTTTTTTAAATATTGGTTTGATAACGGAGGTTTTTAGCTTGTTTGGAAAGACGCCTTGAGATAATGACATATTAATAAGGTACGTTAATACTGGTGTAGTCAAAGTTCCAGTGTGTTTTAAGATATGGGTTGGGCTTTCGTCATATCCCACATATATAAATCCCACATATATATCCCGCGTATTACTGAGCAGACGTATGCGTGATACACCATTATGGCGGCACGCAAAGATGTAATAATTTTAATTCTTTTTAGAGTAAATACGAATTGTTTTTTTTTTTTTTAATAATTTCGATGTGATTCTTCCAAGTAAAATGCTCATCAAGTGTTACACCCAGGAACTTTGCAGTATGTACCTGTTCTAGATTATTTTTGTTAAGTGCAATATTAAGGCGTACAGGTTTACTTTTAAATGTTTTGCAATGAAGCACATTAGTTTTGAAAATATTTATTTTTAATTTATTAATATCTAATCATAGTTTAATGTCATTTAATGTATGCTTAATTTCAATGTTAAAATTTTGAGAATTTTTACATTTAATAATAATTGTGGTGTCATCGGCGAACAATACACACTGATGTTTTATTGACTGAGGCAAATCATTTATGTAAAGAAGAAACAATAATGGCCCCAAGATACTACCTTGTGGTACACCACAGCAATTAGTCCGTGCTTCAGAATCGAAATCTTCTAAAGTGTTACTTAATTTGTTTAATTTTGTTAACCTCGTTACCTGTTTTCTGTCAGTTAGATAAGTTTGAAACCATTCCTTTGCTGGACCTCCATACCATATCTTTCAAGTTTTTCTAGAAGCCGCGCATGATCAACACGATCGAACGCCTTACTTAAGTCTAAGAGCAAAGCACAAGTCCGTATTTTATCATTGATATTCGTCATCATTGCTTTCACCAGCGTAAATATTACCAAAGTCGTCGATTTATTTTTTCTAAACCCGTATTACTGGTCAACAAGAATGTCGTGTTTAATAAGAAATTTCATCACCCGCCTGTACATAATTTTTTCAAAATTTTACATTGGGTGTGACTGACCTAGTAATTCAGAGAGCAATGTAGTTTTTTGGGGGAAAATAATGCCATTAAAAAGAAGTCGTGTTAATTAACACCCAATAATTATTTTATTATTATAAGAGAGGCGTTTTGGTTGCCATTTGAATGACCAACGTCAAACTTGTTGATTGCAGGTCCTACAAAACAGAAAATCCAAGTTTTATGGAAATACATACACCGAAAGAAATATCCCAGGTAAATACTCTTTACTCTTCCTTCTTTATAGCATCAACGAGATTTATCGATATGTACTAACTTATTACTCGCTTATAGAAACCAAATTCAAGCCCTTCATAGACCTACTACTCGAGTTGTCACTTGAGAAGGGAGCGTTTACCGACAAACAAATCAGGGAGCATGTAGACACTATGCTCATTGCCGGCACTGACACTTCGGCTACTGTACTTATGTATACCATGATATTGTTGGGGTCTTACCCTGAAGTTCAGGAAAAACTGTTTGCTGAGTAAGTACCACTCGAATCATTTATTACTTGCTACATTAATCGAGAGTTTTCTTCGTACATAAAACAAAAAAACTTCAACGACCACGTGGTCTGGCAGCCTAACAAGCAGAAGGACAAACGGCTGATGTAAGCAGGAGGATGTTTTGTTCGTATCGGTCACTTAAGCGTCTTCAGATGTTCCTGCCATTTCAGACTAAAATAACTCTTGCTCAGTCTCTTCTTCTTCCTCTTCTAGACTATGCTGATGTCTGTTTCCTTGATGCAACTGAGGAAATTCTTGATAAGCTCGAACGTCTGCAGAACTTGTGTATCCGCTTCATTTTCGGGCTTCGCAAGTACGACCATGTGTCGGAATTTCGGAAGCAGCTGAAGTGGCTACCTATTCGGGAGTTTCGAGATTCATAAACTCTGTCTTTTCTCTTTTCTGTTCTCCATAATGTTAAAGGTCCTTCGAATCTTCGGGAACGCTTCGAGTAACTGGTTCCTAGAGCTAAACCTTGTCGCTCATCATCATCTCTTCTCCTTCGTTTCCCTCCGCACTCCTCAAGTCGGTATTCTGGTTCATTTACTGTTCGTGCAGTACGCCTTTGGAATTTGCTTCCACACTCCTTGCGGGATAGTCCTTCGCTCGATGTGTTCAAGAAAGGAATAAGAGAACATTTCTTGGCAACATGATAGTATGTATTTAATATGTATATTTATGTACATAGCTATTGTATGCATGACGTTTATTGTATTGTATGTATTAGTTTAGTTTGGTTTAGAAAATAAGTTAATTTAAGTTTTATTTAATTATTTAATGCACAATATATACAACCAATTTTACACGCTAGGCTTAAAACTAGTGAGTACATGACCCTGTTAGGGCGCAGCAAGATAACTTAAAGCTAAAAATATTGCAGTGTCAGTGTTAATATCTAATATCTTTTTAAATGTACTGTTTATGCACTTAGGTATATATCCTCTTCTGCAAATCTCGCAATCAAAGTAAGGTTTGCTGTAAGAAAATCTAAGTCTGGGTTAAGCTCGCCGTTGTACATAAGCTGTATATTAATAACAAAAAAAAATAGAAAGGACTTCATTTATTGGTAAAATAGAGTTAGTATTATTGCTTTTACTTTGACAATAATTTCAGAACACAAGAGGTCCTGGGAGAAGACCGAGACGTGGAGAAGACAGATTTGTCGAAGCTGGTGTACTTGGAGGCTGTTCTGAAAGAGAGTATGAGATTGTATCCCATCGCGGCAGTCCTGGCCAGGCAAAGTGATAAAGATGTGAAACTTAGTAAGTTATTTTTCAAAAGTCAATGTGTACCTCTTTAACTGTGATCACACTTTTTGTGTGCGTCGGATGGAATAGCTCCTAATCGAGTAGTTGGTCGGAAAGGACTTAATAAAACATTATTTATATAAATCTACACAACTGGTTGTACCACGGGGAAGGATCTTGCAAAATAGCATTCCCGACTGCACAACTAATTGTGCCATCCAGTTGGTCGATGGGGAAGCAACAGATAATATACGTAGAATAAAAATAAGTTCTTAACACAATAACACATTTTTTTTTGTCAATTGCGTTAATCGACGCATCAGCTTTTTAAATTATTTGGGGGTTGAAACCTCCACATTTCCCTTTTTGTTTCTTTTATTCCTTCTTACACTTCATCTTCGTTTTAGAAAACTACACCCTACCAGCCGGTCAGGATTGTATTTTATTAATATTCGATGTCCACAAGCAACCAATCTGGGGTCCAGACGCGCACGAGTTTTATCCTGAACGTTGGCTGGAGCCTGGCCGGTTGCCTGATAACCCCAACGCGTTTGCTGCCTTCAGTTTGGGAAGGCGGAATTGTATTGGTAAGCACCTTTAAGTGAAGCACCCTCAAATAATTCTTAACAATGATCCCTTAACGGTTAAGGCTCAAATTTGCTTGAATCAAAAGTTTGTCTAAAGTGCACTAAAATCATTTACTATTAAATGAGCAATATTTAATATTTTGTTTATAGGGTGTCTGGTATTTAGTGGCTGATGCTTGAACACGCGATAGTACTCATGACAACAAACAACTTTCCCAATGATTTTTTTTATAGAAAAATACTATAAATTAAATAAGAGAACTTAATTATTAGATTTTCTTATTTTCATTAAAATTGGGATTACAGAGACATCTATCGATAATTATGAAACTAAGTAAAGTTCTCTTTCTCTGTCACGAAAAGTAGATGGCGACTCTTTTATTACTGAAGTTGTGTTTGTTCTAACTGTCTCCCCCCTGGGCAGAGCACCCGCGCGGCTCGCAAGCCTGCTCCGTTAGTTTTATTGTGATAAAAGTGAATGAGTATAAAAAAAATGTTTCTTTGGGAAAGTTGTTTGTTATCATGAGTACAATCTCGTGTTTAAATATCGGTCACTAATTACCAGTCACCCTATACGGGGTGTAAACAGACCCTTCACCAAGCCGTGAACCAAGCATTCTGTGCATCAAACTAAGTAACTTTACGCAAAAAAATTTGCTGGGGAACGACTTTTTTTTTTGGGGTCAAAAATCACGTTTGACGGTAGAACTCAATGTAAGGCACTCAGAACATTTTGCTGATGGATGGATTGAATAGTACTAGGGTCGAGGAGGTGTTTAAAGTAAAAATGTTACATTAAAAACATGTACTTCAAAAAAAACTTGTGAAAAAGTTGGAACTTTGACCCCTAATATCTCCGTAACTAGAAGGTTCCCAGGTATGGTCTAGAACAAAAAAATGATCGCATTGATGGGGAGAGCAAATGCCTTTCGGCTTCGTTAAGGGTCTTTTTACACCCTTTATATGTATATTTGTAATCACGTAAGTACTCAAAATCACGAAAAGTTGCGATCGATCTAGCTAGGGCTAATAAAGGGTGTAAAAATACCCTTAACGAAGCCGAAAGGCACTTGTTCTCCCGTCATTGTGATAATTTCTTGTACCGGACCATACCTGGGAACCTTCTAGTTACGGAGATATTGGAGGTCAAGGTTTCAAATTTTTTACAAGTTTTTTTAAATACTAGTTTTTAGGGTAATAACTTTACTTTGATTACCTCCATGACCCTTTTACTATTCAAAGCATGCATCAGCATAATGTTTTGAGAGCATTATATTGAGTTTTACCGTAAAACGTGATTTTTTACCCCCAAAAAAAAGTCGTTTCCCAGCAATAATTTTTGCGAAGGGTTACTTAGTTTGATGTACCTAATGCTTGGTTGACGGCTTCGTGAAGGGTCCGTTTACACCCTGTATATCTGGAAAAATTCGTGTCGTCTATTTTCGATCGAGCAGAGTTCGGTGGCCCAGGTATTGTATGTAAGTGAGTAATGACTATCTCATTTGCCTGGAATTAAAGCCTCGCCATAGGCATTTCGTGCCTTAATATTATAGAAATAGTGTTCATACTAAACCCGAGTTACATTTTAGTAGAAGTGACCATTTTTAAACCTATTCTGTAGAGAATGTGTTTGGTAAACTCTGACTGAAACCTCAGTTGGTCTTAGTCCCGTAAAGTGTTTTGATGCTTTAAGAAACAGGATCGAATGGCATCAAAGAAACTTATTGTGAACTGTAACAGTTAGACTTTAGTTGACATGTTGACAAGTTGACAAGTTGACATTAGTATCTTTTCTATCTATTTAAAAAATTAGCGAAGTGTCATCAGAAAATACAATTATATTCGATTATTTGACCATCAAATAAGGGAGATCATTAATGTAAACAAGAAATAGGAAAGGACCGAGAATTGAACCTCGGGGCACGCCCATCTTGACTAGAGACCCGGAGGACGTCGCCCCATTTATATTTACTTTTTGCTGCCTGTTAGATAAATAGGAAAGAACAAGATCAGCAGCTTGTCCACGAATTCCATAGTAGAGTAATTTACAGATCAGTGTGTTGTGGTCGACGCAGTCGAACGCTTTTGAGAGATCACAGAAAATAGCCAATCAAATGGCATCCTGAGGCTTCTCCCAAGGATTCCAAAATGTCACTGATGAGTTTTACTCCCGCATCCGTTTTCGTCCTACCCTTCGTGAAACCAAACTGTTGACTATGCAGAATCTTATTTGAGTTGAAGTGAGACAACATCTGGTCCAGCATGATTTTTTCATAGATTTTACTCAATGCTGGAAGGACAGATATAGGTCTATAGTCTCTCTACTTACAACCCGATTCGAAAATAGGTACTACTTTACTTTGTTTCATTAGATCAGGAAACTTGCCGCTGTCCAAACATTGATTGAATATGCCTGTTAGGACAGGAGCGATTGAGTCAATAATATCTCCAAGAACCTTGACGGATATCCCCCATAAGTCTTCAGCATTTTTACTTTGAGACTTTTGAATGCGTTTTTAACTGTATATTGGTTTAAATTTTTTTATTTTTTTTCTTTAAGAAGAGCTTCAGCTTAATATATTAATAACGTTACATTCAATACGAAACTTCAAACTAAGCCGCGCTAGTAGGCACTTGCAAAACTGCCTATCAATTTCACGCACACTCAAACGATATCTGCATAACGATATACGCACACACACTACTTTAGGACAATACTACTAAAGCATAAATCACGGTTTTTCCATGCGTAACGCACTGACATTCTACCTTAGTAGGCAAGCTTACTCGATAGCTCAACCAAAAAAACCTTAAACATAACTGCTAAGTTATTTTTGAGGTTTTAAATTTGGTTGTTTTGTTGTGTTTATTATAATTTATTGGTAGTCTTATCGAAAGGTGGAAACGCAGTTAGCAACAGCAGGCATGCCACGAGCTGGGTGGACCGCCTGGCAAGAGTAGCCGTCAGGAGTTGGGTACCCGGTCTTGGGCGGGAGGATAAAGTGGTGCGCAACGGAGGAGAGCTATACAGCATTGGGTGGACTTATTTGTGAACTGGCGAGTGCGCGAGTTGACACCTTCCGATTTTACCATTTTTTTTTGTCGTAAACTCACTCCAACATTATAAAGTACAGTCAAAAAATAAAGAAAAACCGAAGAAAAGCGAACAAGTCAAAAATAATACCTATTGTTGAGCCATCAAATTAGATCGAGTAACACCTATATTTTAATTAAAGATATATATAGATGAATGGCACTTTAGCAATTGCTCGTTAAAATGGTGCTAGAATGTCGCGGCGGGGTGGCGCTGAACTAAGTCAGACCCTTTGTTCGACTGACTATCTATTAATTTACTAGAATGGTAATTTAAATATTATTAAGTAACTTTTCTTTGTTTGTTTAGATAGAGGTATTTTTATGTTTGTTTAGGTTATTATTACAGTAGTGTAGGATTTCATGTGGAGTAAGTTAGGTAGCAAGATTGCGTAATCATAACGCTCCTAGGCTTAACAATTTAACACCCAATGTACTATTAGATTTGCAACAATTTTTTTTTAATTCTTCGTATTTAATGTTAAGGCGCACGCCGTAAGTCATTGTGTGTACCCATACGACCCAAGGAAGAGAAAGAGAGAGGAGTACAAAATTTGGGAAAAGGAAACATACATTTAATGATTACTATTTTTTTCCAGGTAAAGTCTACGCCATGATGTCGTTGAAGACGCTCCTGGCTCACGTGGTGAGACGCTACAGAATCACGGCCGACCACACCAAGCTGCGACTGAAGTTTGATAGCATGCTGATTCCACACTCGGGATGTGAAATAAGCATCGAGAAGAGGAAATAAAGAAGCATGGGACAATGGAGGATATGTGTAGAGATTATAATGTTTTATGAGAAGAATGCAATTCGGTTCGGGGTCATACCGTGCTGACTGTCACTATTCCAATTTGCTTTGTCTATGTCAACAATGACAAAAGCTTTGCTCAGCAATGCAGCCGTAATTGGATGGCGTTCCTCCCGATTTTCATTTTATGTTTGCAGAGTACCCATTTCATGCGCGTACTACCTTAGAGGTTGTTATGGAAAGTTTTTCATAGAATATGAAATCTGGGAACGTGATTTGACGATGCGTTGTTCTAATAGAGTATTTGCCGGTAAGTGATGTGCAGCACAGCTTTTAGTGGCATTCGGGTTAAGGTTATAAAGGGACAAAACCAAATAGTTGAGCATAGGTACCAAATCTCTCTCATCGTCTTAATCATTTAGCTGTTACTCCATTTCTGGAGATCCTGCAGTTTTCTACACAATTTATATTACATAAATTGTGTTCTACTTGCGCGAGGAACAATACCTCCACACATTTGGGGGTAGCCAAATACTCGAAGAGGCTGCAACGATCAAAACGCTCGCTAGATGAAACGAAATTCTTATCTCCAAGTTACTTGCGTCCTGTCCAGTCCAGCTTGTCCAATGGCATAAATTGTCACGACACACGCAAATAATCAAATAGTTCCTTGGTTTTATGAGACGTACGTAGCGTTCGGTTCAGAGATGAGATTGTACTAGTTGTAGTTTTTGTTTCTTCTGTCAGGCCGCATGAATGTTTGTTTGACATTCGACTCGTTCCAAATTTCAATTCTGAAACCGGCCTTCAGATAGTTGCAGTCGAAATGGAAGAAAGGAGGTTGTAATGAAACTTAAACTACTTATTGTGAATATAAGACGCAGACAATTAAATCTTTAGGAAGCTGGATTTTGCATTTATTTTTCCTGACACTCATAATAGATAGGGTGACTGGTAATTAGACGTCATACTCCCTGGCGGAACCACCGTTGCTGTAACAAGTATAAGTTACATGAACAATTCTATGAAATGTCTATAAAATTCTAGTCCTATTAAAAAAAAGTCTATATGTCTAGTTTCGACGTAAATTTTTATTTAAAGTGGTTGCGCTGCGGAGTGTCCTTCCCGGCGAAACCACCATGATATTTCTATTACTATACATAGTACAAGCAAATATGTAAAATCAAATAATTCTATAACAATTCTATATTAAACTAGCACCCCTAAATCCTCGAATCTGTATTAAATTAGTATAAGAACTTTACAACACCATAATCTTTTTCGTAGAAATGGTCATAATTATGTTTTCCGTAAATGAATAAGACGTTGTTTTAGTTCAGGCGTTACTACTTTATTGTAGAACTATTCAAAGCGGACCAGGTTGCCATACATTGTTTTCAATTATATACAACTGTTAAGGCAGCGCATGCAAATAACTCTGTTGTAAGAGCTATTTCTTTTGCATTTTTTTTTTTTTTTTTTAAATAAATTATCTGTCTGCTTATAAACTAAACGCCTAGAGGACATTGTATGATATTTGACGTAAACTTTATTTGCTAAAAACTTTAATCTAGGCACTTAGCTACTATTTCGAAAACTAAGTTTGAGGCACCGTTTTGTTCGTATATTTAAATTAGACTGAGGATTTAGGGGTGCTAGTTCAATATAGAATTGTTATAGAATTATTTGATACTACATATTATTTGCTTGTACTATGTATAGTAATAGAAATATCATGGTGGTTTCGCCGGGAAGGACACTCCGCAGCGCAACCACTTTAAATAAAAATTTACGTCGAAACTAGACATATAGACTTTGTTTTAATAGGACTAGAATTTTATAGACATTTCATAGAATTGTTCATGTAACTTATACTTGTTACAGCAAAGGTGGTTCCGCCAGGGAGTATGACGTGGTAATTAGTGACGGATACTTAAACACGTGATTGTACTCATGATAACAAACAACTTTCTCAAACATTTTTTTTAATAGTCATTCCCTTTATCGCAATAACACAACAGCCGTATGAAACTCGCGCGTGCGCCTTTGACCTATCAGCTGTTAACCCCGTGACGTTGTTCTGTCTCATTACTATCGTACCGTGCAACCGTGGGTAGGCAATGCACCCGCGCGGCTCGCAAGCCTGCTTCGTAAGTTTTATTGTGATAAAAGTGAATGAGTATAAAAAAAATGTTTCTTCGGGAAAGTTGTTTGTTATAATGAGTACAATCACGTGTTTAAGTATCTGTCACTAATTACCAGTCACCCTATATGCATAAGGAACCACGTTATAAAGGGTGTAAAAAGACCCTTAACGAAGCCGAAAGGCACTTGTTCTCCTCGTCATTGTGATCATTTTTTTGTTCTGGACCATACCTGGGAACCTTATAGTTTCGGAGATATTAGGGGTCAAAGTTCCAAATTTTTCACAAGTTTTTTTTTAAATACTACTTTTTAAGGTTCTAACTTTACTTCAATTACCTCCATGACCCGTTTACTATTCAAAGCATCCATCAGCAATAAGTTCTGAGCGCATTATATTGAGTTTTACCGTAAAATGTGATTTTTGACCCAAAAAAAAAAAATTCGTTTCCCAGCAATAATTTTTGCGTAGAGTTACTTAGTTGGCTGTACAGGATGCTTGGTTGACGGCTTCGTGAAGGGTCCGTTTACACCCTGTATATGTATAACGTCCAACCTGTTGGGACTCAGCCTTACTGTGTGGAATGGATGAGACGCGGCACCTGCCTCGACAACCGCTGAAGTCAATAAAGCTGCTCTCAGCGTCTTGACGTTCCGGCAGGGAGAGAGAATTGGCCCTTGGACTTTTGAAAATCGCCAATAAATGTATGTAGGCTGGGTGATCTCTTTTATCTGTTCTGGTGACAATAACTTACAACTAAAGGTGTCATCACGACGTGCACTTCATAAGCGACGCCAACACCAGAACTTGATCAGAAAATGTAAGTTTGAGGGACTGCCACAGTCCAATAGCTTTTGACAGAACGACGTCTGTCGGCCAGTAGTTTTTTTTATATATACGAGGTCTGTTCAAAAAATAAGGTGAATTTTCAAATTTTGCGGGCTACGTACATTCGATTATCGATTTTTTTATTTTGTTATGTTGGTACACTCGTCTCAAACATATGTTTATAGTTTTAGCTATATAGCACATTTAGTTTGTTTGTGAGAGGCATAAAAGTTAGAAGTGTTTTGCGTGTTCGGCGATTTTCTGCTATCGAAGAACAAAGAGTTTGCATTAAATTTTGTGTGAAAAATGGAATCAAGTGCTCCAAAACACTTGAAATGTTGGAAGTGGCTTACGGTGAGTCTACCTTAAGCCAAAAAAATGTTGTATGTATGTACCTTTCACCATTTTTCATTTTAAATAACAGTTTAAGATATAATTATAACGATTTAAAGTTGTTAAAACAACCATTCTCACTAATTTTATTTTAAATAGACTTTAGTGTTTCGTTATTCGTCAAAAACATTCAAATATAACTAGCTATAGACGGGACAAGACCAAGAAACTGACAATTCCAAAACCTGTTACAAATTAGTAACAAGTCGATCAGTCCAGTGCGATACGTCGCGTCGCCTTGTCAGGTCGCATTCATATGACTCAAAGACACTCAAATATTTCCGAGCTATAGACGGGTCATGACGAAGAAAATCGTAATCCAAAAGTTGTTACTACTTAGTAACAATTCATTCTGTCTGATGTCATCTGTCTCATACGCCCGCTTGTCAGTTAGCATTCGTGTGTCAAAATCGAAAATATTCAGGATGAAAATTATTGTATGACAATATTCCCAATGTCCGCTCTATATGTGTTTTAAATATCTTTGTTATTCGTTAAAGAAGTAGCATAGAAGCGTGACCTTTGGAAGGAATGGAGGGAGGCCTTTGCCCAGCATTAGGACAATGTGGGCTAGCTATAATATTAATAACATTCTGCTCTTATTACGAGAATAGAACAATTAACAGTCGGGAAAAAAACTAGCGATAAAGTAAACAAAATAGGTAATTATAAATCCTACAGCCCCTTGAACGATGTTCCCGACCAGCGTGTCACCCGACCAGCGACAATATCAATCTGACACTCCTTTCCATAGAGCTAACATGACGTGCTGCATGCAACCTCATTTCTTCCTAATGCAACGTACTACCTTATTTCTTCCTAATAGTATAATTATTATTCATGCAGTCATTAAATAGTACTAGACATACAGGGTGTAAACGGACCCTTCACGAAGCCGTCAACCAAGCACTCTGTACATCAAACTAAGTAACTTTACGCAAAAAATTTTGCTGGGAAACGATTTTTTTTTTGGGGTCAAAAATCACGTTTGACGGTAGGACTCAATATAACGCACTCAGAACATTGTGCTGATGGATGGATTGAATAGTACGGGGATCGTGGAGGTGTCTAAAGTAAGAACCTTACATTAAGAACATGTATTTAAAAAAAAAACATGTGAAAAAGTTGGAACTTTGACCCCCAATATCTCCGTAACTAGAAGGTTCCCAGGTATGGTCTAGAACAAAAAAATGATCGCATTGACGGGGTGAGCAAATGCTTTTCGGCTTCGTTAAGGGTCTTTTTACACCCTTTATGTGGTTGTTTCCTTGAAGCCACCGCTTAGGAACCCCAACATTACAATGTTATGTTACTTCAACATCTTCCCTACATCCCGAAGGGTGACGCTCAGGTGTACCTAATATTACAACCACATTTCGTCAGTTAAGTTTAAGCCCCATGAAATAGGGGGCGAGACTATTGCCATCAACCGGGCACAAATCCAGACTTCGTAGCTGCTAATTTCTTGCTGGAAAAACTCAAGAACACTTTGCCTGACCCGAGAATCTAAGCCAGGACCTCATGCTTGCTTCCAACCACTGTACCCACAACTATATAAGCGATTTGCGATTGCGGCAGAACTATAAAAAATCAAAACTATCTATAATATTATCAGGTCTTTTCCTAATCCAGGCTTATTTTTTTAAAGAAACTTCTTATCTGTGTACCATATGAATTACATTCAAAATGCTTAAAAATGGCAGTAACAAAAAATCTATAAAATTCCAAATAAATTCAGGAACTCTCCATGAAATACCTATTTGAATCGAATTTGCGTAAACTGCGTATGGATTATTGATAATTGCGAATAGCACAGCACAGTTCTTGCACAGCAAGAATACATGAATTTATCAGACTGTTCGCTAAACTACTTTTTGGGGAAATCATCATCATCATCATGCTCCTGCCCTTATCCCAATTTATTTGGGGTCGGCGCAGTATGTCTTCATCTTCCATACTTCTCTATTACTTTTTAGAAAATAAAAAATTAAAAGAATAAAAAAAAAAATGAGAAAAATAGAAATCAAACAATTTCAATACAAAAAAAGACATATAAATATATACTAGTAATAAAAATATGTATAAGTATCAAAAGTTCGTAAGGTTCACATCGCTGTCAACAGGAAAAGTGCCCAGAAGGCTGGCAGCATTGCCACGTAAGATGGCAATGCTGATTGAAAAAAAAAATTGTAAATCTCAGAGCATCAAAAATATATTTAAACAAATCACAAAAAGTGAAAACAATGTTGGGGTTCAAACTTGCAACCCTGTACACAGCGGTCATGAAACCGCTAGGCTATTTACTTCGTTGACATAAGTTATAAATAGTCGATCTCATGTACGTCATGTTTGAAACTTGTAATGTTTGAAGTTTCAGACATGAAGAATACGGACATAATGCAAAATTGCTCACCTCCTTAAGCAAGTAGCGTGATAATATATTTAACTTAAATGTCGAACATGCCTGTAAAGAATATTTGTGCAAAATTTGAACAGAATCTATGCCGTAGTTTTTACGTGGTCGCATCCAAACGAACAGACAAACAACGGTTTTATTATATGTATAGAAGAGATTGTTTTACTGTGCCTCAGACTTGCTTGTATTTCTAGAGTCTTTGTTTAACTCGTTAACCTTCCAAATTATAATTAGAATATAATAGAACATTATTTTTTTTGTTGGGACCTATACGTAGGTACTTTAAAAAATAATTATATTAGTTACCAAACAATTAACACACCACAAAATAATATAACAAATGAAATTAAATAAAACAGTCCATAAAGAGTAATTTCATGTTGGGACCTCGCGCTTGAATAATCAACATAAAAACCCATAATAATTTTTCAGTTTTCATGTAACCAGAGTCACACGTCATTACTAAATACAGGGTGTAAACAGACCCTTCACGAAGTCGTTAACCAAGCATTCTATACATCAAACTAAGTCACCCTACACAAAAATTATTGTTGGGAAACGACTTTTTTTTTGGGTGAAAAATAACCTTTTACGGTAAAACTCAATGAAATGCATCCAAAACATTGTGCTTATGGATGCATTGAATAGTAAACGGGTCATGGAGGTATTTAAAGTAAAGTTATAACATTAAAAAATTGTATTTAAAAAAAAACTTGTGAAAAAGTTGGAACTTGGACCCCCAATAACTCCGTAAATAAAAGGTTCCCAGGTATGGTCCAGAACAAAAAAATGATGGCAATGACGAGGAGAACAAGTGCCTTTCGGCTTCGTTAAAGGTCTTTTTACACCCTTTATATCATGTATTACAGATTTGGGTTCAAAATGACATCAATGTCTCTTACATCTTTGTCATCACCATCATCAAGTCAAGATAAGGTCAGCCCTTGGGTTCCTCAAAAAAGCTGTATGCACTCGGACCCGACGGCCCCACAGTTTCAACCCCCAACGGCTCGAAAATATATAGTTTCCACAAAGGTACTACTTACACAGAAGTGTTCACACAGAATAAACCATGTCTGTCTTCTAACACTAGTTAATATGATCTAAGGACGTAATAATTGGACTGGAAGGATAGAATTATTGCTTTCTTCCTTATTTTTCAATATAAATCCAGAGACGGCGGTATCGCTTATATATAAGCGTTAGTCGAACCGGAACAGCTGAAAATGGAAACTAGAAAATAAAGTCTACATTCATTCAGACGTTTTTGCCGCCATGTTGTTGTTGAGAGCGCCATAAAAAAATTGTGCAAATGAATAGTTAAGAATCCAAAAGTAAGTTTTGTGTCACTTATCCTAGTTCAGAGTAATTTTCTCAAATCTCCCGCTAAGAATTGGAAAATACAATAAGCTGTAGGTGTATCAAAAACGTTACAATATGTTGATAAAGCTAAAGATATACACCGTGCCTTTTTAGTCGTTTTACAAAGGTGGCCCACTCAATGTGCCCGACATAAAATAGATCTAGGCGCGATTTTTTTTTTAACCTACCATAATGGGTACAAAGAAAAATAAATAAACATTAGAAAAAAATATGAAACATCCTGTTAATGATGTTTACGTGTCAAACGGGAGAATATACCTACCCAGCACTCGAGTCCAGTAGATCGCTCACATCAGGGTGCTTTAACAACGCCATGCGTCATAATATTGAATAATATTTATATTTTTAAATTATTAAAATCTCATAAATACCTATTTTTTTTATGAATGCTTAGTTGTCATTGGATACATGAAGTGAGCTGCCGTTGTAAAACGACTAAAAAGTCACGGTGTATGAATTTATTTTGTAAAAACATGAGTGACTGATTTGAGTTTAACTAATTCAATACAAGACCCGTTACAAGGTCGTTTCCCCGTAGGCTTATAAAAGTTAAACTGGTTATTAAAATTATTTTTTCTTGTATTCTACCAAGAAAACTAGGTAGTGTCGTCATTAACATCATTATTTTTAATATAATGAGAATTGTTTTGTTAGATTTTTATAGGGTTCCGTACGCAAAAAGGCAAAAAGGTTCCAGTTGGTCTGTCGTCACCGCTGCTTATTTAGCAACTACTATAATATAGAGCAAGATCCGCGGGCCGCCACACACTACTTATTTTCTGATTAACATCTAAATGTGTGGGATCGAGTGGTGTTAGCATGTACTATAAACGTATGCATATCTGCTAGCATGGTGGCGCTTTATCTTCGCAGGTTGAAGGAGAAGCAAAGGTATGAAGCCGCAAAACAACCCAATATTATATACAGGGTAGGTGGATCAAACGAAACGGCGATAGTTGTGGTTATCATGTACTCGTCAAGACGAATCAAACGAGCCCATACTCGTTGGGATTGTGTCGTTTTATTAAGGACTTCCTATGGACCCCATTCAGCTCCATCATCAGACCCTAGATACCATCTAGAGACAAAGTACTCGTCAAGACGAATCATAAGAGCCTAAACTCGATAGGGATATGTTGTTTTATAACGGAGTTCCTATGTACACAAAGATAAAGTACTCGCCAAGACAAATCAAACGAGCCCAAATTCAACGGGGTTGCGTCGTTTCATGTCGGCTTCTCAAAATGGATGTAGCACCCGGGATCCGTTCCAGCAGTACTAAGAAGCTGCTCCTCATTGACATGGGTATTAGCAAACATAATTTACCGGGCCCTGCATGGGCCTGATGTAGACCTATCAGCGGCCGTAGCCTGGCTACGTACCGGGGACCTGTTTGGGGAAACTGAAGGTTTTTTTCTATGCAATTATGGATGAAGTTGTGATGACGAATTACTACCGGAGATCAAGTCCAGGCGAATCAATAAGTTACATTATCTCCGGATGTTCTCGTCTAGCTAACAGAGAGTACTTGCATAGGCACAACCTTGTAGCCAGAATTATCCATCAGCAACTTGCTCTAAAATACAGCCTTGTGGACCCGGAAGTGCCGTACTATATGTATGTGCCCTAACAAGTTCTCAAAAATGGCAATATCACATTGTTTTGGGATCAATCCATCATCACTGACAGAACATTGTGTATCTGTGGCCAAAATTAATCATTGTAGAAATAAATGCTAAACCAGGAGTGGAAAATTCACTGCAATCTGAACCTACTAGTACAATAAGAGCCGGTTTTCGAGGAAGTGTATTGAAAAATAAAATGATGCATGTTGTAACCATTAAATTTGCAATACTGTAAAACAATTAACAGGTTGTGTTTCAATTTTGGTGTAAAATAAAGTAAATTCTATTCTGTGTTACGAGCACTTTAGTAGGAATTAGAAATAAAATATTTTCAAACTATAGATATAAAAAAACGTAAGGAACCTGCGGTGTACGAGCTCAAGTCGAACTTGTCTGACATTGTTTGTATAAAATTTAGTTTATGCTAAGTTGCGTGGAGTTTGGATCATAATTTGACAAAGGTTGGTCAATGTGAGGGTGTCAGTGCATACGTAATAAAGAAAAGTTGTGTTTTTAAACTGTGTCTAAGCGTAAATAAAATAAGTGCAGGTAAGACAGACCAAGCGCTCGATTTGAAGGAATACCTGCGGTGAACTGTGGGCTGCAATGTGAGTTGAAACTTATTCAGGACAACACAGTGAGAGGTTCCGTAGGTGGGATAAATAATTCAACCCAAAAACAAACTTAACGTTGTAGTAGAAAAACATAATCATACGCACAATGTTAAGTGATTTACGATATTATTTTAAGACTAGACTTTTCTTAGGTTTTTCTGTAATCAGTAATAAAGAACTACACACATCAAAAGTCTCTAGGCATTTTTTACATTTATTAGCATAACTTTAAAAGTACTGGACATTTTAAAAAGGTTTAAATGCGAATTTGTTCCTGGCACATTTATCTACTTATTAAAAAAAATATATTTTTATATTTTTAAAGCGGTGACTAAATTCAGTAAAACTCGTAATAAACATAATTTTCCTACCTACGTGTGTTGAAGATTTTAATTTTTTTAACAAAAATAAGGATTTTATTCGTATGTTTTTTAATGAAGTCAATACTTCTGAGTTTATCTTAACCATCGAACTTCGACATTTAACTAGAAAAGAGATGATGAGAGCAATAGGCACTCTGAAAGCAGGCGCGCGCCAGTGCAATGGTGCTGATGCCATTTGGACCAGTCAAAGCGTCATATCTGATCTAGCGTCATAGTGTGAGATGGAAGAGCGGCAGACTGGGAATATTTGGGTAGCCACCGCCAGACAAGACGATCGAAAGACAAGAGATCGCGAGAAGACCATCGAACACTGCGACTTGGCAATTGGTTTTAAAGTTACAAACATAACACCTGGTCTTCGTTAACGAGCAAACTGGCAGAAGGAGACCACACGAAGTCAACCTTCTGTCAACCTGCTCGTACACCATTTCCGCTTCCAGCACTACGACGAAGCAACCGTGGGCAAAGATTAGAATAGGCAAACGAACATTTGGTTTGGAATGATCGTCAATGGTCTAAGATGTTACACTCAGATGAATCCCAGTTCGGATTCCTTCGAGATACACGAAGAATATGTGTTTGGCGAATACCTGGACGTGAGAACCGCTTGCGAAATCCCTAGGAAGTCCAGCCATATCAAGGTAGAATAATCAGGTTGTGGGCGGGACTACGTTTAGGCGGGAGAACTGACCGCAACAGGTTGCAAATGGGTCAAGATTTTATGCATATGCATGATGATGCCCGCCAAGCTACGACTCGAGTACTACTAGGTAACTCAGCGGCTACAGCAACATAATGAAGAGCCCTTAGACTGGCCCACGCAGTCAACAGATTTAAATCCAGTTAAGCTCGCCTGGAATATACTTTTACGAATTTCCCGAGAATCTGCTGCCGAACACTCAGATTTTCAGGCATTTTCGTCGAACCTCATACTACGAGGTGAACTTAACAATCTCGTTTTGAGCAAGAATAATCTACGGAGATGTGTAATAAACATCCGAGGTGCTCTTACAGTTTATTAATTTTAATTTTATACAAAATTCATTGTTTCAAGTAATCTTGTTTCCTCCTTCAATCTCCAAAAACAGTAAGACTAAAAAAAACCCTTACAAAATAAAAAAGTTCCGTTTTTTATTAAATTTTCTGTTAGACTATAAAATTCATAAAAAAAGACATAAAGATGCTTTAAGAAATTCTTTATAGTTTTGTTTTAATTCGTGAATATCCCTAGACACTTTTGCGGCGTGTATATTTTTCAAAAAATGTAGGCTTAGTCACTTCCGAGATTAGGGTCGGAGGAGGAATCAGTTCTCATCTGTTTTTCTATAACTTGAAAACTGTTTATTAAAAAAAAACTTTTGTATTTGGAGCTGGCAAACTCGCAAGCCCTTAAGCTGTTATGGATTAATCTCTAAAACGGGCGTATTCGTGCGATCGCTCTGGTGCTTTTCAGATATTGATATTTAATGGTAATTACGTATCTCATTAAAAAGAATGATATTCAAATGGTATATTTTTACTAGTGGCCTTCAATTTACACAAACAGTTATGGAAATATTTAAGTTCAAAAAATTTCGCGAGCAGAGCAATCATAATTGGTGCCAGGGTGATCATAAATGGTGAAATCAGTGAAACAAAAAAATTTATATTGATAAAATATGATTTATTTAGCCGTTTTCAGTCATATTCAGTGTACGTGTACAAGATTATATGTTAGAGAAATGTATTATTGACTTTACAAGCCATTGTGCGTATAGATCTGGATAATTTTTTATCTTGGCCATTGTACGACGCTCAGCCAATTTCTTCTTAAGACGTTTTTCTTCAATAGATAATTTATTTCGAGGCATGATTTCAATCTGCAACAATATACTGATACTGATACTGCTAGCCTGCGTCATCCCACTGCTGGGCAAAGGCCTCCCCCCATGACTTCCAGTTGTTTCGATCCAGGGCTAATGTGGGCCACTGGTCGTTAGTTCTGTCCAGCTCATCTGTAATAATAGTTGCCATTAAACTTAGAGTAGGGGTTACAGTTGTGGTAGCTAAATGCAAGGGATCATCAAGGTAAAATACGTCAAAATCTGTTTATGGGTTTATCCGAAGAAACCCAGGAAAAGTTATAAATTACAGGTTATATGCATAGTTCATCGTTTGTCATTATTACAGTCCGGTACTACTACTTAAAATAGATTTATAACGTACAGTTAATGCAAAATATCATCACTCTGGTCTTTTTGGACAGAGCAATCAGAGCCATAACGATCAGAAAAAGTCACAAAATCATAAATATAGCTGAATTGAAAAAACAGTAGAAAGTTGTGATTTTACTTTATGATATATTACGTCTCTGTCTCATATAAAACATCATAACGATCGCTTAAACATAAGATCACCAAATCCAGAGCAATCATAAACTTACCTTCGTAATGTTTGAACGCGGAAACGTGGCACACAGGTATCCTCCTCAGCGGTTAGACCACTACTGGCGTTACCCCGCGGGAGGGGAATAGAGTGTCTATAACGCGTAACTAGGGATGAGCGCGATGTTTTACCTCGGCGCAGAGCGATCAGATAAAATGCCCGGTCACGATTTTAAATTCAAATTGTTGCAAAAGTATTGTTAATATAAAAAAATATATTTTATTACAATGAGGATTAACTATTTGTTATGTAATCTAAATAAGTTGTTTCATAAGATCTTTCTCATTAGAAAGTTAAAGAATATTTTTTTTCATTCAATCGGGAGTTGGGTCAACCCAGAGCGATCAGGACTTTAGGGTTTAAGATTAAAAAAATATATATAATATACCGAACTG
Organism: Noctua pronuba; assembly: GCA_905220335.1. Taxonomy (NCBI): domain Eukaryota; kingdom Metazoa; phylum Arthropoda; class Insecta; order Lepidoptera; family Noctuidae; genus Noctua; species Noctua pronuba. Next base: position 14,323,017 of record LR999915.1, on the reverse strand, counting down.
TCTATAAAAAATATTTTGAAAACGTTTTTCGATTTTAAAATGGGTTTATCCCGCCCGACACTAAAAAAAATGCCTCTGGAGATCGACCCATATGTCAAACGAGACACGATACAGTTTGCAAAAGGAGAGGGGAAATCCTGGGCAGTTAACTAGTTGAAATAAGTATTAAAAAATCCGTTATATTTTTCTAAAGGAAGTCACAAAATACAGTACCATGTTTCTATCTAGGAAGCGAGAAAGTTAAATTAAGTTATGAAAGTATATACTCGATTAAATACATGCCTGAAATCTTAGTAATCGATAATGAACGAATCGGTTAAATCTTGGAATATGTATGGAAATCAAGTGACAAGTGCTTATCAATCGTTTCGTGGAATCGATTCGTAGCGAATCGAATTCCTTTAATTTTTCTTCAGTTGGCAACATTGGTCACCAACTGACAGATGACAGGCAGAAAAAAAACGGGACTCGTTCGTTTTCTTTCGTTCTGGGTACGCTTGTACCATGTTTTATTGTACAATTCCACTACATCGGCTTTGCATAATAATATAAAGGACTATTCGACGGATCCTGCTACTTTGAATTACCTGACTATTTTGGACAACTGATTACTCCTGATTACTAATATCGGTCGGATATTGACGACATGGATCGCTTTGGAATTATACCATTGCGACTGGTCGCAGTAACTCTATTGGCAGAATAGTCTTGGACGATGGGCCGATTTTATCAGTTATTCGTCAGTGGCGTGCATCACAGCCTGTAAGTACCGATTCAAATCAAACTTTTAGCCTATCAAACGAACAAAACCAAACTTAAGTACCTACTGATTACGGTCTCCAGCGTCATGTCTGTCGGATGTCTTTTCGTTAGATAGCATCATAGCATATATTAAAACAATACTTACTTAATAGCTTATTAGTTGATTATTTAGCCATACGAATCTATGGAATGTGCCTTTGACCGTGGTACATAGTACATGTAATGAAGCTTGTTTATGATGGAACATGATTTAAATTGTTAACTTATTTCAGGTAACCAGTCAGAATTTATGTAGATAAATGTATGCCAAGGATATTGGAACTTGGCCCAAGATGTGATGCTTGGGAGACGGCCGAAGCACCAACCCAAGTTGGCCATTGCAGTGTTTGTGTCCGCTGCGGTCGTTCACTGTTAGCACGGCGGTATAACCACCTTCTTGTACGCTGCTGCCTTGCCTTGCCTTTTTGTAGGACTGTAGGCTGCTGTGCCCATGTAATGTGCATATGGTATATTCAGTTGGGCAAGATACCAAGAAAATATCGTACCTCCTGTACAATTCTTAGATGATATAATCATAATTCATAATTATTGAAGATGAATAAAAAAATATTTTATACATAAATATTGGTGTTTTATTTTACTTCCTCTTCTAAGTGCAGAACGTTGGATGTAGAGACTATAGCGACTATCCATCCGTTGGAAGAATCGACAAAATGACAGTTTTTTTTTTGTTGATCTGTCATTTTGTCGAATCCTCCGTCGACAAAACCCGTTTCTACGGTGGTCATGTTACGCGTGCAGGGCGGGCCAAACGTGTCAGATCTTCGACATGTCGCACGTGGATGCTCTTTACTTGCACTCCATGTATAAAACCATTACACAACCGAAGCCATTCATAAAGATTTGTCAAATAACCTCAAAAAACTGCAATTTTATAATGTAACCTCACTTTTACTATTCTCCATATAACTTGATTCCTGGATAGCCAAATTTCACCAAATTTTCAGTGAGGCCTTGTTATTATATCCTCTTACAAATAAGGCTAGTTTGATCGAGTTAACACCTGGGCCCAGAATACTATGGAGACGTTCCCTTCTCCTTTTGGTTTAAATCTGATTTGCCCCTCAAAAGTGACCACAAAATTCAAATTTATATTACATTCCAACAAGGGCACACTGGTCTACCAGTGTGCCCTTGTTCACACAGTTGGCGCCGCTCATCAATCAACTAGACTCCTCACCGACAGATGGCGTTGTAGACAAATAAAGATAAAGATTTAATTTCCAGAACAAAGATGTTAGCAGCTGTCGCGATATTCTGCATCGTGTGCGCTGCGTGCTGGTTGTGGCGCCGGAACAACGCGCACATCACAGAGCCGCCATGCTACCCGGGAGCGTGGCCCATTTTGGGGCACTTGCACTTGTTTCTTGGAGGCCCCTGCAGTATGTACTAAACTAGCTACAGCTAGAAATGTTTTAAAAGCTGTTCAAGTAGTTGTAGTCTGACGGCCCGCACATGCACAAGATGTTACGATCGGATTGAGTAGTTAATACTGTCACTTACGGGATATCTTCCGTGATTGTTCATTATTTCGAGCTCCCGATATTTCGACACTGTTGCAAGCGCCGTGGTCAGTAAGCTCAAAATTAGCAGCCGGCATCGTAATAAGAACTCCACAAAACCTGGTGATACTGTGAGTGTGTTTTGCCGTGACTTTGTGTCGAGTTCCAGTAGTGCGAGTAGCAAAAGACAAAGAAAGAGGGTAGACAGATTTGTCTGCTCTTAACAATTTATTTTCCATCCACCCGCATTCTCCAGTCAAGCCGCGATCATGGCGCTTGCAACAGCGTCGAAATATCGGAAGTTCGAAATAATGGACAATCACGGAAGATATACCGTAAGTGACCGTATAAGTCTAGTTGTAAACCGTGAAAGCTTAAAACAGTGTTTGGATTGAGTAGTTTCCACGATTTGCTCCTAATTGTAGTTAAATATCACACGGTAGCTGCGGGTTTTCATCAGATCAGACGGATCTTAAGGTAGAGCTGACCGACCTTGAATGGTTGCCAGTAAGTCCAGAACCAGATCTATTCAGCTAAGTACTGTAAACTTGAGGAGCTCACTCAAAAGAGTAATAATGTTCCTACAAAATTTCTGTTTCTAGGAATATGGGAGGTTTTAAACGACTTCGCTAAAAAATGCTACGACAGTGGAGGAGTCATGAAACTTAAGATTGGACCAAAGACCATGTATGGTAAGTATGCTTATGAAGAAAACCAAAGCAAAACTGAAAATCAGCCTGCATTTCATTTGGATGAGCTGTGTGAAAGATGATATCACTATCTAAGCGTGTTTGAGGATTGAGATGGCGACTAATACGGAAGGAAAAGGACATGCTGCGATCTCCAATAAATTGCTATATGAGCAGGGGAATCATGATGGCCTAGGGTGCAGAAGATTGTTACTTACAGCTTTCAATTTCTTTTTTTTACTCCATTTTAATTATAATATTATCTTTGGCAGTTTTAACCGATCCGGACGACATTCACACGGTAGCGAGCGCGTGCTTGGAAAAGAGCCCATTATTTTATGACGTCGGTCGACCATGGCTAGGCGATGGTTTAGGTACTGCGGATTGTAAGTTGCAAAAACGTTAAGATTATTTACTGGAACCTTATAATATTAATAGTCAAAAATCTCGGATGGATAAATAGCTACATTGTTACCCAATAAAAAGTAGAAAAACAATTAATTTGGACAATATGGAAAGCCCAATTTGCGACGTTTTCTAGGAACAGCGACAAAGCAAGGTTTTACTTGATGGCTGCTTAGTAATATGGGATGAGTGCGCAATGGCAAACCGTAAATCAATTGTAGCGGTGTGGTAACAGAACTTTGGGAGAACTTAGTCAAGGCGATCGGCCGTCCGATTAATTTCCGCCGTCCAATTAACCGCTCGCTGCGCTCGGTCGGCTCAGCTCGTGCCGCGGCAGCGCCCGACAAGCGCTACATCCAAGTTATTGTATCAAAGCGCCAGTAACAATCGTATTTTTAAGGCGCTGTTTATTTTTAGCCAAGGGGTTGTGGTTTTTAAGTGTATCTTCACACACATTTCTAGCCGTAACAGTTATGAATAAAGACATTTGCAATTAATGAACAAAACTTCATTGCTGAATAGTTCGCGGAATCCAAAGATTCCTTTTGCCATTACCTACTCAACAGTCCCAATGGATATTGAATGAAAAATCATCAGATAATGTTAAATTCTCCAGATCCGACATGGAACGTTCACCGGAAGCTCCTGAACCCAGCGTTCAATCAGGCACTCCTGGACACATTCATGGGCGTCTTCAATAGTCAGTCCAGGAAGCTGGTGAAAGACCTCGAGAAAGAGGTTGGAAAAGGTCTTTTTAACCACTGGACATACACAAAACTCAATGCTTTGGAGACTACTTGCTGTAAGTTTTCTGTTTATTTTTAACCCTTTTTTTATAATACATGCTTGTATCTCTGTCTTCTACATCCACTTCATCAAAGTTTGAAGTAAATATTTATGAAAAGTTTTCATTGTTTCCAGTGACATCGCTAGGAGTAGATTTTACAGATTCAAACCTCAACAGCGAGTACATCCACGCCCTGGAAATGATCTTTACCACGTTTGCGGAACGATTCGTAAAGTTCTGGTGGCACAGCGACTACACCTACGCATGGAGCAAGCTTAAGAAGCAGGAGGATGCTTATCTGAAGATACTGCACAATATGTCGAACACGGTGAGCTGATAGCGCTTATTATTCCCGAGGGCCTAGGAAGTGAAATGAAATGAAACTTATTTGCTAGAATTGTAGTACATTATAGACGGTCGAGTATTATTAAAGTTGCTCACACAATTCGTATAAATAATGATATAAATAGCTTTTCATTGGAGGAATGAGTAGACTATCAGGGTATCTCGTGTTAAACGTAACAGTGTCTCCAAGACAGAAATAAGTTCAATAAGTCATCAGTTGAAATAAGTCGGAGTGTGTTTTGACAAATTTATAACATTCAAAAATGTACATTCCAGGAAATGTTAATATATTTAGTTCTTTAAAAAGGGATTTACATGAAGTCAATGGTGGCACATCACAAAGAGCATGGATACATTGCTTTTGGGCTATTTATGTTAATAGAATTCCCCCATAACACAATGCTATATCTAATGTTAGAAGCCACGTAACCATGATAAGCTAAGAGGACTGTTTTAAGGTTGGCTATTTTACAAAGTCTCTATAAAGCAAAGGCGAAACGATTCATTTTCTTTGTGACCTTTACGTACTGAGGTTTCCATGTGCAGCCACTGTCCACTGCTATACCAAGAAAAGTTACTTCATTGGCTTCGTTAATTTTTTGATCGGCATAAGTGATCATAAGGTCAGATTTAGATTTTCTATTGTGAAATTGAAAGAAGGAGGATTTATCTATGTTCACTCTTAAATTATTATTGTTAAGCCATGCTATTATAGCCTTAACCATCTCATTAATCTCTATATTATAATTTTGTTCTCCGTAATAACCACCACAATATCATCCGTAAAGAGTGAATAATAATGAATGCATTTGGGAGGTCGTTAGTATATAATTGAAAAAATAACCCTGTAACACTTCCTTGTGGCACGCCTGTATTGTTGACCCTAACGTCAGATTTACATAAAATTTCTTCATTATTTGAATTTATTATTTGTATAATGGCTGTATATTGAGTCCTATTTGAAAGATAACTTTGCAGTCATTTCAATGGTAGACCGTAAATTTCACATTTATTGAGCAGAATATTGTGGTCAACAAAGTCGAAAGCCTTGCTTATCTCGAAAAACACAGAACAGGTACGTGTTTGTTTATCCACATTTGCAGTAATTTTTGACCGTAAGTTAAAAGCTGCCAAAGTGGTCGATTTGCCTTTATGATCCATTTTGTTCAGTTTTTAGTATTTTATGTTTCGTCAAGAATTGGGTCATACGACCATGCATTTTCTTTTCAAATACCTATAAATCTGGTATTAAGGCGATTGGTCTATAATTTTTAATATCCGTTACGTCACCTTTTTTAAATATAAGTTTAATAACGGAGGTTTTTAGCTTGTTTGGAAAGACGCCTTGAGAGAATGACATGTTAATAAGGTACGTTATAACTGATGTAGTCAAAGTTGCAGTGTGTTTTAAGATATGGGTTGGGCTTGCGTCACATCCCACAGAAGAAGTATTGTTTAATGAATGCATTGTTTTAAAAGTTTCGTCATGACTAACCGGATAAATGAAAAAACTGGCGTTGAGTGGTGAAATTAAATAGCTATGTCCCCTGGTAGATGCTGGACTATTATAACTAGCTGTCATATCAATGAAATAATTATTAAATGTGTTGGAAATGTCATTATGTTTGTCAAGATCGTATTCATAAATTTAATTTTTGTGATGAATTTTTTGTCATTATTTGAATTTGCTATTGTATTTTTTTATCAATGTCCAAGCTGCTTTACAAATGTTATTTGATTTTTGAATATTTTTTTCATTGTACAGTTTTCGCGCTGCAAAGATATTTTTTTGAATTACTGTATTTTCTGTAGTTGCTTTTATAATCTGACGTTTTTGATTTATAATACTTGAATAGCAATGTTATTTTTGTTACGCATGATTTCTTTATTCCTTTAGTAATCCACGCAGAATCTGTACTTTGTTTGTAATTTTTTGTTCATACACCGGAAAACATAAATTGAAAAAGAGTACAAAAGTAACACGAAATGTATCAAATGCCGCATTAAATTTATTTAACAATTTATGTACACACTAAATACAGAAAAGAAGAAAGGAACAGAAAATAGTACAAAAGTGATGCTAATATACCTCCGACCAAGACATATTAGAGAGACAGCTACAAAATTTGTCTACATATGTGGGACAATAATCGAGTTTAAATATGTACCATCCCATTTTTTTTTTGCGTTTTGGTTGCCATTGTTGCCAATTTAATGACCAACGTCAAACTTGTTGATTGCAGGTCCTACAAAACAGAAAATCCAAGTTTTATGGAAAACACACCGAAAAAAATATCCCAGGTAAATACTCTTTACTCTTCCTTCTTTATAGCATCAACGAGATTTATCGATACGTACTAACTTATTACTCGCTTATAGAAACCAAATTCAAGCCCTTCATAGACCTACTACTCGAGTTGTCACTTGAGAAGGGAGCGTTTACCGACAAACAGATCAGGGAGCATGTGGACACTATGCTCGTCGCCGGCACTGACACTTCGGCTACTGTACTTGTGTATACCATGATATTGTTGGGGTCTTACCCTGAAGTTCAGGAAAAAGTGCTCGCTGAGTAAGTACCTACTCGAATCATTTATTACTTACTACATTAATCGAGAGTTTTCTACGCACATAAAACAATAAAACTTCAATGACCACGTGATCTGGCAGCCTAACAAGCAGAAGGACAAACGGCTGATGTAAGCAGGAGGATGTTTTGTTCGTATCGGTCACTTAAGCATCTTCAGAAGTTCCTGCCATTTCAGACTAAAAGAACTCTTGCTCAGTCTCTTCTTCTTCCTCTTCTAGACTACGCTGATGTCTGTTTCCTTGATGCAACTGAGGAAATTCTTGATAAGCTCGAACGTCTGCAGAACTTGTGTATCCGCTTCATTTTCGGGCTTTGTAAGTACGACCATGTGTCAGAATTTCGGAAGCAGCTGAAGTGGCTACCTATTCGGGAGTTTCGAGATTTATACACTCTTTCTTTTCTCTTTTCTGTTCTCCATAATGTTAAAGGTCCTTTGAATCTTCGAGAACGCTTCGAGTAACTGGTTCCTAAACCTAAACCTTGTCGCTCATCATCATCTTTTCTCCTTCGTTTCCCTCCCCACTCCTCAAGTCGGTATTCTGGTTCATTTACTGATCGTGCTGTACACCTTTGGAATTTGCTTCAACACTCCTTGCGGGATAGCCCTTAAATGTGTTCAAGAAAGGAATAAGAGAACATTTCCTGGCAACATGATAGTATGTATTTAGTATTTAATATGTATGTTTATCTACATAGGTACGATGCATTACTTATATTATATTGTATGATTCTGGGTTAAGCTCGCCGTTGTACATAAGCTATACATTGTGATTTTGTATGTATATCTTTTAATTTTGTGTGCAATAAAGAATAAGAAAGAATAAAAAAGGACTGCATTTAATGGTTAAATAGAATTAGGAATATTCCTTTTACTTACATAATAATTTCAGAACACGAGAGGTCCTGGGAGAAGACCGAGACGTGGAAAAGATAGATTTGTCGAAGCTGGTGTACATGGAGGCTGTTCTGAAAGAGAGTATGAGATTGTATCCCATCGCGCCAGTCCTGGCCAGGAAAGGTGATAGAGATGTGAAACTTAGTAAGTTATTTTTCAATAGTCAATATGTACCTCTGTAACTGTGATCACAATTTTTGTGTGCGTTGGATGGAACACCTCCTAATCGAGTAGTTGGTCGGAAAGGACTTAATAAAACATTATTATATATATAAATCTACACAACTGGTTGTGCCATGGGGAAGGTTCTTGCAATAGCATTCCCGACTGCACAACTAGTTGTGCCATCCAGTTGGTCGATGGGAAAGCAGTCATAACATGTGCCGTCAACACTGTCACCAATCAACAGATGATATACTTAGAATCAAAAATAAGTTCTTAACACAATACCACATTTTTTTTGTCAATTGCGTTAATCGACGTTTCAGCTGTTTAAATTATTTCGGGGTTGAAACATCCACATTTCCCTTATTGTTTTCTTTATTCCTTCTTACGCTTCATCCTTGTTTTAGAAAACTACACCGTACCAGCCGGTCAGGACTGCATTTTATTTCTATTCGATGTCCACACGCAACCAACCTGGGGTCCAGACGCGCACGAGTTTTATCCTGAACGTTGGCTGGAGCCTGGCCGGTTGCCTGATAACCCCAACGCGTTTGCTGCCTTCAGTTTGGGAAGGCGGAATTGTATTGGTAAGCACCCTTAAGGGCCCGGTCCAGTAACATTGACAGTCCGTCGAAATATTCGCGCAGGTTTACAATGTTTTTTTTTTACAACGAAAGTTGTAAATGAATTGCAATTATTTTTAGTGATCCATAATGTTGGTTATGAAAAATGAAAAGAGAAAAGAGCTCATGGAAGGAATTGGAGGAGGCCTTTGCCCAGCAGTGGGACAGTACAGACAACTAAAAAAAAATGTTGGTTATATGCTTAATAACTACGTATTTTTTTAAAGTTCATAAAACTCGCTCTTGTAGCGTAAATCTGGCGTTGAAAAGAGGTCTCTCGCGCCCAACGCGAGTCCGAGGTCTGTCTCCGCACTCCTTCCGAGGCAACAGAGGCTAAATCGCAAAATCTATCGAGCCAAAAATTGTTCTCAAAACATTAGTAGCTGTTTCTGTCAATAGATTTGTGTTATTATTCGATTTTATCGAAGGGTTATATATATGTCCACTGTTGATCGACACGACAAAATAAAAATAAAAATCATTAAAATTAACACAAACTAAAAATTATTAGTATACCAAAACACCCCTAAAATTACTGTCGCGCAAGTATTAGTCGCACAAATTAATTTAAATTAACTATTCACGGATACGTCCGTTCGCGCAAATGTCGTAGATCTTAAAAAAAAGTAACTCCTTATTAGTTATTGTAATCATTTTGCAGTGCCAAGACCTCATGTTCCATTCATTATACGAAAGCCAAAAAAAAATGTTCGAAAACGAGTAATCATGAATTTCAAAATATAAAAAAATCGAAAACCTTTTTTTGTTACGTCTTTGTATGATGATTCCTAGAAAAAATAATAAATATAAGCGTTGAATTGATAACCTCCTTTTTTTAAGCCGGTTAATAAGTAGGTAGAGTAGCTTTGGCATCATCTGAAAAATTTAAGTACGACTCACTTAGTCGTGGGTCAAAGGGGCACAGGCACAGGTTTGTTTTGGATGTGAATTTCTGAGTTTTGCACGACAAGACGAAGCACCCTCAAATACATTCTTAACAATGATCCACTAAGGGTCAATTCACACCGAAGTGGCAGCGGTCGGCAGCGCAGTTTCACCGTCAAGCCATTTTATGCTTTATCTCGATTGGAAAATGCATAGTATCGTTTGTTGATGCGCGGCCGCTCGCGGCGCCGCGAGACGTCATGCGGCCCGAGTCTTTCAAACGATACTACGCATTTCCTAATGGAGATAAAGCATAAAATGGCTTGACAGTGAAACTACGCTGCTGACCGCTGCCACTTCGGTGTGAATTGACCCTAACGGTTTACGTACACTAACACAACAGCCTTATGAAACTCGCGCGTAACTCTACGTAAAAATTATTGCTGAGAAACGACTTTTTTTTTGGGTGAAAAATCACATTTTACAGTAAAACTCAATGTAACGCACTCAAAACTTCCTTCCTTCCACCACAAATCGTCATTCTGATATTTTTTTTGTACCGGACCTTACCTGGGAACCTTTTAGTTGCGGAGATATTCGAGGTCATGGTTTCAAATTTTTCACAAGTTTTTTTTAATACTAGTTTTTAGGGTAATAACTTTTTTGTTAATCTGAATTTAGGTATTACAATTTCGTGTTTACTGCGTGTATTTCTATTATGGAAGCCGCTTCTAATTTTGAAAAGCCCTCGATTTTTACGGACATATAAAATACATTCTAGGATATAAAGTGAAGGCATAGTCAGTACATCGATCTCCATAAATTTTGCTCTGAGGGACTCGCGAGGACCCATTTTATAGATCGCGTGGACTACCCTCTTTTGTAGAATGAAAATTGAGTCAACGTCTGCTGCTGATCGCCACAGCAGAATGCCATATGACATAATACTGTGGAAATAAGCATAGTGTACTAGCCTAGCTGTAGCTACGTCAGTTAACTGCCTTATTTTTCTTGCTGCATATGCAGCTGAGCTTAACCTACCCGAAAGAGTTCTATTGTGCGCACCCCACTACAATTATTAAATTTTAAAAAATTGATTGATTGATTGAAGTCAAGAAAAAAAATAAAAATAGGAAAGGACCGAGAATTGAACCTTGGGGCACGCCCATCTTGACTATAGACTCGGAGGACGTCGCCCCATTTACATTTACTTTTTGCTGTCAGTTTGATAAATAGGAAAGAACAAGATCAGCAGCTTGTCCACGAATACCATAGTAGTGTAATTTACAGATCAGTGTGTTGTGGTCGACGCAGTCGAACGCTTTTGAGTGATCACAGAAAATAGTCAATCAAATGGCATCCTGAGGCTTCTCCCAGGATTCCAAAATGTCACTGATGAGTTTTACCCCCGCATCCGTTTTCGTCCTACCCTTCGTGAAACCAAACTGTTGACTACGCAGAATCCCTGAGTTGAAGTGAGACAACATCTGGTCCAGCATGATTTTTTCATAGATTTCACTCAATGCTGGAAGCACAGATACAGGTCTATAATTAGAAGGATCACTCTTCGAATCCGATTTGGAAATTGGTACTATTTTACTATGTTTCATTAGATTAGGAAACTTGCCGCTGTCCAAACATTGATTGAGTATGCCTGTTAGGAAAGGAGCGATTGAGTCAATAATATCTCCAAGAACCTTGACGGATACCCCCAAAAGTCTTCAGTATTTCTCATGTTGAGACTTTTGAAAGCGGTTTTAATTGTAGTGATACATATTGGTTTAAATTTAAAGTTTGGTATGTCCTTAGTAAAGTTTTCTTTAAGAAGAGCTTCAGCTAATTTAGATGAAGAGGGGAGATTTTAAAAATATTAATAACGTTACATTCAATACGAAACTTCAAACTAAGCCGCGTCAGTAGGCACTTGCAAAACTGCCTATCAATTTCAAGCACACTCAAACGATCTCGGCATATTAATATACGCACACTTACTACTTTACGACAACTACTAAAGCATTAATCACGGTTTTGCCATGCGTAACGCACTGACATTCTACCTTAGTAGGCAAGCTTACTCGATAGCCCAACCAAAAAAAACTCAAAAATAACTGCTAAGTTATTTTTAAGTTTTAAAGGAGAGGGGAAATTCTGGGCCCAGCAGTTAACTAGTTGAAATGTGTATTAAAAAATTCGTTATATTTTTCTAAAGGAAGTCACAAAATACAGTACCATGTTTCTATCTAGGAAGCGAGAAAAGTTAAATTAAGTTATGAAACTACATACTCGATTAAATACATGCCTGAATTCTTAGTAATCGATAATAAATGAATCGGTAAAATCTTAGAATATGTATGAAAATCAAGTGACAGGTGCTTATCAATTGTTTCGTCGAATCGATTCGTAGCGAATCGAGTTCCTTTAATTTTTCATCACTTGGTAACACTGGTCACCGACTGACAGATGACAGGCAGAAAAAAACCGGCCCTCGTTCGTTTTCTTTCGTTCTGAGTACGCTTGTATTTTCCATGTTTTAGTGTATAACTCCACGACCTCGGCTTTGCATAATTATAAAGGACTATTCGACGGATCCTGCTACTTTGAATTACCTGACTCTCTATTTTGCATAACTGATTACTCCTGATTACTAATATCGGTCGGATATTGACGACATGGATCGCTGTGGAATTGCGAGTGGTCGCAGTAACTCTATTGGAAGAAGAGTCTTGGACGATGGGGCGATTTTATCAGTTATTCGTCAGTGGCGTGCATGTAAGTACCTATTCAAATCAATCTTTTAGCCTATCAAGCGAACAAAACCAAACTTATGTACCTACTGATTACGGTCTCCGGCGTCATGTCTGTCGGCTGTCTTTTTGTTAGATAGCATATAAAACAATCCTTACTTAAAAGCTTATTAGTTGATTATTTAGCCTTACGAATCTATGGATATGCCTTTGACCGTTGCATTAGGATTAGGTACATGTAATGAAGCTTGTATATGGTTGAACATGATTTAAATTGTTAACTTATTTCAGGTAACCAGTCAGAACCACATAATATGTATGCCAAGGATGTTGGAACTTGGCCCAAGATGTGATTCTTGGGAGACGTCTGAAGCACCAACCCAAGTTGGCCATTGCAGTGTTTGTGTCCGCTGCGGTCGTTCACCGTAAGCACGGCGGTAAAACCACCTTCTTGTATGCTGCTGCCTTGCCTTGCCCTTTTGTAGGACTGTAGGCTGCTGTGCCCATGTAATGTGCGCATATGGTATTTCAGTTGGGCAAGATACCAAGAAAATATCGTACCTCCTGAACAATTCTTAGATGATTTAATCAAAATTATTGAAGATGAATAATAAATATTTTATACATAACTATTGGTGTTTCATTTTACTTCCTCTTCTCTCTTTTTGAAAAAAAGTACCTACTGCTTCTAAGTTCAGGAAATTGGATGTAGAGACTATAGCGACTATCCATCCGTCGGAAGAATCGACAAAATGACAGATTTCTTTTGGTGACCTGTCATTTTGTCGAATCCTCCGTTTCTACGGTGGTCATGCTACGCGTGCAAGGCGTGCCAAACGTGTCAGATCTTCGACATGTCGCACGTGGATGCTCTTTACTTGCACTCCATGTATAAAACCATTACACAACCGAAGCCATTCATAAAGATTTGTCAAATAACCTCAAAAAACTACAATGTTATAATGTAACCTCACTTTTACTATACTCCATATAACTTGATTCCTGGATAGCCAAATTTCACCAAATTTTCAGAGAGGCCTTGTTATTACATCCTCTTACAAATAAGACTAGTTTGATTGAGTTAACACCTGGGCCCAGAAAACTATGGGGACGTTCCCTTCTCCTTTGGTTGTATTGTTGTGTATATTAAAATTTATGATTATTTACGAGTGCGCGAGTTGACACGTTCCGATTTTACCAATTTTTTTTTGTCGACAACTCGCTCTCACATTATAAAGTACAGTCAAATAAAAACCATTGAAACTAATTACTTATAATAATTAGCTATTGCCCACGGCTTAGCCCGCGCTGGATGATTCGGTTAAGTACCGATTATCTACTTAGATTTCGGGATATGTTAAAGCCTATTGTTGGAGGTGCGGAATGAGGCGACGGGGATGCGGCCGACGACGCATAATACCCAGTGTGCTTTCCAGCGTTGACAGGATGTTACTTTTCTAATATTTTACGTTACTTTTGACCTTCTCATGTTACCTCCAAGTTTTATTTAAAGTCAAGTCGTATAAAATGTCTTATAAATTTAAAGGGGGTACATAAATTATACATTTTATAAGAAGTATTTGTAGCTGACTATACATCTCGTTGTACGTACGACGTATTTAACATTAAGGTCGAGCGAGTTGACGACAAAAAAAAAATTGGTAAAATAGGAACGCGCAAACGCATGCTTGATGAATAAGTCATTGGGTGTGCCTATACGACCCAACGAAGAGAAAGAGAGAGGAGAATAAAATTTGGGAAATGGAAACATACATTTAATGATAACTATTTTTTCCAGGTAAAGTCTACGCCATGATGTCGTTGAAGACGCTCCTGGTTCACGTGGTGAGACGCTACAGAATCACTGCCGACCACACCAAGCTGCGAATGAAGTTTGAAAGCATGTTGATTCCACACTCGGGAAATGAAATCAGCATCGAGAAGAGGACATAAAGAAGCATGGGACAATGGAGGATATGTATTCTTCTCATAAAACATTATAATCTCTACGATTATAATGTTTTATGAGAAGAATGCAATTCGGTTCGGGGTCATAGCGTGCTGACTGTCACTATACCAATTTGCTTTGTCTATGTCAGCAATGACACCAGGTTTGCTCAGCAATGCAGCCATAATTGGATGGCATATCAGCGTAACCATTTTATGCGCGTACTGCCTTAGAGGTTGTTATGGTAAGTTTTGCATAGAATATGAAATCTGGGAACGTGATTTGACGATGCGTTATTCTAATAGAGTATTTGGGGTCTATCACCATTTTATTTGCCGGTAAGTGATGTGCAGCATAGCTTTTAGTGTCATTCGGGTTGAGGTTATAAAGGGACAAAACAAAATGGTTGAGCATTGGTACCAAATCTCGAAGGAGCTTTAGTGTAACTCACAGTTCACACTCATCGTCATTGAGATGTTACTCCATTTCTGGAGATCCTACAGTTTTAAAATAATATAAATTGTGTTCTACTTGCGCGAGTAACAATTCCTCCGCGCATTTGGGGACAGCCTAAGATAAATACTCGAAGACGCTGCAACGACCAAAACGCTCGCTAGATGAAACGAAATTCTAACCTCCAAGTTACTTGCGTCCTGTCTAGTTCAGCTAGTCCAATGGCATAAATTGTCACGACACACGCAAATAATTAAATAGTTCCTTGGTTTTATGAGACGTACGTAGCGTTCGGTTCAGAGATGAGATTGTACTAGTTGTAGTTTTTTGTTTCTCCTGTCAGGCCGCATGAATGTTTGTTTGACATGCGACTGGTTTCAAATTTCAATTCTGAAACCGGCCTTCAGATAGTTGCAGTCGAAATGGAAGAAAGGAGGTTGTAATGAAACTTAAACTACTTATTGTGAATATAAGACGCAAACAATTAAAATTTTATGAAACTGGATTTTGCATTTATTTTTCCTGACCCACATGCATAAGCAACCACGTCATATATGTATAACGTTCCACCTGTTGGGACTCAGCCTTACTGTGTGGAATGGATGGTGTTGTGGGATCGAGCTGTAATCCACCACGCGGGTCCGGATAGATCTTGCATGATTACGAAAATCTGTTTTAGTCTCCAACGAGACGGTAATAATATCTACAGTAGTGTATCTTCATACAAACGGTCGGAACGCGAGTCATACCTACATGCCTCGAGTTCGGTATAAACTCGTAACGCAAACAGCCGCGAATGCGTCGCACTGACGAACAAACGTTATGATGGTTTTGTAAGCAGTAAGCGTGCGATTTGTGAATATTTGATTGAAATAAGTACAAGTATTACTAAATATGGTAAAGAGTTATAATAGACTATATTGTGCTGTCTTTGGTTGCTTGAATTCTTCAATAACGCATCTAGAACAAGTCAACCGGGACCTATTGTTGTCAATGGCGGTCCACTCGAGGTTGTTCCAGAATATGTTTATCTCGGGCAAACTCTGCAGTTTTGTAAGAACAACTTTGAGAGGGAGACTGACAGAAGAATGCAGCTGGGCTGGGAAACTTCGTCGCGTATTGCACAGAGCCTAAAGACTAAGGTCTTTAACCAGTACGTCCTGCCTGTTATGACTAATGGGGCCGAAACGTGGACACTCTCGGCATGGCTGCTCCATAAATTCAGAACGCTCAGCGGGCTATGGTAAGGGCTATGCTTGGACTCTATGTTTTATTATGTAATTTTTTGTTGCTCCAAAAAAAAAAAAAAAAAAAATCAAGGGGAGACATAGTGAAATAGAAAACAGATCATTACAATTTCACCAACGCTCTATAATGTTATTGCTATTGGTGACCCAGAAAATCTTAACTTCGGTGCTCAAATAGTCACCTCTTTAGGTCAATAACTCCGAACGAACAACGAATTGGCGAAAGTCGTGTTTCTGGCAAAGGTTCTCCTTGAAAAGCTCTATGCAATGGATTATAATTATGTTATTACTATTGGTTACCCAGAAAACCTTAATTGGTTGCTAAGAAAATCTTAACTTCGTTGTCCAACTAGTTGCCTATTTAGATCAATAACTCCGAACGTACTGGGAATAGCCAAAAGTCGTATTAGTAGCAAAGGTTTTCCTTAAAAAGCTCTTTGCAATTAAGTATATCTTATGGCAAAATTGGACCTTGGCGCAGATGTCTATACATTCTCCTTTTACTTTAAAAAAAAAAACTTATGAAAAAATTGGAACTTAGACTTCCAATAATACCTCCGTAACTAGAAGGTTCCCAGGTATGGTTCAGAACAAAAAAATGATCGCAGTGACGTGGAGAACAAGTGCCTTTCGGCTTCGTTAAGGGCCTTTATACTACCTTTATTAGACATTTTTTTATTTCCTCTCTCTGGGAACGAATATACAGGGTGTAAACGGACCCTTAACGAACCCGTCAACCAAGCATTCTGTACATCAAACTAAGTAACTTTATGCAAAAAAAATTGCTGGGAAACGACTTTTTTTTGGGGTGAAAAATCATGTTTTACGGTAGGGCTCAATATAACGTACTCAGAATATTGTGCTGATGGATGGATTGAATAGTAAGGGGGTTGTAAAGTAAAAATCTTACTTAAAAAAAATGTATTTAAAAAAAAACTTGTGAAAAAGTTGGAACTTTGACCCCCAATATTTCTGTAATATTTCAGTGCCTTTCGGCTTCGTTAAGGGACTTTTTACACCCTTTTATGAATTTTGACTTCTTATTTGAAGTTGCAGAAATCTAAATCGTAGTCATTCTCCCGAGCCCGCTTGGTCCGTTGGGATGGGAGACAAAGTTAGGTGGAGTATCAACACAAACGGAGATGTTTGACTCAGATAATGCTTTATTGACTGAATGCTCCATCGTAAGTACCAGGGTATTATTATTTGCGTTTGGCCGAGTTAGTTGTGGTGCAAGGACTCCTTTAAAAAGAGTTATGGCAATAAGTTGTCTTAAAGCGCTACTCACATAGCGACAGTTTGCCCACACGACTGCTTCAGGCGTTTCTGATATACGGGGTGTAAATAGACCCTTCACGAAGCCGTCAACCAAGCATTCTGTACATCAAACTAAGTAACTTTACGCAAAAATTATTGCTGGGAAACGACTTTTTTTTTTGGGGTGAAAAATTACGTTTTTCGGTAAAACTCAATGTAACGGACTCAAAACATTATGCTGATGGATGGATTGAAAAATACGGGGGTCGTGAAGGTGTTTAAAGTAAAAAAAATACATTAGAAACATGTATTTAAAAAAAAAACTAGTGAAAAAGTTGGAACTTTGACCCCCAATATCTCCGTAACTAGAAGGTTCCCAGGTATGGTCTAGAACAAAAAAATGATCGCAATAACGGGGAGAACAAGTACCCTTCGGCTTCGTTAAGGGTCTTTTTACACCCTTTATGTTCGGTGAGCTATCGGTATGCGGTGTAATCGTAATAATTTAAGATAAATTTTAATCACTAGATCGATTAACAAAACTCGAAACTGTGAAGCAAGTAGCGAATTCGTTAACCGGAAGTAAATTCCATAGTAGAAAACCCCAATAACACTTTGCCAGATCCGGGAATCGAACCCACGACCTCATGCTCAGCAGAAGCTCTTGCGACTACTAGACCAACCTCTTAATATTTTACGCTATAAGAAGTTCTGCTTTGCGAGACTTGCATTTTTGTTAGTGTTATGTTTTTCATGGGATTCGTTTGATGTCGCGGGTAGCTCGACGTGGCCAAGAGGTTTTGGAAACCAAATGAATAGATATGATACAGCAATCGAACGCACAAATTCGCCTTAACGCAATGTTGACAAATAGCCGATGAGAGAACCGCCAATCGCCGATGATATAAATACTTAATCTGGTTTGGCCCTGGAAAATGTGCGTTCGACACAACTAAAGGAAGTTTTTGCAATAGGCCTATTGGCAACAACTCGTTTAACCCGTTACGTGACCTACAAGACGATGTAACCCCGTGATATGTGCTACACGCATGAGCGACATGCGCGTTACCACATCAAACATCATCGTGCACGTGTTCTCACTCACTGCCAAGGTCGGCGAACCTTATAAGTCTAATAACACGTTCTACTCTCAGGCCTACCAGCACCGGTGAGCCAACGTAAATAAGAAACTTGAGGTCAGCAAAACACTTAATATTCAAAATATTTTACTGTAACTACACGAACTCATAATGGCTTTGAAACCCTAGAAAACTTGTACAAAGTTCTAATTCTATCACTAACACTGAAAACGGGATATTTACCAAGTTTCTTATTTAATACAAGGTGTAAACGGACCCTTGACGAAGCCGTCAACCAAGCATTCTGTACATCAAACTAAGTAACTTTACGCAAAATTTTTTGTTGGGAAACGCCTTTTTTTTTTGGGGTCAAAAATCACGTTTTGCGGTAGGACTCAGTGTAACGCACTTAGAACATTGTGCTGATGGATGGATTGAATAGTACGGGGGTCATGGAGGTGTTTAAAGTTAAAATCTTACTTTAAAAACATGTATTTAAAAAAAAAACTTGTGTAATAGTTGGAACTTTGACTCCCAATATCTCCGTAACTAGAAGGTATGGTCTAGAACAAAAAAATGATTGCAATGATGGGAAGAACAAGTACCTTTCGGCTTCGTTAAGGGTCTTTTTACACCCTTTATACTATTTAAGGGTAGTGTTAGTGACCTTGTTAGTTTAAAAAGTTATACAGGTCTAATTGGTCATTCCTATAAAGAAGAATCGGCAACAAACCATGGTTACAGAAATTCCACCGGATGAGCATCGCATCAATTTGAGCGGTTCGGGATTCTTTTAGAAACTTTCTACTGCGATGCACAGCACACCTACAAGGTATCCAACCGCCGTGGATCGAAATCAGCTAGTTGCAATGGGGTGAGATGTTGTAGATCTAATGCAGTACTTATAAATGTGACCATTAGCTTATAATGTCACCCGGCGGCGAGATGCTGACATTGTTGCTATCGCAGGTAAAACCTGATTGAGGTTGGCACGTAAAAATGGAGATTTCGAGAGGCCCATGTCAGCAGTAGGTGAAATCGAGCCGTGAATGATCTAGAGCGGTTTTTAAACTTCACGACTTAATTATGAGCAACCAGTGAAGACACTATAGTTACAAATGATTTAAAAAAGATTAGGAGAATCCAAAATCTGTTCTCTCGTAATTACATTATCGTTATTGTAAGACTAAAAGGGGCAATAGGCCTCGGCCTTTATTATAAGAAACGGAAGAACGAGGAGGCTATCAGTTACTTATAACTGTTGTTAGGTACAGAAAGAAGTCATTTCAGCAATTAGAAGACCAGTTTAAGCTGGCCTCGTTTTCTGTTAAAATTTTGGATCATTCTCACTAGTTCCACCAGCAATTAGTTCCATGGAACTAGTGAGACTTTTTTTTCTCAGTAGTTCCATGGACTTTGATAATGGAACAAATGAAACAAAACTAAATCAAACTCATCTCACTAGTTTTCATACTACACTAGGTCAGCATAGCAAGGACAAAGTGTTACTACTGATATACATCGAATATTAATCTACATCCCCCATATCTAGTAAATAGCTGCACCGATTTTAATAAAACGTATCTAAGAACCATCGTGTCATGTATTATCCTGTTTGATCTAGTGGTCCCAAGTGCGACTGCTGCGCACGAGGCCCTGAGTTCAATTCCCAGCTCTGGCAAAGTTTTATTGAGATTTTCCTTCAATAATCTCACAGTAGCATTCACGGAGTCTGAAATAGTGCCTGGTGGCAATAGGCTCGCCCCTATTATTTGGACTCAAGCCTAACCAGAGGCGGATTAAACGTTGAGAGCGCCATAGGCAGGCATCTCATCGGCGCCCCTATACAGGGTGTAAACGAACCCTTCACGAAGCCGTCAACCAAGCATTATGTACATTAAACTAAGTCTCCCTACGCAAAAATTATTGCTGGGAAACGACTTTTTTTTTTGGGGTGAATAATCACGTTTTACGGTAAAATTCAATGTTATGCACTCAAAACTTATTGCTGAATAGTAAACGGGAAACTCGTTAATTAAAGTAAAGCTAAAACCTTAAAAAGTAGTATTTAAAAAAAAAACTTGTGAAAAAATTGGAACTTTGGCCTCCAATATCTCCGTAACTAGAAGGTTCTCAGGTATGGTCCTGAACAAAAAAATGATCGCAATGACGGGGAGAACAAGTGCCGTTTCGGCTTCGTTAAGGGTCTTTTTACAAGTTTTTTTAAAATACTCCTTTTTGAGGTTTTATCTTTACTTTAATTACCTCCATGACCCGTTTACTATTCAAAGCGTCCATCAGCACCAAGTTTTGAGTGCGTTAAATTGAATCTTACCGTAAAAAGTGATTTTTCACCCCAAAAAAAAAATCGTTTCGCAGCAATAATTTTTGCCTAGGGTGACTTAGTTTGATGTACATAATGCTTGGTGGACGGCTTCGAGAAGGGTCCGTTTACACCCTGTAGATAGTGGCCTAGGTGTCTGCCGCAAGCGCGGAAGGTCCCGGATTTCTTTCTCGGTCGGGCAAATTTGGGAAACGAACGTTGTCGTGAATTGTCTGGCGCTTTTATTAATTTTAAGAATTTATGAATACTTGGTGAAAAAAAAAAAATCAAGTTACGAATTATTTATTTAAACAATGATACAGGGTTAAATTTTCAACACGGTCTGAATTTTTATGTATACTTAAATTGAACTTAAAAGCACTCTTAAAACTTAAAGTTAGATATAATTTGAAATAATTGAAATGTTTGCAGAAATTATTTAAAGTAAAAATGAAATTATAATGGTATGTATGTAAAATTAAGCAGCTTTTTCGCTCGCCTTTTAAGTTGCTAATTTTGATTTACTTGTTGTTACAGCTTAAATGACAAACTAAAAAAAATAAAAAATTTGGCGCCTTCATTTTTGTTTTGCGAAATTGACAATAACATCGTCATAGTTTAAAGATTGCAATAAGTTTGATTCTATGTTAAGTATTGCTAACGAATTAAATCTGATAACTGTCATAGTTGAGCGAAGATAATTTTTCAGGTGTAGGTGCAGGTGGATACATTCATCCACAAAACACTTTTCTAAATCACCGGAATACATTGTTACTAACGTACTTGCTCAATTTTGAACTTCTTCAGTGCTCAAATTGGTCAACTTGTTTAAAAATGATAATTTACTGAAAAAATACTGTATGATTCTCGTCTCTTTTGAAGTTCAGCCACAAGTCTGTCTATAATTACTAAAAATATTGTCACTCTGAATGTTTCCCGACCAGATAGTGACGAAGTAATATATTCTTCTTATTAATTTTATGCTATACGTATTAAATATTTTTTCTTTATTTTACAATTCCGCCCGCGCGCCCCTTTGTACCCTCGCGCCCCTAGGCACATGCCTAGTTTGCCTTAAGGATAATCCGCCTCTGAGCCTAACTAAAAATGAAGGTAGTGCACCTACATTTCACCATTTAGGCTAGTTAAGTACACCTCTGGCAAACCCTTCAGGGATTACTGGCATGATGTTATGCTATCGTCGGTTATTCTACGAGAACATTCTAGATAACGCAAGTCTTGAATGTTCAGCTATTGAGCTGCGAAGAAGGTTCGAGATTAATAAAGATAGTTGGTGTTTGATCGGTAGTGTTTTACTTTATCCTTTACCTACATTATACATAATTATATCTCGCAATCGAGGTAAGGTTTGATGTAAGAAAACCCAATTCTGGGTTCAATTCTGGGGTTGTACAACGGCGATCTTAACCCAGTCGAACAACGTATTTGATTTACACTTTAGATGTGTGGGTGAAGTCATATTATGCACACAAACACTAAATGAAACGAGCGAGCTCGGTTTTTATTAGTGTGCGTTTGATCCTGCTCATGGTTGTGTAATGAAGTTTACAACGTTAAAGAAACACGAACTGTTTATAAAATAACTACCGACAATTTAAAAATGTTGTTTTCAAACACCTTCATTTATAAAAAAATGAGCGTTATTAGATTGTCAATCTACGAGTTTTTGCATTACTGAATTTATTGATTCTACTCATATTCGTATGCGGATTTATTTCTGGATTGGATCCGTGCAACATTTATCAATATTTAAAAATATATATATGCAAAACGTATTATCAGTGAAATTGTGAGTGTAAATGTGGTGTCGCCCCACAAACGATGGGACACTTGACATCGTTTCCTGCCTGTCCTGTGATGTGCACCACAGGACGCTACTGAAAATGTCAAATTCGTCGCCTAATTTTAGGCTGACTCAATTTAAATTGTCCTCGACATTCTAAGAAGTGAAATTGCGACTCGCTTAATAATATAATAATAATAATAAAATTTTATTTCAGACCATAAGTCCATAAACAAACACACATTACAATTTTAAAACACAAAACATCAATACATACATGAAAACACACTCTACACAAAAAATACACTAAAACAAACTTATTTTAAATATTGGAATGACGCACGATGACTGGTCATCCATTGCCACATCATTGGACTATCCATCCTGTCGGCTACTATAGCCACCAAGCTGTTGGAGCTGTCGCGCACTCGCCGCATCAAGGATGCTATCCGTGTCCGCATCAGTGCGTAAATTAATGATATCGGTGAGTAACAGTTAGATATTACGTTAATATTATACCTACTTCGCCATAGCTAACTCATCTCACCTCTCAATGTTTACCTATGAATAAATAATTAATGTAAATTAAGTGCAATACCGACCATAATTATACTGATATTGATATATTATCATAAATTAATTCTAGTTATTTTTAAATCATATTATGATTAAATTAACTTGGTCTAAAATTAACTTGATCTAGCCTTTAGACAGATAATAGCCTTCCAATAAATAAAAATAGATTATTATGTTTGCTAATGTCAGTGTATATCTTGTTTATATGTATTGTATATGTATAAGTAATATTAATTAAGTATATATAAGGTTACTAGCTGACCCGCGCAACTTCGTCTGCGTCACTTAGGGCTATGAAAAATATATAGTAGCCGATTCTCAGACCTACTCAATATGCTCACAAAATTTCATGAGAATCGGTCAAGCCGTTTCGGAGGAGTATGGCAACGAAAACTGTGACACGAGAATTTTATATATTAGATTATATAAACATAGTATATAAATATGGTATATATTATATATTTATTATAATAATAGCTATTATTGCGAGTATTATGAATACTATTTTTATCCACAGAGAACTGTGCAGTTATGGGTCCGCCGATATGCGGATTCTGGAGACGTAGAACATCACGAAGTAATGGAAAACGAAGATTTGCCGGCTCATTTATGAGTCGAATTTATTTTAATTAGCAGACGAATATTAATCTTACTTTTATGCACATAATGTTCAGATTTGTTAAGCGAATATGAACAAGTTCAAACCTTAGCCTTAATCCTCTTTTTAAAACCACAACTCGTATTATTGAAAGTCTGGTGAAGTGATGTTATTGTTATGCGGTTAGAAGTTGTCGTAACTTCTTACTATCTAACATGTTGATTCACTTCACCTCTAATTTTACTTTGATTCAATTTATATACCTATCTACTTTGACAAATTATTTACGTCCATCCTTACAACAACAGTGTTTTACTCATTCGACGTCATTAACTTATTGTATCGGGCAAACACGTTTTTTTGCTAACATACAGCTCACACCAAAATGAACCTTAAAACAACCACTGTAAGGAAGGAATATATTGGAAGAAACAAGACGGATCATTTGCTAATGACCCAAGCGATAGGCTCATTCCAAAAAATGTTTATCTAATAAAGAAATCAAATCGTTTTATTGGTTTTATTTAATTACCTTTCTACTTTTTTGCTTGAGTGATTTTATTGGCCACAAAATTAATATAATAAAAACAAAAAGTAAAAACAGCAAAACAAAATTCCTCAGCTGTAAAAAGACCCTTAACGAAGCCGAAAGGTACTTGTTCTCCCCATCATTGCGATCATTTTTTTGTTCGGTTTTGGAGATATTGGGGGTCAAAGTTTCAATTTTTTCACAAGTTTTTTTTTTAAATACTTGTTTCTAATGTAAGATTTTTACTTTAAACACCTTCATGACCCCCGTACTATTCAATTCATCCACCAGCACAATGTTTTGAGTGCGTTACATTGAGTTTTGCCGTAAAATGTGATTTTTCACCCCAAAAAAAAAAGTCGATTCCCAACAATAATTTTTGCATAAAGTTACTTAGTTTGATGTACAGAATGCTTGGTTGATGGCTTCGTGAAGGGCCTGTTTACACCCTAGAACAGAACTAGTTTCGGTTTTTAGCAAGTAAGTCTGAGTCTGAACACAGATTAATTTAATAGGATAAGGTTCTATCTTTTGAGCTAGTAGCCTAGACCAGTGAACTTAAATCTAACCTATCCTTCTAACTAAATCTAACCTATCACAAAGCTAGGAGGCAAGCCAGGTGCTTGCCTCCTAGCTTTGTGTGGCCAGTGAAACTATACAAGGTGCAAACGGACGCTTCACGAAGCCGCCAACCAAGCATTAAACTAACATTGCACATCAATCAATAGGATGACTTGTCTTGTGACTTGATATTATAAGAATAATATACTATTTTAATTTTGACGAGCAACAACTTAACTTAGCTAATATAAATGTTACTACCGACTTTATTGTTCCGAGTGAATGTTGGCTAAAGCCTAATAAAAATATTCCTAAATTAAATCGTTATTCGGCAGACCGCACTACTTAGCATTTAAATAAAGCCGACGGTGTCGTCGTCTTCGTTAGTAACAAACATAAGTATCAAGAAAGAAATTCAATTAACTCATGCTTCTGGACCTGCAAGTGAGCATTAAGCGCGATCTCATAGTCTTAGGTATATGTCGCTTCACGTCAGTCTTTAGCAGTAACAGAACCTAACGGGTGTAAAAACACCCTTTACGAAGACGACGTCATTGTGATGTTTTTTTCTACTGGAGCACAGGGAACCTTCTAGTTACGGAAGAAGGTCATAGTTCCAATTTTTCCACATTTTTGGAGTGTTGAACTTGAAGTTAGTTAGATTCTTGTGCGACTGGTTATGGCGGCCATGTTACGTCCTATAGTACAATGTCAACTTAGAGGTGCTTGTGTCCACACGTATCGAAAATCATTTAAATCGAATAAATTTAGGACAAAAACATCTCTTTATTTTATCCGGTGATTGGTTTTAAAATGTTCTTAACAATAATAATTTCGTTAATATGTGTATATTTGGGATATGTGATCGTTTGTCGTCAGTTCTTGCCTCGAGCGAACGAGCAGGTGCCCACATATCCAGGGAAGTTGCCCCTCATTGGACATACTTATATGTGGCTCAATAATGAAAGTAAGTTTCTGTTCATTATACAACTTATTCATCAAAATCGGCTCAGTAGTTGATGCGCTATTGTAGAATAATTTTTTAAATTTAATTATTGCTAAATTTATGAATGTTCCTTTTGGCTAAACCGTTGTCGGGTAAAACAAGACCTAAGTAATCTATTAAAAATTTTAAAAGCAATTTAAGACCACCGCCCGCCTAAAGTCAAGCGACTATTCCATTGACGTATTTAAAACACGTACTTAATAAAGGGGGTAAAAAAACCCTTAACGAAGCCGAAAGGAACTTGTTCTCCCAATCATTGTGATCATTTTTTTGTTCTGAAATGTATTTTTAACAATGTAAAATAAGTGCATAGCAAATATTTGTATGGAATATTTTACAACTAAAAATGGAAAAATAAAAAACTTTTTTCCAAAAGATAAAACCGACTTCTGAAGCTAAAGTTATTTTTCATTTTTTTTGTGTTTTTGAAGTCGGTTTTATTTTTTGGAAAAAAGTTTTTATTTTTCCATTTTTAGTATAAAGGTATCCAAAACTGACTTAGTACAGCTACATTTAGGTGGTTTAGTAAATTGTCGCCATTTTCAAATGTACAAAGAACCATGGCAGAAGCCATACATAACCAGCTTTCATGTTAAAAGCCATATGCATTGTAGAGATTTATTTCGATAAACATTTCATAATTAACTTGTATTGCTAAAAAACATGTAAAAAGTTGAACAAAGACTGAGACAACAAAAGTGACTTTCAGCTTTGTTATACATCTTTTTACACACGTTATAGAGTAGGAAAAATTATTATGGATTCTGACTTAAACTTTTTCAGAAGTGAGTTCCCTTCTGAAAAAGTTTTAGTCAGAGTCGTTTGTGATTGGAAAAAAAAGAACATTTTTCATACACCCTTAAATTATTCGTATATTCCGATTACAACTGTAACTCTTCGACCGTTGTATGATTGTAATAGCTAACACGACAAGTTGATGTTAGCTAGATAAATGATTTCTCTAATCGTATACTAAATCTATTACTTTTTTTTTTCAGCATTGGTTCGAAGTGTGACTTCATTTGGAGAGTATGCTTTAAAAGTTGGAGGCGTGACCAAATTCTTTATGGGACCGCTGCCTATTTATGGTAAGTCAAAATTTCATTAAAATATTATTATTCCTTAAAGCAATTAGAATAAATGTCTGGTTTTGCGTGAGTTAATAAAAATAATGATAGGTAGATGATCAGATTTATCAATTAAGATAATATTTAAGAAATCCTTGGTTCCACTCTGTGTCAATGTCAAAGATATAAGCTCTCGCAGATGGGAGACCTGTGGCTGTTGGGCCTGTGGTGTTGGCTCACAGCAGTGGGAATTACATATGTGAATTTGTTTCTCTTATGCAGTTGTAGCAGATCCCGTAGACGCGAGCACAGTCCTTAACAAATGCCTGAAGAAAATGTTTGTGTATAGATTCGTCGAACCAATGGTGGGCAAAATGTTGATCGCTGCTGAAGGTAACTTACCCATTCACCTTTCTTATCCAACATTACTATTTTTGTATGTTCAGAAGACTGCTTCTCTGGAATCTAAAAAGTCATATATTAAGAAGGCAGCGCCAGGGTAGCGCGCCACATTCAAATTTTCTTTCGTTTTTTGCAATTTGCCGTTCAGTGTCAGACTGTATGTTGAACAAAATTTATACTAATATTATAAAGCTGAAGAGTTTGTTTGGTTGGTTTTACGCGCTAATTTCAGGAACTACGGGTTCAAATTGAAAAATTATTTTAATGTTGGATAGCCTATTTATCGAGAAAGGCGAAAAGATGATATAACATCACGTTACAACCAATAGGAGCGGAGCATCAATGAAAGATGTTGCAAAAACGGGGTAAATTTATTCCTTTTGAGAGCTTCCGGTGCGTTCGCTGCGCAAACGGTTAAGTTACGCAACAATCATGTAATGGAATTGTTCGTCTTAAAAAGTTCTAAAATAATCCAGGATAAATTTTAAACAAAATTGCCCTTACAGCATTTGATTTCAATGAATATCTTGGTCACACACGTTACATTATCACAGTTTTAAAATAACTCCGCAGCAAAATAATGATCAAGTACCGCGCGCGCGTTTTCATTATGCGGAATGATGCGTGTGATATGCTCCTTAAGAATTGTATTATGGGTGCCTTCGACCCACTCTCTCTAACCCTCTCTCTATCTTAAGTGACGCAAACAATTCATTGATACACCGCCTCTAAAGCGGTTCCATGGTATTCCAAATGTTTCAGTACCAATATGGAAGCGTAATCGTCGGATACTAGACCTATCCTTCAAGCAGCACATCTTGGACGAATTTCTGGAGTTTTTCAATGTTCGAGCTGAACAATTTGTTGCTCTGATCGCCGAGGATGCCGGCAAAGGTGAAGTGGATCTCACTGAGAAGATTACTAGGAGTGTTCTGGAAACCGCTTGCCGTGAGTAGTTCTTCCTCTTTTGATGCCTCTCTAACAACTGAAGGTTGGTCGCTAACTGCGAATATTTTTCCTTTTCCTTTACGAGGTGGAACAGCTCAGCAGAACTCGTGACTCCAGTAACAATATACAGTGCGAATATTTCTCGACACTCTTTAATAGATCATTTTTGTAATGCATTTAATGTTTTCAAAATATTGAGGTTGTGAATTAACTTGGGGTCAACGGATACCGACATAGCTTGCAGAGTTAGTAAGCCAAAGTGGCAGTTGATGGCCATTCTTGTCGAAGGATACTCGATTTAGCTGATCATACCTAGAGTGAAGACTACGTATCACCCAGCGTAGCATGCAATTCCCCAGCTAGGTGAATCCTGCAGCATCTTAAAATATACATAGGAAACACTAGATACGGGAGGTGTGCTCTGACTGGCTTCTAGATAAAATCTTAAAACAGTTTTCATTGTATAGCGATTTACCTGTACCCTTAAAACGCAAGCTAATGGGCATTTGTGTATTCTCCCCATCCATACATATGCATATTTCAGGAACTACACTTGGAGCCAGAGTTGACGGCAAAGACCTTGTAGACAACAAGTACGTCGTGGCTATCAACGAATTGCTAGACATTCCCGTAACCAGGATTAATAAGCCTTGGCTTATGTTTGATTCTATCTTCAACTTGTCCAGTTGCAGAAAAACATTGAACGAAGCGCTTGCAATTAGTTCTGGACTTACAAAAAATGTGAGTATTCAAAATTAAGTCGGAAAATAATTCTATTGGTGTTCGGTCTTCGGTTCGACAACAGTTTCGAGACAAAGATTTTAATTGAAATGGTAATCTGGAGAGACGTAAGAAGACGTAAGTACACAATGCTTCGTGTTGTCTTTTTCGGCAAAGGCAAACATATTCGCGGAATATGTATGAAGGCTAGTAAAAACTTTTTTGCAAGAAATAAAACCAACTTCAAAAACACAGTCGGTGAATTTTGTTTGTTTAATTTTGTTTTTTGTGTCTCCGACTTCTGAAGCTGAAGTTATTTTTCACTTTTTTGTGTTTTTGCAGTTGGTTTTATTTTTTGCATGTTTTTTTTTATTTTTGCATTTTAAGTTGTAATATATATATTTTTAGTTGTAATTCTTTGAAGCAGTCGCGGATAATGGACAGTACTATATTGCATAATTGTTTTTTTTTAACTTATTATGCAACATTTAAAAAAAAACTTGTCCGATACGAAAGGGCATAGGTTTTTTTAACATATTGTATAATGATATAAATACAAGCTAGAGTTAATAAACTGAAGTCTCGTCTGCTGTTCTCCTAAGGAGGCGTCCCAGTCAATAAAAAAATAATTGTGTATTCTTCATTCGCTGTCTTGCTTAACTCTTTTAGTTCGTAAACAAATCTATTGATTGTTAATACAGATTGTCGAAATAATATAATTCACCAATTTAGAGTTTTGATATATTGTTAGACCTAAAAGTATGCTATTTTCTTTGTAAATTATTAATGTTTTGTCATCTTCATAAGGAATGAAGCGATATTATAAATTAATAATAAAATAAAAATAATAGCTTTAACATTCAAATAACGTCGTTTTGTAGATGGTGGAGCTACGAAAATCAGAACATTTACGACGGTTGAAAAACAAAGATGACTTTGAACACGAAGGTAAGAATTAAGTAACCCGAATTATAGAAAAGAATATAACAATAAAAATTTAGATAATAGGATTGATTGTTCATTAATTTTAGATGGTAACTAGCTTAATTTTAAGGACCTTAAGGATATTTTGAGCTGATCTGTTGAGTGGAAAAAGCCAGTATAGAATTAAAGGAAGAGGATGTGATGAGAGGTGACCCTAAACGACGAACGGACGTGCCATTTTGTAACGCTAAGTCTGACTTACGAATGACATTCGTCTATCTACTGGAGGTGCTATTGAATATTCATCTTTTGTAATTCATATGTTTTGTATTTTAGATGTATTTAAATATTTCAAGCAGATTACGAAGTATAAATAATATATATATTTATATATCTTTATCTTTTTGTTTTGGTGACTATATAGTGAGGAACTAACAAATTGAATCACAGTTTTCCTTTGACATTTCTTCTCTGATAATTTCTCAATAGTTTCTTAAATCTCTTAGCTGTCCATTCTTTGCTTAGTTAAAATTGTATTTTGTCACTACAGATGGTCAATTCCAAAGCATCTTAGATGTCGTCATTGAGAACACGGTGACTGAGACCAGTAGCGTCTTAACTGATGTTGAACTGAGGAATACTATAGACAACGTTTTGGTAGCTGGCTTTGACACCACTATCACTGAGATGCTGTACACGTTTATCTGCATTGGTAGCTACCCTGAGGTGCAGGAGAAGATTTATCAGGAGTAAGTCTACTTACCGTTCTCTCGCTCTAATTTTGTATACTTTTTCTGCAACCAACTCTAAAAGAATTAGTAGTATTCAGAATACATATTTTAACCGACCTCAAAAAAGTTGAATAAGTTTTAAAATTATTTCCTCAAATTCGTAGAATAATTCAAGTTTTGGGTGAAGACGGAAGAGTAACGAAACAAAATTTATCTCAACTGGTATATTTAGAAGCAGCAATCAAGGAATCCTTGAGGTTATACCCAGCTGGAGCGATTGTGGGTCGCGAAGCTACAGTTGATACAAACTTACGTAAGTAATAAAAAATGTAACGACTTCCTAAAGTTATCTTCGTTCATAATGAAATGATATGAAATACAGCTTTTTATTTCTTTAGGTAATATGACAATTCCCGCCGGCAGCAGCGTAGTAGTCCATATATGGAGTGTTAACAGAAATCCCGAGTATTGGGGCGCAGATGCCGAGGAGTTTAAACCAGAGAGATGGCTTAATCCTGAAACTGCTCCGAGTTATAAAGCTGCTTTTGCTACCTTTTCACCGGGACTGAGGGGCTGTATCGGTAAGCTTTCTGTCTTTTATAATAACAAAATCAAAATCAGTCGGTTAGATAATGATAGTCCACATTAGAAACCTATGATTAAAAGAAATATTTTTTATAGGTTTTGATCATGATTTTTTTCGCACTTGACAAAAAAGACTTATATCTTTGTTAATCGAGGACTTGCCATACTTATTCGATTCTTATAGACAAAAAATAAGTTGTAAATGGTGAGGTATTTTATTGTAACATTTTAAACAGTACCCCATGAAAAATGAGTCCATCTAGCCTGAAACCTGGCTGAACTATGTAGTTGGTCGCTATTTCTAGTATTGTCTGTCACCTCTTTTGTCCACAAAAAATGAGGTCCCTCAGGGTAGTATTTGTTTGTATATGTATGTTCCTAAGAATATATTTAGAAGTTATTTTTTGTTTCCAGGTAAAACGTATGCAATTATTTATCTAAAGGCAACCATGGCCCCGATACTACGCAGGTTCAAACTTGCAGCCGACCATACGAAGATGAAACTAATGTGTAATATATTTGTGAAACCTGTAGCAGGACATTTAGTAAGAGTTGAGGAGAGGCGACCGAATAAATGATGGCAAGAGATTGTTCATAACTTTTATTGACAAACCTTGTTTTTGAGCGTAATATAAAAAAACTGGTCGAGTTGGACTCGCGCACAAATGGTTCCGTACCACCAAACGATATAATAACAATATTTTTAATGCTCGTTCAACACACTTCCCGATTTCCAATTGAGCTGAAATTTTGCAAGCATATATATATTGCGTGACAATGCAATATTATGATGACATGGTTCTGGTGATGGAGCTGGAAGATGGCCATAGCAACTCCGTCATAAAACGACATACCCCATCGAATTTGGGCTCGTATGATTCGTCTTGACGAGTACTTTGTCTCTATATGGTATCCAGGGTCTGATGATGGAGCTGAAAGGTGGCCATAGGAAATCTGTAATAAAACTACACAATCCCATCGAGTTTGGACTCGTTCAAACGATCGAGCGATCGAACGATCAACGAACGATGACGAGGCGTGATGTTAATCACGCCTGTACACAAAATGGCTCAAAACAGGCCTATCTCGATTCTGTCGACCTTGTCTAAACTTTTTGAGAGACTTCTTACACAGCGTCATCATCTCAGAGCAACATGGGTTTGTTCAACAACGTTCGACTGTTTCAAATTTATTCATATTTTTTTTTTTTAAACATGTACAGGCGATTACAAGTTGACGCAGTTCATACAGATTTCAAAAAAGCTTTTGACAAGGTCGACTATGTTATCCCACTGGATAAGATTGTGTTTAATGGTATACGCAGAAATTTACTTTGCTGATTCTCATCCTATATTAAAAATAGAAAACAAAGGATTGCCATGAATGGTCATCAGTCTGATGCAGTGCATATAACCTCGGGTGTTCCACAAGGTTCAATTTTGGGACCACTATTGTTCATCTTATATATTAATGACATAGACAAATGTTGTATAAATACTAAGTTTCTTGATACGCTGATGACCTAAAAGCTTATAGATCTGTACAAACTGTAGAGGATTGCCGACTGTTCCAACAAGATCTAGACAGACTCACTGACTACTGTCTAAACAATAAACTATACCTTAGTCTCTCCAAGTGCAATTGCATCAATTACACAAAGAATGAAATGGTTATTAACCTTAAATACTCATTGCCTGATACAGCACTCAGTAATGTATCTACTATGAAAGATCTTGGTGTGTTGATTGATGATAAGTTGTCACTAAACCAACATATAGAAAAAATCGTAAAAAAAGCGTTTATGATGTATGGTTTCGTCAGGAAATCGTCCACTGAGTTCAAGCGGGTCTCCATATACCTTTACCTATAATATAAGACTCTTGTACGTTCGCAATTAGAATAAGCCGTCCCTAATTGGATGTATCCTCTACGATGTCTTATGTCGGCTACCACGCGGATGAAGTCGCGGGAAAAAGCTAGTTTAGATAATAATATACAGGAATATTTTTTAAGCAATGCGCAAAATTTTTTTGTTGGTTCAGTATCAGTAATAGAACACATTTCCATCATTAGTTCAAAACTTTTTTTAATTTTTTTATCCGACTTTAAATCAGCAAAATATGGACACTATCTATTCGTAATAATATCAATAGGCGCGCGCGCCGTGCTGCGTACGCGACCCGCGACGCAGCACGGCGCGCGACGGAATTTCACCCCCGCTGCAACACAGCGGGGGTGAAATTCCCTCCCGGGCGGCATATTGGAGCCACGCACGGGCACACCCACGTAAATACCTACCTACGCCTGTGAGCGTTTAGCCATAAATTCAATTTCAAAGTAAACATCTTTCGTTAACGATAACTTTATTTTTTTGTACTAAGACTTATCAAAATAAAAAATAGGTGTTTAATAAAACTCATTTAAGTTTCATTTGTCAAAGTTTGCGCACTGAATAAAAATATTCCTGTATAGTAACTTTGTAACTTTTTTAAATTTTGGTGTGTATGTGTGAGACTGCTTCTCTGGGCGAGTGGTCGCCAGCGCGACTGTTAAGCATGAGGTCCTGGGATCGATTCCCGGGACGGGCAAAGTGTTAAAAAAATATTTATTTCAATTACTTAAGTACATAAAGTTATCACACATAATATATGATTTGGAGATAACCTTTTAAGTAAGGAGATGCTTGTGTTAAGGGGCGTCCATTAATTACGTGAGGCAATTTTTGCGATTTTTTGACACCCCTCCCCCTTCTGGAGATGTAGTGAGTTTTGGCTTGACCCCCTCATCCCCCTCCTAATCCCACGTGAGATTAATCAAAATGCGTAGTTTAATATAAATACGGTAATCTGTGCTTGATTGCGTTGAATTCATTAAAAAATATATTCACAGAAAAGCATGTTTACTTAATTAAACCCAGTTTTCTCGCAATTTTACAGTTTCTTGCGTGGAAAAAATTACGTAATATTTGCCGAACATTAAACAATGTATGCAATTGAAAATATAATAGAAATAACAATGTTATTGGGTTATTCTTCACCTCTGCACAACCCTTCGGGGATTAAAGGCGTGATGTTATGTTTTGTGGGAGAACTGACTGCTTGATCAAAATGTGCGCTTTTTATTATGATACCGTTCTGTATACAACATTAAATGACTTTTTGCGAGAGCCCTTAGACCTCCTTTATCCCTGTCGCAAAATCCGTTCTTAGCGAACGTCTACTAACTATTAACTACCTCCCTGTCAAATTTCAAGTTTGTAGCACAAAAAATGAAGGATTTTCATACAAACTTGCGAGATCCCTTAGACCTCTTTGATCCGGCCCTGTCGCAAAATCAATTCTTAGTGGACGTCTACGAACTAACAACTACCTCCCGGCCACATTGCAAGTTTGTAACACAAAAAATGTAGGACTTTTATTGAATGATTAAGTTAAAGTAATATCCTTTTCTAAACCAAGAAATACACGTTTTTATAAAATCTATACACAATCATGATCAAAAAGTTCTTTTTCTGTATATTATGACCGCAAAATTAATAGGTAGCGATCGCTAAAAATAAATGTCCGTAAGGATTGAGGAGCCACTTTTCGTATCCTAATGAAATTAATATACTTATTTAGTAGTAAGTTTAAAAATATTGTAGGATCAATCCTCGAATTTGTAGTATAATAGTTCAATAGTTACATGAACATAAAGGTGGCTCCTCAATCCAAATGTTTGGATTGAGGAGCCACGTGGAACACGGAACTTCATGGATTAACACTTATCATAATTTGGTATCATTTAGTAGCATTTGAGATTAGTTAATGGACAAAATCTGAGCTCTGTAGTACTAAAATTTAAAAAGTTACCGTACCTTATATGTGGCTCCTCAGACCATACATATGACTCGTCATTTTTCCAAGAAGCAATTGTTCAATTAAAGCGCAATTTCATCATCATTTAGTAGTAAGTTTATTAGATTTGTAGGACAAGAAACAGCCATTAAAAATCAGGGAATTGGGAGATATGAAACATTTTAACTGGCTCCTCAATCCTGACGTTACTGTATTGAGAAGATACTCGAGTTACCTCAGATCACAACGGAATAAAAAAAACAAAGACACTAACACTTGTAAGTATAAATGTCTACTAAATATTTATGCACAGATCAACATTGTATGTATTCGATATCTGAAAAACAAAGAACTTTTCGATATTGCTTAAGACTTCGCTGTTAAGGGTGACCATGTTATATGAATGAAACCAGGATAACTGTTTTTTTTTTTTTTTTTTAAATCTACAATATACCTCCGGCAGGGGGGGGAAGTGGGGGGCGACTCTGCAACTTCCCCTCCACCCCCTCCCACTTCCCACACCTCCCAATGTGTGTTAATCCATGAAGTTCCGTGTTCTACGTGGCTCCTCAATCCAAACATTTGGATTGAGGAGCCACCTTTATGTTCATGTAACTATTGAACTATTATACTACAAATTCGAGAATTGATCCTACAATATTTTTAAACTTACTACTAAATAAGTAAGTATATTAATTTCATTAAGATACGAAAAGTGGCTCCTAAATCCTTACGGACATAAAAATAATGTGTCACGCCGACTTGATTTGAATGTAATTTAAGTTTTAAATAGGCCTTGATTACAAACAATTTACGCACATTATAATTAATATATACAGATTACAAATACACCTAAAATATTTTTTATTTAACAATCGTAATTCGGGGTTCAATTATTTTTGTGTTAGTATGTATTTCTATTGTGGTGTGTGTCATAACGAAGAGATGTTGTTGCATTCAATGTATCACCGAAGTTTGGAAAGCGCAATAATATTAATATGTATGTATGTATGTCAAGCATCGGTTAAAATATTCTCATCATTCTTATTTTATATATATAAATATTGGTTTTGATACAAACATCTTTACAATAGTTCTTCTAATAGACTTTTAAAACAACGCAAATATTAGAAAATTGGAATAAAAGCGGAAAGAAACCAAAAAGTGAAAAGCTAAAAAAACTGTTACCACGACAATCAACAATGACTTCTGTCAACATCGTCAAAACGAAAAATGAAAAGTATGAGAATGAGATGTTATAACTAAATGGTTACGAGAGCTGCCTACCGACGCGCACGCCTACCAACCCCGGACTCGTCGTTCAGCTCCGCCTCGCCGCCGCCGGATCACCTGTGCTACCAACAGTGGCAGTCGCGTCGAGCTCGAGCGACGAATATTTCTCTCCGCCGACGTCGCCAACAGCTGACGTCGGCAGGGGAGAGGCCGGCCACCGAGGAGCTTGGGACTTAGGGGCCATCCGGCCCCGAGTCGGGTCCCCTCGCTGCCGGTGGTTGTGTGCAGCGCATGAGATGGACTAATTCAATAAACGAGAACGTCATGCGCGCATACTACGGGTCTTCAGAGGGGGGAACTAACCTCACTGCGTACCGTGTTAGGATGCTGTCTCTGTTCCAGGTACTTGAACCAACCGTCAACGTCTCGGCCCAACGACTGTCGGATCAGGTGCGCGGGTCATTCAACGTAATCACATGTTGAACGACGCCGCGCTTGATAGGCTGCGCTCAGAGGTACTTACTGAGCAACCGTATCGTCAAACTCGTCACAAACCGTGGTGCAAGCGTCAGCTATTGACACAACACCACCGCGGTCTAACCCTGCTGTTGTAGAGGAAGATGATATGGTTGCCACGGTAAGTAGCCAGTGCAACGACCGATTGAGGAGCGCACTGGAGGATGTGCGAGTATCGGTACACTCCTACGAACTTAGGCCCCGATTACCACGGTTACCCATGCATAGGAAAAATATAGGGCACTGGTGTGTGCCCTGGACCCGCAACTCAAGGATCTATTCGAGAGTAGCGACGACCTCGTTGATACACACTCGATCCTATACTGTAGGGCTATTGCGGCATGTCGTTTAGCCAATGTCAAATTCATAAATAGTGAATTAGTGACGCAGCTACTCGACCAAAACCAGCCGTACCAGCCTGGCAGTGCAGGATCGAGCGCTGCATCGACGGGCCAAGGTACTCATCGGCAAACTACACTGCTTCAGGGAGGGCAATACACGACCACGTGTGATGCGCTTTGTGAGGCAGGCATTCTCGGGGACTGGAATCAGTCCTCAAGAATACATGTCCCGTGTCAAAGAGCGCATCGACTTCCTGAAGCAGATAGCATGGGCGGTATAAGCGGCGGGTTGATCGGTACCCACAGAATCGCATGTTCCAGAATGATGAGAGGTGGGTATATAGAACTTGGGAGCGACCCGAGCAAAATATGACTGACGTGTGCCGCCCAGATGAGGCCACCACGAGTTCTTTCTTATATATTTCATACTGAGGCTGACTGGATGCGTGATGTCGAACGAGTGTGTGAACCTATCCCAGAAATGGAGCCAATTTTAATAACACCACCAAATGTAGCCAGAGCAGTTCGTCCACTATCGAATTGGAAATCACCGGGACCGGACGGGCTGCACAACTTCTGGCTCAAATGGCCTAGTAGTTCACACACTTGCCTGGCATCCCAATTCCAGTCATCCTTAGAGTCTGGGTCCTTACCGCAGTTTTAACAACAGGCTTTACCCACCTGCTCCATAAGTCAAGTAGTCCCGCGGAACCAAAGAACTATAGACCGATTACTTGTTTGTCAACGGTCTATAAACTTCTTACATCCATTTCGAGAACAAAAATATAACACTCATTATCAAAAACTCCATTATGTCTGCCTCTCAAAATGGATGTAGGAATGGGTCCCGTGGCACTAAGGAGCTACTCTTCATAGACATGGCCATTAGCCAACAGGTTCGTCGATCCCGTAAGGATCTGTCGACATGTTGGAAAGATTATAAGAAGGTCTACGACTCGGTGCCACATACAACCGAGTCGTAGGCCTTCTGCAGCTCACTGTAGGGTGCTGGAGTTGTACAAGATAGATGCAAGGAAATATGGCAAAGTAAGGAGCTTCATGGGCGCTTTTACCAGACTCTTCATAGCACTTTTTTTTTTTTACGGATGGGAAATCATCAAATGACTTCTCCCGCTCTGGGTGGAGTGGGAGGGAGTATCAGACTCTTACTGACTAAAACCCATCCATGTTCCTTCATTGCCCTTTGTGTTCCAGGGCCACAGTATCTCTTTCGAACAGTCCCGCAGCCCCAACTCTTCATAGACCTGATGTAGATTTTCTAGCGTCTGTGTCCTGGCTACGTTTCGGCGACCTCTTTGGGGAAACTGAAGGATTTGTCTGTGCAATTATGGACGAAGTTATGTTGACGAACAACTACCGGAAGTATATTATGAAGGACGGGACGGTTGACGTGTGTCGGGCATGCCACCGTCCGGGTGAGTCCATCAGACATATTATTTCCGGTTGTTCTCGTCTGGCTAACGGCGAGTACTTGTACAGGCACAACCAAGTAGCCAGGATTATTCAACAGCAACTTGCCTTAAAATATAAACTTGTGGAATCTGAGGTACCGTACTACAAGTATGTGCTCGACCAAAGACCATGTCACGCTGTACTGGGACCGGTCTATCATTACTGACAGGACTATTGTCGCCAATAAGCCTGACATAGTGGTGATAGACCGATCAGCGCGCCGCGTAATGATAGTCGATGTTACCATCCCGCATGACGAGAATCCTCGTGAAAGCTGTGAAAGAGAAACAAATAAAATATCTATTCTCGACTTGGCACACGAGGTTGTCGACATGTGGAATTTGAACTCGGCTATCATTGTGCCGATTGTCGTGAAGGCCAATGGTCTTATAGCCTAGAGCCTCGACGACCATCTTTCGAGGCTCTCCTTAGGCGGTTGGATCAAGGGCCTGATTCAGAAAGCAGTACTCCTCGATACGGCTCGCATTGTGCGGAGGTTCCTTTCTTTGGAACCCTAACCACCGGTAGCTTGGACCCTGCTCCCGACACCGGCGGACCACTATTTTTTGTATTTTTAAATGTTTTTTATATGGTTTTTTAAGAAATATTTAAAAATGTAAAAAATGTGTAGTAAAATAAATAAAGGAGAATAATATATAAAATATTATTATTGAGAACAATTATTTAGGTACCAAACTCTAGTCTAATTGATAACGTCCTCGATCTTGAAGTAATGTAAATTCGCCCGCGTGGAGTTCTATAATTATCCCACGGAATCATACTATCGGGATAAAAAGTATTCTATGTGTTAATTTAGGTTATAAGCTAACTGAATGCCAAATTTCATCCAAATACGTTCAGTAGTTTTGCGAGAAAGAGTAACAAATATCCATCCATCCTCACAAACTTTCGCATTTATAATGTTAGTAGGATTAACCCACATTGTTTTTTTATCACATCAACAAAATTCTGCACAAAAAAAAAACATTTACGGCACCTGAAAATAAACTTCAGTAAGGAACCTTTGGTACCAGAGTTCGGTTAGTACCTTCCCGGTATTGTTTATATAAAATACAAATGAATCACGTATAATGACGTATGTGAGCTAGTTTAGTTATTTGACCAAAAGAGGTCAGTGCATAATAATTATCTGCACATACATATATATTGCGCAATAAATCTATTTCAAGTCCATAAAATAATGATAGTGAAAGATATTTTAACAAACTGTGTTTGAAAGACGTGTGTTTGAAAAGAGAGAACTTATGAACGGGTTAGGTAGTAGAAGAAATATAGTAAGAATAGTACAATCATCATCATCATCATCATTTTAGTCAAAATACGTCCACTACTGGACATACGCCTCGCACGAGCCTCTCATCGATCAGCTGTGCTTCTCACCTAGTGGATTCCTGCGGGCTTCGCAAGGTGAGAGCTCTTTCAACCCTGTACCTTCTGAAACGCGGTCGCTCCATAGGCCATACGTTCCGTGACCAAAGATATGGACTGCTAAATACTGACTTCACGCCTCAACCCCCTCAATGGCAGTTGCTAATTTCATTTTGATTTCCACTTCTCATTTCAGTGAAATGTTCGGTGTTCCGCTATTCTGGATCGTTTGCGTTATGTACTGGTTGTTGGCCCGAAGGAAGACGAAGGCTACAGAGCCGCCGCTACTCCCGGGGGCATGGCCTATTTTGGGACATTTACCATTGATATTTACGGACAGCTGCGGTATGTACTTTTGGATATATTCAGAAGTTAGACAGACTAATCCGCCCCAGATCAGCATCATCATAATCAGCATAAAATAATGTTCCCACTGCTGGGACACTGACCTTATCTCTATGAAAGGGAGTGCCATAGAATCCACCACGAGGACTCAGTGCGTGTTGGTAGACGACAAATATGTTTTTTTCCAAGTCATGCCGGTTTACTCACGATTTTTCCTTCACTGTTTTGAGAGCAGTGGTGATGAAATAAATAGCGCGAAGACCTACAGTACTTAAGTCGAGTCTGTGACATCTGGGTTACCACTGCGCCCCAGCTGCTCTATCCGTCCGTATACAGACATACACGGCGCAACAACTCAACAGTGGCTGTTGAGTTGCAACAATTTGCTTCAATGTACCGATCGTTCTGACAGTGGGTGGTAACCGATCGTAAACAAAAATGGTGAAATTGAAGATTTAATGTTCCATAAACAAATCAGACATCTAACTTGTTTCAGTCTGCATAATTATCGACCATTGGTTGACTGAAAGAAAATTCCTGTGGCATTAAATCCCTCTCCGTACATATTTGCGTGCTTATGTAGTAACACAAAGGATGAACTTAATAATCAAAGATGTTATTTTTATTTCTGTTTGTAGCACTATGGAAGCGATTAAACGATGTGGCCAAACACTGCGACGACTTGGGAGGAGTCACAGCAGCTGAATTTCCGTCAGAAACTTTGTATAGTAAGTATTCTTAAGATGAAAACCATCTCAAACATGGTAAAGAAATGGCTACTCTAGATTTCTTATAACATCTTAAGGTGGTTAGACTGAACCTTCTAACTCGTATGACCAAACTCTCTTGGCAAATTAATAACAGCTGCAATACTCTAACAACAAACGCACAGCATCGTTGGTTCTGACCGAAGACAACAATTCCTTCTTTGAGGTACTGCCTTTCATTATATAACCATCCTACGAGGCCCCCACTCCTGGGACTATTACAATGATATAAAGGACAAATTGAGTGAGCTTACCATCGTGTGACTGCGGTGCTCCCGACAACCATGGCCCACTTGCTGGAATGTCCCATGTGCTGCCCACCTGCAATTAGTAGACTTAAAAATGCTTAAGACGCTGCGATTGACGTGCCCTCCTTCTGGGCCCAAGAAATTTAATAAGTCGTACCTTCGACAAGCAAAAGGGCTGTGAGCAACGAAACTAAACGTTTCAGTGCATTTAAACCACGTTCATGAGCTATTGAGTATTGCTATGGAATATTGACATGGATAGCTCTAGAGCGCAATTTCATTGGTGCAAGTGTGTAAGTAACGGTATGTTATCGAAAACCAAGACGTTTTTTTTTACATTCTCAGCTTTCCCGCTTCCAACAACTATTTTAAACTGATTAAGTACTGTCTTATTATTTGCCAGTTGTAACCGATCCAGACGACTGTCTCACGGTGGCGACCCAGTGCTTGGAAAAGTCCTCCTATTACAGCTTTGGTAAAGACATCGGGGGCTGTGGTTTGATCACTGCGAGATGTAAGTTGCATTCATGCTATTTATATTTAACGTGTCAGACCCTACAATCATTGGTGTTTCCAACGGAAACATTAATCCCTCCTGTTCGAATGTTATCGCGCTTATTATTATTCTCTAAACAATGTTGAATGTTGTGTTCCAAATTAAGACAAAACAGAAGAATTCTCTTTCAAACAAAGTCTCGGACACGTTCTACTTCATTATTTAAAGATAAAATATGTTGAATTCTCCAGATTCGTCATGGAAGCCTCACCGGAAGCTCATTAACCCAGCGTTCAGTCAGACAGTCCTGGACATGTTCATGGGCGTCTTCAACAGTCAGTCCAGGAAGCTGGTGAAAGACCTCGAGAAAGAGGTTGGTAAAGGACTCTTTGACCACTGGA
Source organism: Noctua pronuba (assembly GCA_905220335.1). Classification (NCBI taxonomy): domain Eukaryota; kingdom Metazoa; phylum Arthropoda; class Insecta; order Lepidoptera; family Noctuidae; genus Noctua; species Noctua pronuba. Next base: position 14,280,762 of record LR999915.1, on the reverse strand, counting down.
CATACATACGACACAGCACTTTGGAGAGTATTTGCTGTAAGTTTGCTATTTATTTTTAACGTTTTTCCAATAATATCAATACCTATAATAAAAATAACTTCGAGTATAGAGTATCCGATCTTGATAGGAGTGGGTGTTGTTACATAGGCATTCAACATGACCTTGGTTTTTTTTCATTTTAAGACTCACTCTTTCGAATGCTCTACTTAGGTCATCGAACATAGTTCTGAGGTCGTCCATGGTCATCTCAGCCATGAGTTTGCATGCTGAAGGAAATCAGCGAAATATGAGAAACCTTTTTGTTTATAAGATCATCATGTACATACCATATTTCACGCAAATAAAGAATCTTGAATCTTGAATGATCACTATATCGTCGGCGAACCGAATATAAGTCATGTAGGTACTCGCCATTGACGTTGATGCCTAGCCCTCTCCAGTCCAGAACCTTGAAGGCATCCTCCGGTACAATGGTGAACAGTTTCGGAGATATGGCGTTTCCCCATCTTACACCTCGCTGCAGAAGGATAGGTTCCGAGGTCTGGTCCTGAAGTCGGACGGACATGGTGGAGTTTTTGTACAAACACTTTAACACCTCGATGTACCGATAGACGATTTGGCACCGTTGGAGAGACTGCACGATGTGCGACGGCCCAAGTCTCGATCGAATCGAAGGCTTTGTCGTAGTCCGCAAAAACTAAACAGTGAGGCAGCTCATACTCTTCGGTCTTCTGTATAACCACCGCAGCGTATGTATGTGGTCTACCGTGATAAAGCCTTTTGGTTATCCGGCTTGTTTGGGAGGCTGAAAATCGTCAAACCTGCGCGCGAGACGATTCGTGATGACTCTTGAAAACAACTTGTAGACATGGCTTAGAAGGGCGATGGGCCTATAATTCATCAGCCAGGCATTGTCGCCTTTCTTGAGGAAGAGTATCACCACACCCCTGCACCACGCTTGAGGTGTTTTCCCCTCGAGTATGACGGAATCAAATAGCTTCTGACGGGCCTTAAGTACCGGTTTTCCGCTCGCCTTCAGGAGTTCGGCCGTGATGCCGTCGGTGCTTTGTAGTTTTTAAGCTGTTTCAGAGCCATCCTAATCTCGTACAAGCTGACGTCCGGGATATTTTCGGTATAGTGTCGGGTCAGTCTAGCTTGTGGGTCGTTTGCTATATCTACAACGGGTTTACTGGTTGACGTGTACAACTGCCCATAGAATCTCTCGATTTCCCTCAGAAGCTCCGGTTCGTCGGATACGATCCTGCGTCGTGTCGTGGGTCTTCAGTTTTGTGAGATGGCACTGCCCAATAGCCAGATCTCTTGCACATACCTTGGGGCCTTTATTCCGCTCAATTGCGTCTTCAATAAACTCGGTATTAAAGCGGCAGAGGTCGCTTTTCAGGGATTCAGAGATCCTTCTACTGAGCTGCCGGTATTTCCATGCCTCGTCTGAAGACGGCAAGATCATCTCACGCCGCTCCTTCATGAGCTAGAGAGTGTGTGAGAGACATGTCTTGAAAAACTTAGACACACACAGAAACACACGCACACACACA